>JAODJU010000007.1:14582131-14604963 GCA_026776725.1 Gnathonemus echidnorhynchus | reverse complement strand
CACCACCGACAGCAATATGATGCATGCACAAAAAGTGTGGATGAAGACGAAGCCACGACTAGCCATTTATTTTAAAAATAACAACATATTTTATTCATAATTTTAGGTTTTATGCACTTAAAAGTATCGAACGCAAAAATCGAAAATCGCATCGCAATCGCAATATTTGTCAGAAAAACCACAATTAGGTTTTTTCTCAAAATCGTGCAGCCCTATTCCCCATTCTTTGGAACAGTTTCCTTTTAGGTAGGAAAACTGTAAGAGAAGTCCCGTCACTGGTTCTGTGAGATGTTATTAGTTAGCAGGCACCGCTATCTCCCAGGAACAGCTGTTGTCTATATTGGATTGTAAGCCTCCTTTTAAGGTTACAGGGGAGACGCTGAGAAAGAACAAGGGGGTTGGCGCTAAATGACCACAGAGTAAACTGAGCAACTGAATTGCTGCCCCTGGCGGTCCACACTGGCGGTCCACACTGGCAGTCCACACTGCAGGCCGACTGTAACCAGCCTCCATTAGCAGGGCAGGACCAAGCAAGGGGGCTGTTCATTACAGGCCATTAGCCTGGGTCTAACCAGGCAACAAGGAAGGGGCTGTGCTGGTGCAGAGAGCCGAGCGTCCCGCAGACCTGCTGACCTGCAGCCCTCCCTGTCAAACAGCATGTGAAAATTCCTGTTGGAGGCAGACAGTCTTTAATGGAAACATCTTTACACAACAGCAGCACATTCCGGGAACACTTACTTAAAACCATCTGACAGATTTTGTCTTTGGAAAAAAACATTCGATTTGGGGAAGATTAAGAGTGTGTGCTGCCTGGTGTACAGAAATGCATATCATTGGGTCTGCAGTATATGAAAGCACACTGACCGGCATATATGCATGTAAGCCTAGGTCAGTCAGATGGTGTCAGTTTCAACTGATTTCAACCAACTAGTTGTTTTCTGCTAGTTAAAGTAGCAAACTTTGTGAACTGCCAGGGGGTGGTGTGTGGATGCTGTGCCCATCGTCGGAAGGTTGCTGGTTCAATTCCCATGGTCAGCACAGCAATTCCATTGTCGGACCCTCGAGCAAGGCCTTTAATCCCAGTTGGCTGACACTTCTTTCTCAGTTACATGTCACTAGGTAAAAGCTTCTGCTAAATAATAAACATTAGACTGTTAAATAAATGTAAAATTGTTTTTCAGACTGCCACACTTATTGTGGCATGTAGTAAGAAGTGAAACTGACATAAAGACCACAAATGTGGAGATACGGCTGTCCTGCTGGGATTCATGTCCAACAAATCAATGGATTGCTGGGTAAGAACACTGCCCCCTGCTGACACCTCAGCGGCGGCGCCTGGAGCCACAGCCTGTGTACATAAGAATCCTAGAATAACCTTTCCTGCACGGCCAACGGAAACAGAGCTGTTTTCAAGCGATTTCTGTGGTTATGAGCTCCTTAGAAGAAAAACACACTTTGTTTTACTTTCTTTACTTCCTTCACATTAACATTTCCTTTTTTTTAAATTAAATCCCTCCACTGCTCAATTAAGAAACAACATTACTGATTGAAGTTGATCTGATCCTGTGGCCGGAAAGCATGTGATTCGAGGATAAACAGGAAGTACAGGGAGGTCAGGAATGCCTCTGCTCGAGGAGCATGACCCTGACGACACCGTATTTCATAAATCACATTTTTGGGAAAGGCCGAACTATCAGTAATAGATTTCATGTATGTTAAATAGAAGGATTGCACTGTATTGCTTAATAGGCCGGAATTGCAAGCAACTTTTCCCTTAAGCTATCAAGCTCGTCATCTTCTATCTGGATTTAGTTATTCAGTCTGCTCTTGCTGGGGTTTTTTTATTTTTATTTTAAATTTATCCTTTTTTTCTGTATGCGCCGAACATACAATAGCAGCCAGCAAGTGTCTTAATAGTGCGTCTTTTATCTAACAATGCTGTCCCTCATTGGTATGGAAGCAAAAAGTTCACCCATGAACAACAAGAGTCCAGACACGGGCAGTAAGTTGACAGCCAGGTAGAACCATAAAAACCTTAACCTGTGATCAAGACGCAGGCAGTAGGTCTTGGAGCCAGGATAAGAGAGCCGTAATAGAGGAGTCAAATAACCAGAAGACAAAGACCAAACACCAATAAGTTAAGCCAATGTCATACACAAGAACGGAACTGATACTGACTGTGACCAGCCTGGGCGTGGCTGAACTGAAACCTGCTTAGATGAGGCTGCAGAATCTACAAACCCTTTGATAAACAGCAATCAGCAAATGCTTTAAATGGATGAAGGGAATAGCATGTTATCTTTGTATCATTGATATATTAGACCTTATAATGGTTATAATGGAGTATTAAATAAAGTGATGTTTCCAAAAGTACTGAAAAGTGAACCCTAACCCCACAGAGTCACGACCATAACATTGATCAGGAAGTACAGAGTTGTACCTCAGCCTTTGTTTCTACACACCTACAGATGGGTCTGGGTCCTGCAGACACCCTTCTAATCAGGCATGTAGTGTGGTTGCAGTATCTGCTATTCATCCGTCTTCCAAGCCAATTGTCTGGTGCAGGGTCACTGGAAGCCTGGAACCCATCCCAGAAACTGGGGGCCCCCAAGATGGGGGAGCACTTTGGGCTGGATGCCAGACCATGAGCACACAGGAACATTATTAGCAATTTAGAGACACCCCTTCAGCTAACCATACCTCCACGGCAACCACTAAGGCAGCGGTAAAGGGGCGTGTTGCTAATTACAGCACATACCATACCCACTGAACCGCCTCAGGGATGGGAGCCTGGGAGCCGCCATGCAGTGGGCCATGCAGTGGGCCAGACCTCAGCACCACATTAGTCCAAATGGAACAGTGTGAGTTTTTTTGTGGTAGCTGGAGTGCCAGTTCTGCCCCCAATCCCCAAATTTCCCTGCAAGTTGGAGGACCTGCTTACATGGCTGGCTGTAGACTGTCAGTTCTGTTACACCAAACTGTGATATGTTGCTGGAAATATATCCGACATTTAAGAAGCTTTAGCCAGAGCAAAAAATAACAAGGGCTATAAGGTGTTTATCACTACACACATGCAAACATAAGAACATAAGAAATTTACAAATGAGAGGAGGCCATTCGGCCCATCAAGCTCGTTTGGGGAGAACTTAACTAATAAAACAACAACAGTTTTAGTTCATTGTGATAGTTGCGTTTTTGATGTTTTTATTTATTTTACGTATTTTTATAATGTGCAAATGAGTTTCTCTTAGGTTTTGTCATTCAGACCTACGGATTGCTTTTTACAACTGTTCCTAATTGTTTGCAGTTTTAATAATAAATAATTTAAATATCCTGTTTTCCCTGCTGTACTGAAGTTGCGCCGAACTGTGAACTTTGATGTTTGTATCAAACTATGAATTTTGTTTACTGTTAGACTTCTATTGGCCTAATGTTATCTGTAAACTAGATGGCTGTTTGATGATCTGGCTAGGGCCAGCAGGTTGTGAAATAGCGCAAATTAC
The DNA here is from genome assembly GCA_026776725.1 of Gnathonemus echidnorhynchus. Lineage (NCBI taxonomy): Eukaryota > Metazoa > Chordata > Actinopteri > Osteoglossiformes > Mormyridae > Gnathonemus > Gnathonemus echidnorhynchus. The sequence continues at coordinate 14,601,460 of JAODJU010000007.1, read as the reverse complement.
TTAACTGGAAGGGTTGGTGACATTTTATGAACACTAAATATGTGTTGCATATGCCAATTTCCAATAAAGGTACACTATTATAATAATAATAATAATAATACATTTTATTTTAAAGGCGCCTTTCAGAGCACACAAGGACACCGTACACAATTACACAACGAAAAACAATCAGAATAAAAACTAAGTACAAAACTAAAACAGTATAAAAACTAAAAGATTTCATAGAGAGTATAGAAGCATATAGTATAGAAGTATATGCATTCTATGCTTATAGAAGAGCATAGAATGCAATTTCATGATAACATTATTCTGCTGAAAACCAGTTCCGGATCATTCCGCCATGTTTAATTCCAGCTGACCAATAGACATGTAAGGTGTACAACCCCTTCTAAGACCCGCCCAGTCATTAAAAAGTGCCAATATTCAGAAGCATAAAAAAATCCAGAGGAAAAAAAAAATCAAAACAAAAAAAGAAGAATTTTTTTTTTCTTATATTTGCAATGTATGTTTTCATTCTGATACTTAATAGTTTGCTTCCAATTTTTAAAATTTTTGATTAATATTTTTGGCACAAAATTAACTCCATACCCTTGTGGTTTGTGCTTTCTGGCATGGACTTCAGGCTCATTGCAGACCATAATTTCATAAGATGTATGGATGGGTGGTTAAATAGGTTTGTTAGAGGAACATTTAAGTAACTTTTTTCATCCTCCTTCTTAACAGAATATGAATAAATGGCACCCATCATTGCTGAATCATATTATTGAAAAATTATGTGCAAATAATCTGTTGAGATCTGACTGTAAGTAACTCAAGTACAATAGTTGTTAAGTTCTTCTCACAAGGCAGAATAACACAGGATGCAAGTTGAGACGGCTGGTTCTGCTCACAGTGACTCCAGCAAATCATATTTTAAATTAAGGTGAAGCTGAGAGAGAGTAATTTGTTCTGTCATTGTTATAGATTGTGCTTCTAAACTTTGTATGCTCTTTGAATCTACTGGTAGAGGTATTAGTGGAGTGTTGTGAGAGCATTATTACATATTCTCACCTGCTAGATCATTGTGAGGACATTTCTTTCATTTTCTACAGTAGGTACAGCCATACTGCTGGAGTGTACTTTGGTGTTTTTGTTTCCTGTCCGTTGGAGGGATTGCATCTGGCCATTGACATGTGGTTAATCTCCTCATGAAGAAAACGCAAATGGTATTTAGAAACGGAGGTAGAGAGGAATTATCTATCTGTGGAAATTTCCTGCTGTCGTGTGGAGGAGTTTGTGTTTTGCTGTAGTGCTTATGGTCAACAGGTTTTATCTGAAATCTCTCCGCATGGGTTTCGCTTTTGAAAATATTCTTCCAAACAAGGAGTTGGAGTATTTTAAGCTGGATTTAGCTGCGATGAACCAGACCTGGCTGCCAAGGTCACATACCGTTTATTTTATGCCAGCACGTTGTTTTGGTTTTTAGATTAGATCTTTCGAAATGATTAAACTTGATTTTAGTTAAAAACAACAGTCTATGGTTCAGCATTCTGTTACTGAGAAAATTTCATGAACCAGTGATATTGGCATTCTGCCCCCATTATGAAGTACCAACACATACTTAAAAACTTCAAGTTTCTTTAAGAGGAATTTGCACGTTGGTATGTATGCAACCGTTGGTCTGAGCTACTGTTAATCTGATGGGAAGTGAGCTTTCTTTGTGACGATTATTGTGCTTGATAGTGGTCACAAGCGTAAATATCATTTTATCATTAGGAACAAACAAAATATCTCAAGTGAATCATAGGATTTGTTCAAAGTCTGTGTTGTGTGTGAGCACATATAATCCCTGTGTGCGTGTTTGTGGACTGCACCGAGAGCCCGTCCCTTCACAGACCAGCCACAGATCAGCCGGGGTAATGAGATTGGAGGATTTTGGTCTGTGAATTATCCAAGGCCTCGCCTTAACCACCGGCGTCGGCAGCTGAAATGGGAGCCGTCCCTGCCTCATTCTCTCTAGCTTCCTTCTCCCTTTGTTATATTACAGCCTGAAAGCTTTTTAATTTAGTGTTTTAATATATTATTTTGGAAAGCGAGTTATATCATATCAGATTTAAAAGTGTTGTTCTCCATGCGGTTACATGATTCGCCAGTAAATCCGAAGCTAGCACACTACCTCAAAGTCAAATAAGCCTTTTAAACATCTCATGGTTAATGCTGTGGCAAGGAAAGTGAATGAAGGGTGAAAATGTTTTAAAAGGCATTGAATAGCCTTTAGAGAATGGTCAAAAGAAGTAAAGAGCAACAGCCAGAATCTGCTTAGAGGGTGAAGTCTTCCCATTGTGGATCAGGGGGCTTGTTTTCTGAAGGCACAGATATTTCGTGGTGCTTCCTTCACCTTCTCTTCCTCACTGTTCCACTGCAAGTGCCAGCCATTGTTTATGCATTCGCTCCACGGAAAAGTTGTTTAGCCTGTTACTCAATGACAGAAACACGTGGTCAGGCTTCATTGGGGCGAATGAATGAAGTCCTCCAGCTTTGTGCCTTATAGCTACCCCTGTTGGCAAGGCCAGACATCATCTGGGAAGGGGACCCTTGGCCATCTAGACGCCTTTCCTGCTCTGGGGAGCAGTCGGACTGGCTGCTGCCCAGCTGTGCTGCAGTGGAACAAATGAAGTGGCCTGAGAGGCAAAGGGCTCATTCTTTATGGGTCTCCCTTAATGGTGTCTCTGTTCAATCGACGCTCTCTTTCTCGGGGGGGGGACCCCCCCCCCCCCAGCATAAAACACTCCGAGGTCGACACCAGCTCGCTGCCTGGCCCACTGCGCTGTCCGCTGCTGAGCCGGTGCTCACAGCGGCATAAGTGGGCGTATGATGAAATGTGCACTGATACAAAATGGAGGATAGGAAAGCAAAGACAACCATGCAGGAAATGCATGAAATTATGGGAAAGAAGGGAGGGATGAAATGAGCACAGAGGTAATAATTCAGCATCTGGCACATGAGTTAGTGTGAGGCAGGTGCTGGAATAAGGAGACTCGTATCCTGTAAGACAGGCCCAATGGGTGGGTATTCACTCAGTTCTCTTTTATAACTACTTCTGCCCTGAATTAAGTTGGTATCCAGAATGCGCATCACCTGTTGTTCAAGTGTATGTATGCTAAGTGGTAGGCTGCCACTAAAGACTATATTTTTCTATCAATTAATCTATCAAGTATTTTACTGATTGGTCGATTAATCTAAGGTTTTCTCCTGCAAGCCAAGATCATACAGTAAAGCGTCTGTGCCTTGTCTGTAGTGTATGGTCGTGTTCCCTGTGCTGGGTCGGCCTCCTAGGGGTGTCTACCAGCTGTATGATGCCTGCATCAGGCTCCAGGTCTCACCAACAGTATGAAGATGGATGAACTACGGCAGTATTTATGAAGAACTCTAGGCATATGGATAAATATTTATCTGTACCAGTTTTCACCAGCCAACCTCCATCTGGGCTGAACTACAATTGCATCTGGACCACGCAACCATCCCCCCACTCGGCAGTTATTTTTCCTGTAGGAACCTCCCCCCCCAGTCAATAAATTTTATCGTCAGTCGACCACTCCTGGTTGGAAAATTTTATCGTCGGGGGGCCTCACGCCTACTTGCCAAATTTTATTGCCATACACAAGAATAGAACAGAAACTTACAGTGACCAGACTGGGCTGAACTGAGACCTGGATGAATAAGAGCACAATATCCACAATACCTTTAATACAGTTATCAACAAATGCTTTAAATGAATGAAGTGAATAGCATGTCCTATTCATGTTGCAAATATATTAGACCTTCAGTTATAATTATGTTGTAATGATATTTCCAAAAGTACTGAAAAGTGAACCCTAACCCCACAGAGTCACGACCATAACGTTGATCAGGAAGTACAGAGTTGTACCTCAGCCTTTGTTGCTACACACCTACAGCTATTCATCCGTCTTCATCCGTCTTCCAAGCCAATTGTCCAGTGCAGGGTCACTGGAAGCCTGGAACCCATCCCAGAAAATGGGGGCCCCCAAGATGGGGGAGCACTTTGGGCTGGATGCCAGACCATGAGCACACAGGCACATTATTAGCAATTTAGAGACACCCCTTCAGCTAACCATACCTCCACGGCAACCACTGAGTTGTATGGAAATCTGTAAAATGCATTTTAGCTACATTTTAAGAGAGACCTTTTCATATTTGTGACATTTGTCACATCTGCTAAAGGAAGTACATGTGATACTTGGGGCAGGTAGCACAGTAATTGCAGACATAATCGGAATAAGCGGCCAGTTCAAGACCCAGGAGTGACCCTACAGTTGTTCCCATAAGGACTTTTAACTAAATGAGTCTGTCATTTTATCCAGCTGAATAAATAGGGGGGGGGGGGGTATAGTGGTTAGCACTATGGCCTTTAATTTTATCTTCGGGGTACCCCTGCCCCCAGTCGGCAGATTTTGGATGGTATTTGGACCTCAGGGAAAAATAGTGATGGACCATTGATTCATACATATTCTTTGAATAACAAAAATTAATATTTCCACTCATCCATTTTGTGGCGAACCTAGGCTATACTCTTGGAAGCATAGAGCATGAGGCAGGGGACACACTGGACGGGATGCCAGTCCACAGGGCACAAGGCAGGGGACACCCTGGACGGGATGCCAGTCCACAGGGCACAAGGCAGGGGACACCCTGGACGGGATGCCAGTCCACAGGACAGACACGCATGATCACACATTATGGACAAGACAGAGCCCAGAAGACAAATGAAATAAGAAAATTGTATAAAAGTAAAGGCACGGAAATAAATTTTGATAAATGACATGGAAAGCTGATGTAATATAACAAGTATTTGCGAAATAATGATTGGTTTCCTGTTGCATTGCATTTTGGGCAAATTAGATCTGGTCGAACCTAATAGACTCTAGCCGGAGAATTCCCCACTCCCATGAGCCTCTGCTTCTCTGGTTTGCAACACCACTGTGTTACAGTGGTGGGAATGTGCAGTGCTGCTCTCTCTCCTGTTATCTGATGGGATTTAGTTTCACTGACCTAAAACAGGGGTCTGATGTAATGCAGAGCCACAGGGAAAATTCGGTAGAAATATGGAGATCATGTGACCTGGGCATCATTCTGCTAACCAGTCTGACCTTTCTATTCTGCTTTCTCTGCAGGCACTTACATCTTGATCGCTGTTGGTGCTGTGATGATGTTTGTTGGGTTTTTGGGCTGCTATGGTGCCATTCAGGAGTCACAGTGCCTTCTGGGAACAGTAAGTGCCCCCCCACCCAGATGCATAAATCCAGTCAGAAACACAAAGGAAGGTGTGGTCATGCTGACCATAAAAACTCAGGAAGCATTTCCTGATGACTCAGTGCCACTTGCTCACTGTGGTTTTAGTGCATTACTAAATATGCTGGGTTTTGGTGCCATTGAACCCTTTTTACTGAAGAAGCCTAATGCACTTGCAAAACCCTCATCGATCACTATTTAAAATTCAGGTTGTGTTCCTTTAAGGCCCTTAACATATCTGCTAATAAGAAAGGTAAAAAAAATATGTCCACTTTCCAGTATCTTTTCTCTAATTTAATTTAGTTTGTTAATACATTTCCTTTAAAGAAAATAATACACAATAGTAATCAGGAAAATTTATATTAGTCTATCCTTAAGGTTATTGCATTGGGTAGATAGTAACTTGCTGACTAAAATATTTTTTCACATTGGTCTTGCCAAACTGCCAACATGTTTTAAAAGTAATTTTAGTTTAGTTGGCCTGCAGGGCTATGAAACACTCAATCAGAGGATTATAATCAGGGATGGACATAACTGGTCCACAAGTACGCATTCACCTTTAAAAGCGATACGTGCAACAATCAATTGTTTGTAAAAGCGCAAATGCGTACTTATTTTATGCGCATTTGCGCTGCTATGACAAGAAAATACCTTGCATTTTAACCTGTATAGCGCAAATGAAGTAGAGTTAGCATATAAAGATTAAAATGCATTATATTTTGTTTTCATATCAGCGCAAATGCACATAAAATAAGTACGCATTTACACTGTTACCACAATCGATTGTACGTATCGCTTTTAAAGGTGAATGCGTACTTGCGTACCAGTTATGTCCGTCCCGGATTATAATGCAAAAAAGATGCTAGTTTCAATCAGAAGCTAGACCTGGAATGATCTGAGCCGCATGTTGCAGTCTAGTTTGGGGAAAAACTAACTGCTACACAGGATCTTTCCATGTCTTTCTGTCTTTCTATTCCTTTCCCAGTTCTTCGCTTGTCTGGTCATTCTGTTTGCCTGTGAGGTCGCTGCTGGGATCTGGGGCTTCATGAACCGTGATCAAGTAAGGAAGCCTGGATGGACCATTCCGCACACGTCACCGGCATGCACTGTTTGTAGCATGCGGCACGTTCACACATTCGTACAAAATGATGTTTGTTTGTGCTGTTCTTGTGAGGGAGGAACTGGGTTTATCTATTACCAATTGCTTTCCTCCATTCCAGGTCTCCAAGGAGCTGATTAAGTTCTATGATTCTGCCTATGACAAGGCTTCTTTGTCTAACACAGCAGACAATGACCCATCCCTCGCAGTGGTCCATGTCTTCCATGAGACGGTAAGTGACCCCTTCCTGTTATCCCTGCCCCTGAAACCAGCAGGACAGCCGCTGTAATCGGCCAGGAGGACTGGCTGTGATTTCTCACTGAAACCATCATTAATGTAAACTCGGTTACCTTGCTCTGTTGAGTCAGCCAAGTATAATTCTAATAGATAGGAGCGCTCTGGCATGTAGGGGTCAGGGGTCATTGCAGATGTATCTGTCTGGCTTAAGGCTATGAATCAGGTCACCGCAGTGGCGATAAATTTGTGATATGTGACATAAGGTGACCTGTACTAGCACGGATGGTCAGTGTATTTACACAGTTGGTTGAGGACTATAGAAACCAGGAGACAGACACCGACAGGATTCATGGTGTTCATGTGTTTCTTTTAATGACAGCAGTCAATATAACAACGCAGATATTTTTGTCTGCTTTTCAGGCGGTTGACATGACATATTTTCAGACACGCGCTATCTGTGCACTGGTGGGAGTGTGCTCACCTGTGTGTGTGTGTGTGTGTGTGTGTGTGTGTGTGTGTGTGTGTGTGTGCACGTGTCTGCGCGCACATCGGGGCGGAACTCCGCCATGCACGATACAGAGAGCAGAGGAGAATTGTAAATGCGCAACCGTGTAGAGACAAAAATGACAAGCTGTTATGAACTGTGTGTGTGTGTGTTTTAAGTGCTAACAACATGATTTGCATATTTCTCTTTTAGCTGGATTGCTGTGGAAAGGACATACTCACTTCATTGGCTGGAACATTGATCACCAAACTGTGCCCCAAGAAGGACTCACTCATGCCCATGAGGACGGTAAGCTGTTCTCATCTGCGTGTTTCCTTGTGTATCCACATTGGAAACAGTAGTGCACTCCTGAAGCTTGTTTTATTCCTGATGGAAGATCAAAAGGGACTAACAACATTGTGCAGGAAGAACAAATAAAATTGTCATTGTTTTATGGGTACAGAACATTACTCACAGTACTTGTTAATGCATGTGTGATAAAATCGTGATCTTAAACTTCTTTTTTTTTTTTCACAGAACTGCCACGCCAGGATTACAGACCTCTTCTCTAACAAGCTGTACCTGGTCGGCATCGCTGCCCTGGTGGTTGCTGTTATCATGGTTGGTATTAGTGTCTTTTGTGCCTGGTTTGCTTCTCTCACAGACTGGAGAAACACTAGTTACCCAAGTCAAAAGTCACAGATGTCGTAAAGGCAGCATATGAAACTGGTATTCTAAACTATGGCATGTTCTCAGGCAGAAAAAATGCATTACTAGTCGTAAATGTCATTTTCTTTGTAGACGTCTGGTAGTTTGTGAATCAACAGCAAGCTGAAATGTCCTCTGGTCTGACTCTCTCTTCTGCTCTTCAGATATTTGCGATGATCTTCAGTATGGTTCTCTGCTGTGGGATTCGCAACAGCCAAGTCTACTAAACAGAAGCCATTGAACAGAGAAGAAATAGATCTGTTGGATTTTATATTTTTTTTTTACTTTTTGATGTAGTGTTGACGTTTACTTTTGATCTTATTAAAATACTACTCTTCTCTAACAAAATTTTAAATCCCAAACATAGTCTTCCCAGCTGTAGATTTATGGGCAGAGAATGTTGGACAGTATCACATTAATGTCCTTATATGTAATATTTAATCTGAAGCTGTCAATGGCTTGTTGCTATCCTGCGCTAAATGCAGTCTGTTTTCGTTATTGCTCTCTTTGCATGTAAATGCATAAAGGAAACACTCACGGTATCCAATGAGTCATCTGATCACAGATAGTCACTAATCTGACTTTAAAAATAACCAGTGTCCTGTGGCAAATTTTAAAGCACTATAAAGCAATTTTAAAAACTTTGTAAGGCGATCGGGAATGAAGTCAACTTTTGCCAAAAGAAGCTGAGACTGCCCGCTGTTTACGACAGTTATGTCAGTATGCTAAGTAGAAACTTTTGTGTACTGTATGGAACTGTTTCTGTAATAACATTGCTGTGTACAGAACGTGTGTAGTGCAGTTGCATAAAACCGTAATTCCAGTTTCACTAATATTATATATAATGAGCATACAATTAGATGTTGAAAGTATGTGCACACACACCACCTTATCTTATTAAAACATTTTAAGTATAGGCGGCTAAAAATCTAGGTGTCTGTTTTCGGAAATCCTTCTCCTATATGCACTCAGTACAATGCTATCAGGTATTGGTACTTCCTGTTGGTTCCCAATTTGCTTGTTCTTTAGTAGTGTGGGGGGTGGTCTCGAAGCTCAGGAGATAGTTCCCCATTGGGTACGTTTCCAGTATGTTGTATTCAAGCTTTGTTGGGCTTTACGTAGCATTTTAGTCTTGGTTACAGCTTGTCCTGGGGGATCCTGAACTATTGCAGCCCAATACTTGAGCATATTTCCATATTTCCTATGAAAACATCATATAGGTGTGGAAAGTTATTTTTTAAATTTATTAAATAGCCCCGTAATACAGCCATTTCTCCTGTCCAGTTGGTGCCGTAATTTTTTTGCTTTTGTGATGTTGCCCAGAAAAGCCTTATAAATATTGTGAGTTTCACCACAGGTACTTAATGAATCTGTCATTAGTGAAATTCCACGCCTGGATCATTTAGCCAAGACTGAACTTTATTCATTTTCTATCTACATACTTTGTGATAATTTTCTTCTTTAACCAGCCTAAGACACAAAGGGGACCAGTCTTGTTACCTACTCACAACTGTACACACTAAAACTGCGTCACTGTAAATCACCGTCCGTTTGAAGACGCTTTTTAAGTAACACACCGGATGTTTGCCCTAGGTTTTGTTTTCATGCCAAACGTAGAAGCTTGTAGCCATGGTAATATTGTTGCTGCCTGGCGACTATAGAATTGCATTTATACTTATGTCTTGCCAAAGCTGACCCAGCAGTGATGTTATGGGGTCATTTCCAGTCCCTGGAAGCAGCATGACGCCACGCTTGTTGCCTTAGAACTGCAATTTCCACTTCCCTTGTTAACCCCCTGTGGTATGCGTGTTTCTTTGTGTTTGTATGTTTGCCTGTGTGAGCATGCGTCTGTATCTCAGATTCTATGTGCCTATGTGTGTGTGAGCCTCTGTATGCCTGAGGACCATGTGACCGTATGCCACAAGCCTTTCCTGCCTCACAGGTGGGACTGCTGGGTGTCGCTTGGTGAGTAAAACCGGGATTCCCTGACCCAACTGCCCAGAGAATGACCGGAACAGCTCGGTGTTGTAAACAGCTGGATGTCCCACACCACTAGAGGTCAGGCTTGTATTCATCTTGCGATGCAATTCCGAGACTCATTCCCGGCAAAGATAGCATAACGGCCTGTTGTTGATCTTGGCCTCCTGCCTACTTGGCTGCAGGCACGGTCCCTGTGCCAAGAACAGTGCTGGTTTTGCAGCAGCATATGAGTTACTGACAGGCGGTCTGACCCCCAATTCTGCACTCATACATGAGTGATCACATGCAATACATGGAAAATCTGTAAACTTACCTGGTTTTAAGGCACTATCATGTTAACCCTTAATGCCTATTATATACATGTATAATATATATATATATATGTGTACTAATTATGTAAAAAATATATAAGCTTCTGGTGTACTCTGGTAATTCTTTGGTTAAAAGGAAAACAAGAGCAGAGATTGAAATGTGTCCTGCATGTTACTGACAAGGTCAACACTTCATGTGTTTAGACACAGAGAAGTAAATCATGTTGAAATTAGCTGACGTAAGATTAAGTCACTATCTGCAGTGGATCATACTGTCAAAGTGAATTGAGAACACATGGACTGATGAATGGTTAGAGCTGCAGTTATGAAATACAGTCAGTCATTGTTAAAACATGGATCCATGATTATCATTCTTAAAATCAGATTTTTAAAAATATCTGCTGTCCCAAGAGAGACAGCCAAATCATTGTCGTTCAAATCTTTGCCCTTGTTTAATTTTAGTTTTTGTTGCTCGGATTTGTAGAATTAAATGGATTCTACAAATCCTGCATGTACGTTTCTTGTTTTTCTTTTCTTTCCCAATTCATGGGTTGGATCTTTTCTGTCTGCTGTGGGCAGGTGGGTCCCTGTGAGATTAGATGGGAAAAAATGAATAAATGAGTTTTGAGTTTCACGTCTTGAGTGGAGAAGGATTTCTGCTGTCATGTGGCTCATTTCGTCATGGAAGACCCAAGGCAGGGTACCCATTGCATTTTGGTATTTTTTTAGACCTGAAATCACCAAACAGGTTCAAATATTGAGAAAAAGGGAACTGAAAACTGTAAAAGTAGACTGACTGCCTAAAGATACTATGACTTAAGGGTGAATTCATCTAAGATGCTCTTAAAGAGCTGTTAGCCATTGGGTGGATGGTCATAAGCAGGAGCTACCTAGGAAACAAAAAAACAATTGGCTTAAATATTTGGTTACAGGTGGATAATTATGGATGTACAATTAAGTGCTCTAGAAAATAGTCTCAGTGAAAATAGCAGACAAAGGGAGTCGTGAATGAGTCAACACCGAAATGAGGCAGACAGCTGTCATGCGAAATCTCATCCACCGTCCAAATTCCATCCCCCGTGACACGTCGCAGGGATACCTACATGTTGAGGGTGGCTGACTTAGCTTTTCAGCCAGAATCCATCCTCCACTCAGCATGTTTTATTACAGGAGAGACGTAAATGGTTGTTTTACTCTAGATGAGTGTTTTTCAACACAGTCCCTGCCAGACTGTCCACATTTTTGCTCCCTCCCAGCTCCCAGTAGCAAAAAAATGTGGATTGTCTGGCAGGGAGCAGGGAAGGAGCAAAAATCTGGACTGTCTGGGAGTCCCTAAGGACCAGGCTGAGAATCATTGCTCTGGACTCCATAGTGACTGCATCCCATGAGGAGGTATCTATGAAACAGGAGCTGTGTATGAAAGGCTCCAGCTCCATTTGTACTCTGGAAGAGATCTTGAACATACATCGGGGCAAGCTGAGTAGGGTTGGAGCACTACTTGTGCCACATACACAGAGGTGGAGATTTCAGGTCCAGAGAGTACAAATACAAACCAAGAATTTGTTTCAGCCAACCAGTTGAGTACTCTGTGATTAGATGGGAATTTTTATATAGCAAGGACTCTTTCAGCTGCAGTCTGTCCCAACTGTCATCTATCTGGAAATTACTTTCTCTACTCGTGCTATGCAAGTTTTGTTTGAGTACTCCAGTTTTCTCCTGTATCAGAGAGTCATGCAGTTAAGTGGAATCTCGAAATCACCCATTCTTTCCCTTAATATGTTGAGGTAAGGGCAGAAAGCCACAGAAAATAGATTCAGAAGATGTGGTGTAATTCTCATAAGTTCCACGAGGTGTCAGTAAACATCTTTCCAGACATTGCTTTTGTTCCTCGGCTCTCATCTGTTTGTGGCCAAAGTACTGGCGGCCGTAGACCTCATCTGCTTCCCCAGCCCACAGCCCCCTCCCTCACACCGGGTTATGTTGCAAAACAGCTCCGACTAACAAATCTCTTTACAAGAACAGGTTTTCTTTATTTAAGTAACTCAGTTCCCCCTTCAGCCCTGTCTCCCACAGTTTCTCAGTTTTTAGTTTAATATTATTCTAATACGAAAACCAGCCGAAGAGCTGGGTTCACTGAAACCCAGGCATGCAATGGAACAAAGAAAGCTCAGATTAAAACATACTGTTTTTCGAGTTCCAAAGTCGAACGAACAGAAGCAGGATATAAAAGACACAAAGGAAGTAACGTGTGACTGCATGAATGCACAAGCGTATAATATGCAAAGAGGTTTATTATGAATTTGGGTCTTTGTTAAGATATAAACGACATATCGTAGCGGGTTCTTAGTAGGTCATAATTCTCAGGGCAGATGTGCTTTTCTATTTGGTTTTGTTTCCCTTCCTGTCAGCTTCGTGGAGGCTGCGTATGTCTTGGCGGTAGCCGCGAATATTTTTTCCTTTTCTTTATAATAAAAAGAGTTCGCGCTCCTTCACGGAATTAACCGCCTCCTGTCTTTTCTCCTCTCGCAATATGTAGTGAGTGACTTAAAGAATTCTCTTTCAATAAAGATGATTACTGAACGTAACATGTAAAACATCTGCATGCACTTGCATTTGTACGACTATTAGTGCTCGTCGTTTCACTTTAAGTAGAGCTCTTCTCGCTGTATGTTTCAGTAGGATTTGTTGGCCAAAAACAAACCTTACACCTTTTAGTGCATGTACATCTGCATGCACAGGTGATTTTTGACAATGAAAGTTTACCATATACCAGGAAAGTGAGTCTAAGCTGTGACTGCTACCGATATGTGTGACTAGGTCTTATAAATAATAGATCAATAAATTGAGCTATAATTTTCATGGTATTACAAAAGAAATCCATGCATATGGATCAATTTAACACATGATGTTTTAAATAAGGTATTGTAGCGTTGGCCTCCGCTACTGAGAAAGCAGCTCGCTATTTGCATTTTCCAGCGAAAAATACTCGCAGTGTTTGCGAGTCGTGTAAACAGCCCCAGTGTGCATTTGTTATTGTAAATAGATGTGCATTTACCTGATTGTCACGTAAGCCCTTAGCTGTATTTGTGTATGCTGCACTGTAATCGCTGACATGTGTGTTTGTCTATTTAAGGGCTCATAATAAAGCGCCTAGTGTTTGAAGATGCTGCCTCGCTTCTTTCTCGCTGCTCTGTAACCTGCGTCGTCTGGGCGTCACTGGGTGTCAGGATTGGGAAACATTAAGACAGGGGTGGCCAATCTTATCCGCAAAGGGCCGGTGTGTACGCAGGTTTTTGGGATAACCTGTAGGTCAGCTGTTCAAACCCAGGTGTGAGGACTGTGAGATTGGCCACCCCTGCATTAAGCGATCTGAAGAGCACGGCGAGCGAGCCGAGACCACAGCAGCGGGCGGCTAACGCTGTAAATATTGTGCTGAAAGCAGCCCCGCTCGCTAACACGCTGGTAGCAAATACCTGGCTCCCAAAGTACAGCAGGGAGCAGCAGGGGGAGCTCCTCGAGATCCAGCTCAAGCTCACGGCAAGCAGCAGCTCCTGGCATGCGCAGACAGGTCTTGTGCTTGAGGGTGTCGTTGCTCCTGGGCATTGCTTCAGAAGCCCACTTCAGCTTGCTGGACCTGAAGGCAGCATTGAAGCAACCATTCGGGAGCAGCAGATGGGGGGCAAATGCCAGACACCTGTCCTGTGTGAGGTGCCGCCACAAAGGTGAGCGACCAGGGGTGTTGGCCGCTGTCATCAGTGCCCTGGCCCAGCAGGCTTACCCCAACTACCTGGTGCCCATCCAAGAATATCTGGCTTTGCAGGCCTTCCATTCCCCTCTATTCCTAGACTGCCTGCAGTAACAAGTGTGTCTGATGGAAGCAGAGAGGGTAGAAGTGATCCTGGTGCGGCAGGTCAGGAGCTGCACTCGTGGGCTCCGGAGGGTGACAGCGGCAATGTCCCAGCAAGGTCCGCCCAGGACCATGGGCCACACAACTAGAAGCTCATCTGTTGGTGCTGCAGAAAGAGGGGCCAGCGGGCATACTTCTGCCCAGAATCCACCCTGGGGATGTCAGAAAGTGAGCGGGGGGGCAGTGAGGGAGACACCGGCCCATTTCTGCCACTCTCCTCAGACCCACACTGGGACCACCTACCCCGTCGGGCAAGTCTGCGACACGTGGAACCCCTTCCTGCCCCACACCATCGCTGGAGTTTGCTGTCGCGCCTTGATTGACAGCGGCTCCGCAGTCTCCATCATCGGACCAGAGCTTTGCCGGCCACAGAGAAGCCCACCCCCACCTACCTGTGCTTCGTGACGGGGGAGATCTTCCCGATGCAGGATCAGGTCCAGCTGGGGGCAGTACTATTGTACCACGAGTTTTGGCCCCCTTTTCAGGATGACTGCATCATGGGTATGGACTTCCTCACCATCCAGGGGGCCATTATCAACCTTGGGTGCAACAGCCTGGCCGTGTGAATGACGCCCAAGATGACATCAGCATCCAAGGAGGGCTGGAGCTCCCAGTGGTTCCGATTGCTTCCCTGCCGGAGAAGAATTTCACTACACTAGCTGCAAAGAGCCACGGTGCGACGTGTACAGCTTCCGATTGGTAACTGTAGCGGACTGAGTAGGGCAGGCCAGGCGTGGGAGCCTCCCTTAGAGACACTCAGCATTGTGTTTTGGTGTGTTGGTGATGTCACTAGGTGTGGCGATGGAGGTGCAGGTCAGGCCCGGGACCCTCCTGTCGAGGCACTCTGCATTATTTTGGTATGTCTGTCATGTGATGTGGCGTGCTGAGGGAGGGGCTGGGCCAGGTGTGGCACAGCTACTTACAGTAGGTGACAGTCTGACTTGAGGTGTTTTGGCCCATTGGGGAGTGTAATATGATTGGGGGGTGGGGGGTGAATACAGTCTGGAGGTGAATATGACGTAAACAGCAAAATAAAGCTAAAAACGTGCTTCTAGGCCTAAATCTTAAAATAACGTTTCTACTCAAAGAAAAATTAGCAACGCAAAAAAAAAAAAACTTCGGACTGCAATAAAAAAATCTTCCTCCCTTTATCATAAACGAGAACGAGTTGTCCTTCGCAGACACAAAAGAGGACCTGCTTTTGCGAGCAACAGTTTACAATAGTCACAAATTAAACTTTTCAACGTTCTATCCATAAAACGGGCACATAAAACAAAATTATGTTTAACCAGTCACTATCTTTGTTATAGTTATCTCCCCCATGAGAACTCGCTGCTGATTCATTTTACTATAATATATAACATATAATTTTTTTTTTGAAAACAAATAAACATATTACACTTCATTCATATCTTTGAAGTGGTGTGAGGCAGAGTCCACATTTTAACTTGCGAAACACTTACAGAAAAGAGGGCTTTACTTTTGCGGGCAAAAGACACGAGCGAGTTCACAATAAAACACACGCCCTCCTGTGGTCTAAAAGCATAATGACACATGAAAAACATTAATATCCCCAAGCTAAATAAATGATACGAACTTAAATAAAGTAAAACTTATATTCTACATGAGCAAATCGGATTTTACCGATGCAAAGATTCTAAAAATGATGCATCCGGAGTTTATCCCAAATTGTATCCGGTGCACAGTTTTTTAATCGGGGAGGTCGCATCGTGAAATTGGATAATCTAGTCTAGAGCCTATATCCCAGATGGCAGGGAATAGCCACACACACCGGGAAACCCCACAACGACACGGGAGAACATGCAACTCCAAAACACACAACGCCGGTGCAGTGACTCAAAGCTCGGTCTTATAGGTGTGAGGTGACAGTGCTATCCCATAATGTGCAATGTTTAACATTTTATTTCATTTTATACAGTTTTTGTTTAGCTTTAATCGTGCTGCTATTTTGATTAAGATTATAATCTTGCGGTACGCAGACACTTTATGGGAAATGTTTGAAGCGGTTTAATATGTTTTGTCTATGAACTCAGGAACAACCCCGAGAGCAGTCCAAGGTCCTGATCTTCCCATCTGCAGGAACACACGTGACACAAGCTACAGTCCGCATGAAGATAAAAGGGAAACTCCCCGTGTGTAACAGGTCAGGGCGGCCGGTCTCCCCACGCCGCCGGTAGACGACGTGAGTCAAGCCAGAAGGGAATGTCGAACATCTGCATAAGGCGAGACGAGCAGAGACACGCAGGTCTGCGCATTGTTTGCTGTGGTTCCCATCGCAGGATCTCGGCATGGGTGCGGCTGCCACGCCCTGCTCTTGCCGGGCCCCTGCAGACATGGACAAACTAGTCCTAGTTGTCACTCACCGCATATCATACCTGGGCGTGACTAACTTACTGCTGTCATGGCAACAAGCAAACAGGGCTTCCTGACACACGGCAAATTTTGGTTTAGCGCCATGTTACCATGGAAGAAGTATCTCAATTGTCATATAATAACTTGAGACAAGCATTCATGAGACACAAGGTTCAATCTCAGAATGTATTGCTTCTTTCCTTATCCTTTATTTTAAAAATTACTCATAAAATTACTGCAGAAAATTTCATTGCCTGTAGCGGTACCAGTCGAAGCCTTTGTGCCGCCCTGGGCAAACTTTACCACCAAATTTCACTTTGTCTCCGGCAGTTCGGAGCGGGGTGGTGCTTGTGGTTAGTTTAGTAGGCATCCATTCTTTATTCCAGTGGTTAACCAGTACAGGGATAATGCACTCAGTGCCCAATGCTGACAAGGCAATTTCCATATTTATGTAAGCCTGCTTTAAAGCAGGAGTGTATGCTGGGAATCTAAGGTCACAGGTCAGGACCTGAAGCCCTTTGGGCACCGGAGAGGAAACGAACACTAGAGAGTTGATGGGTTTTCACGTCATCCTGCTCACCAGCTTTGCGGGAGACTGGAATTACCCATATCTACATTTCATACTCAATACCCTGCGCTGTCTTCATCTTTCATGAGATGGTGGACTTCATGAAAATTTGCTCTCTATAAAAAGACAAAATTGAACCAAAACTGTTTGAAAAAAATATTGTAGTTAAGTAACATATAAATAAATATTGCTTTTTTTCCCTTGGGGCAGCTCCACTGTCCAACAAAAGTAAGATATTAAACTGAATACAAAAATACACTATATCCATCCATTGTCCCTGCATCCACCCGGACTTACTGCTGTGTCACGTCGAAGGTTTTGAAGGTACCTGGTTCTGTGACTCAGCTCACTGTGTGACTGGGAAGTTAGATGTTTGTCTGAGCTGAGAACATACTGTGTGACTCCACGTTCATTTGCTATATTTCCTTGCCACTGACTCATAGCTCTCACTAAAACAACATGAAGAGACAGGTCTCTGAGAAGTTCCTTTCATATGCGTCAAAAGCCTGCATTTAAAAAATGGAATTGAGTCTGTGCCAATATCTTCAGTTTTGAAAAACCAGTCACAATAACATTTAGCATTAATTGTATATTTATAAAGCATTAACATTCAATAAGCCGCTGATTCAGATGAGGAAGATGAATTATCCCCCACTTGTCATATTCTCTCTTTATTTTTTTCTACTATTTAACTTTTATGACATGAAAATAAACTAGCAAACAAGGCCACTTGACTCAAAAAAATGATCAAGTAAATATTAATGAAATAAATTTCAATTACATTATGAGAAAAACTGGAATTGTAAAAGTCGTTTGTCCAAAGTTTCCAAATACATGAAGTGTGTGTTAAATTTCTCAGCAATAACTTATAGTGCTTTTTTACAAAGGTGAACAATGTAAACAAACTTCATTCATTAAAATACCCATTTAGAGTGTTGATGAAGTTAATGAGAGAACTGCTGCGCCTAATTTAATTACTCCTGTTCTGGTAGATATTAAAATCACAGATAACAGTTATTTATTCATGACTTCATATTCATTTCATAAGCAGAATATATAAACAGCTCTGGTAAGTATTAGAAGGAAAATGTTTAAAAATTGAAGAAAGAATCTTAAAGGCATGCTCTACTTTTATCTTTTGCTTTTAGTCACTTTTAATGCCAACTTATCAATATTTTATTGCACACCTTCCTATAATAGCCATCATGAATCTTATCTGCGGAAGGCTTATTAAAAAAATCTTTAAGATAATGTTAAAATGCAGTATGATGGTACAGGAGAGCAGGTAATATCAAGTTCAGTGTCAAGCTTTCGGTCACTACTCTTCGACATGGATTTAACTTGCCTTCAGTATGTCATCTTCCAGAAAGATGCCTTTTGCACATTTTCAAAGGAATTTATTGGTTTCTTAGATGCATTGTGGGATCATTACACTAAGAAAACAATAGACATATTTAGTTAGCGATTATATATTAGCACGGATTTTGTACCATCTTGAGACCAAAGCACAGTTTTGTCTGTGATCTGGCATCCAGACCACTCCCTACCTGACTCATCTCATTGCTTCCAAAACTCCTTTGGACATGTTTCGGGTGGGAATGCGACACCCTTTGTTCTAAGGGAGGTTAGCTTCCAAAGTACAGGACAATGGTGCCCATACCAGAAAACTCACCCAGATGAATTTCAGTCAGGAGAGGAGAGCCGTCATGGTAAGTGGAAACATATTTTATGCTGTTTCTTTAAATTTCTCTAAAATAATATAGTTCCAGAAGCAACATTTCTATACATGACAGTTCTTTAACCTAAATACACTTTTTGCTGTGTGTGATATTTTTAGCATAACTTCATGGATGGCATTACACATTTAAGAAGGTTAGGGCAACAAAAGCAGCAATCACTTTCAAGGTATCTAAAATACAGTAACTATACCGTAAGTGCCTCTAATGTATGAGTATGTTTCTACTTTAATTCCACAAGAGGTTAACTTTTTGCGAATCACATAAACAAAACAAAAAAAAAACGTTAAGCTTCACGGAGCAGTGCGGGACGGCAGCTACATTAGTACGTTTTGCAATCACTGTATAACTGTGTATAACTTAACCTTCCGCTGGGCCCTGCTGGATTCCCCATGCTAGACTGTAAGTGTAGTAATACACAGGTATTTGCCTCTGATTAACCAGAAGAACATGTAACTGGAATAGCTAAAGACCTGCGCTGTTATAATGGCACTGTCACTGTCAAGGAACATGAAGTCTTCCGACAGTGTTGGACATTGTTAGTCTTTCTGTCTGCAAATTACTAGAGCCCGACCGATTTATCGGCAGGCCGATATTATCGGCCGATATTAGGCATTTTCCAAACTATCGGTATCGG
>JAODJU010000007.1:14542218-14573957 GCA_026776725.1 Gnathonemus echidnorhynchus | reverse complement strand
ACACGGGGAGAACATGCAAACTCCACACACATGTGACCCAGGCGGAGACTCGAACCCGGGTCCCAGAGGTGTGAGGTTACAGTGCTAACCACTGCACCACCATGCCGCCCCCTAATACTTTATATATTTATGTAATACTTATAATTAATTTTTGCTTGATTTAATAATTATTTTTAATGAGTATTAAAATGACTAATAGCATCCCAGGATTTTTAATTTTTTTTTGGTGTTATTTTATATCCACAACTGACGCTACTGAATATGACAGCTCATCTGCTGTTCTTACTAGAGCAGTACCTCCACTTCAGAATTACTGAGTTATTCTTGCACTTGAAATTTGGCCGAGGTCAAAAGTTCAGGTCCAGAAAGTACAAATCCAGACCAAGGTTTTGTTTCAACCAACCAGATGAGTACTCTGTGACTGTGACTCTTCACGCTCAACTGGTTGAATGAAACAAAACCATGGTCTGGATTTATGTTTTCTGGACCTGAACTTTCCACCTCTGGAGTCTCCACCATTTTTGGTTACACCCTCTGACGAGTCTCCACCATTTTTGGATTTTCATTTGGGTGTTCTTGACTTCTTTCTCAGCATTTATTCTTGATTTCTGTGTGTGCACACGACATTTATGGGATTGGCGGAGCGTTTACCTCTGCCTATTAGGAACAAATGGCATACACTTTCAGTTTCAAGAACAATAGGGTTCATCTTTATAAGAATACATTTGCGAACAATTCTACAGTTTAAGAACACGTAGTGAATCTGGTGTAGACTTTTCTTAGAACCTTCTTAGGACCTTTCTGAAGAACAAATTTAAGATTTATTGATGAATGAGGCCCAGTGTTGGTTTTCTGGCTTTATAATTTTTTTTTATGTGGGTGTGGTGGTTTTTTTCTTTGCATGATAGAGGATTTCAAGAATGCATTACATGCAAGTATCTCTGTTACTTGGCTTGTTTATTGCAAGCATGCAGGCTTTGGTTCTTAGCTGTGACTTTTTTAATTTGCTTAATTTCCCTTTCTACATATATCATTCTATGCTGTATTACACAAGACATGGCAGGGTGTTCTGATGCCAGTCACCTTTTTTCAGTTTTGTTTCTTTTGGTACAGTCCCTGAAACATCTCTGTGCATAAATTGTCTTTATTATCAGTTATAATTTTTTGACTCCTTCCGCATTACTTGAATACAAGGACACCTTTGTTTGAAATCAGTCAATATGAATGTGGAGGTTTGCAGCTCGCAGGTTTTGGGATCTGTTCCTATATCTGGAAGGTTGTGAGTTCTAATCCTATAGCCTGTACAGTTATTGCATCACTGTTGGGTTTGTGAACAAGGCCCTTAACCCCCAACTGCTCCAGGGATACTAGCTGACCCGACTCTCTGATCCTCACTTGGACAAGAGCATCTGCTAAATAAATGTTGAATAAAATCCAAGCAAAATAGTATTATATGATGCCTTTGTTACATAGTGAGTGATCTGTGCGCTTGAGAACCACAACTGAAAAACAACAAAGGTTCTGGGTCTTTTTCATTAACTGAACAGCCATTCTGACCATAAAGTGCTGTTAAATGTGAGCACTGCAGTATTTGATGGCTGTCAAACTGGCTGAGATCCATCACCGAAAGCTCACCTGGCCATTGATCTGCTTTGTAAACATGGTTACCTCATATGCATTATAGCGACTTAAAATGCTCTCTCCTCAAACTGTGTGGGGAAAAGCCACGTCATGCTAGCTCAGTTAACACAATGGGAGTCTTTTATACTGCCATTTCATCCAGAACCTGGGAACAGCAGAAGTGAGCCTCAGTAGGCTGGGCAACACAAGATCCATCTGACAGTCTGTATAAACATTTGCACATGGTGTGAGGTTTGT
Source organism: Gnathonemus echidnorhynchus (assembly GCA_026776725.1). Lineage (NCBI taxonomy): Eukaryota > Metazoa > Chordata > Actinopteri > Osteoglossiformes > Mormyridae > Gnathonemus > Gnathonemus echidnorhynchus. Next base: position 14,572,079 of record JAODJU010000007.1, on the reverse strand, counting down.
CACTGATAAGTCTCTGGTCCCGCCCAGATCTCGGTGTCCCTGGTAGGAGGCCTTTAGATTAGCAGTGATTCAAGCTGGTTCATGCTACAAAGCAGCTCCAGCAAACCGTTTTGGTTGACAGGTCATGAATGAAGAGCCTCATGAGGTTAAGCAGGGCTCTTTAGCAGGAATCCGTTTGGCTGGGACTTGTGGTATTTCAGTTACTGTGCATTGCCCATAAGGTTAACCAGTACTTTGCCAGATGTTTTTACTAAGTTTAAACCAGAGGAAGTTATAGATTTTTTTTAACTAAAGCCAATGTAAAACACCTTATTTAAAATTTTATAATTGTAGGTAATCTTATTATTTGCGTATAGCAAATAACTTTGCCAGCAAAGATGCTCCTTGTTTTTCCATATCTTCAGGGCTGGAGTGGTGAACTCCTGATACTAATATTGGTGGTGATAATGAGGATAATCAGTGTTTCTGTAACCGGTCCTCGGGGACCCCCACACAAACCATGTTTGTGGGAGCAAAAACGTGCACTGCCTGGCAGGGAGCAAAAACATGTACCGTCTGGCGGTCCCTGAGGACCGGGTTGGGAAACCCCGTAGTAATGGCAGCCGGACAGCTGATGCCATGTGTGTGTCTATGGATGCTCTCCAGTGATACTGCTCGGGATCTTTGACTCGGAGAACTGTACAGAATATTCACAATTGCTGTGAAACGATCTTCTTTTAAAATTTTAAGATGAAGTCACTTTCTTTGGTGACTTTTAAAATGCTACTCGTTCTGACGTTTCGGTATCCCCAATATCTAGCAATGTGTTTCCCTATTTTTCCAAATTCTGCCTCCAGGGTCTCCTTTGTTGACTAATTTCTCCTCTCTCCTAGATTACGGAGGTGCCACTGCAATGAAGTTCTCCACCTACAGCCCTGGGTTCAGCTCCAGGTCGCAAATGTACAGCGTGAACAGGACGCTGCCGGTGAGTGTGTCACCATTCTCCACGACACTGCGCCTTCACTTCCTGTTTTCCACTCACAGGTGCCATTCGCGTGAGACTGACAGCAGTCACTAATGAGTTTTGAGATGCATAAAGTGTTCCCCTGGCTGCAGGCGGTGTCTATACAATAGTAACGGCTGGTCTCTGACAATTATTTTAAATATGTCAGTGTTCTACTGTCAAGTGCTTTTTTCCCCTATTGAGTATTTGAAAATAACAAAATAGCATATGTATTTAGAATAACTTGGTACAGCCCCATTCCAAGTCCACATGCACCACAAACAAAGAGAATCTTGTTTATTATGTAGCCCATGTGCTCAGGGTGAACTTTTGATGTGCACCCGGCACTTCATTCTGTGTGTATGGTCTGGTATGCTTCACACCTACACCAGAGGAGCAATGTAATTTTAACCATAAATATCACCTTACGAACACTGTTTTCAATGGCCTGTTTGGTCTCTGAGTTATCCAGACACTCCTGCAGTGAGAAATGCTGGTTCATACTAAGAGTGAGATGTCTCTGGAGGCTGCTGTCCGCTCTACCGTGAGGATCCTTAGCCCATCACGCTGCTATAATGGGCTCCCGCTGTTTACTGACTGGCTCACTCACCAAAGCCCACTTTAGCAATAAAACTGAAGAGACCTACGTTTTGAAAATCCTGACTGCAACTGAAAGAGAAGTGCTTTTAAACTTCCTGTAAATTTCTGTATTATCCATCCATCTGTCCATCCATCCATCCATCCATCCATCCATCCATTTTATTTGCTCTACCTGCTTGTCCTGTGCAGGGTTGCCTGTCTCAGAAGCTATGGGCACAGGGCAGGGAATAACCCATTATGGGATGTTGATGCTGATGCAAACTTTTTAGGTTTTAATGGCATTAGGATGACAGTTATACATTAACAGTTATAACATGTAGTGGCTCTTTCAGGTTGCCAGTGCTCGCTGTTTTTGTTCACTTGCTTGCCTGTTTGTTCTCCAGGTGCTTGTGGCAGTGTTAGTCAGCTTGGGTTATTTAGCTTATACTTATTTCGTATCTCCCGTGTTTTACCCACAGCCCCCCCGGGTGTCCCAGTACTCGGCCGGCTATTCCACCGGCTTCTCGTCTCGCTCCGCAGTGGATTTCGGCCCTCGAATGAGGCCCAGCGTGGCGGGCGTGGTCGGGGGCAGTACGTACCAGGAGGAGCTGCCAATGGCTGGCTACCAGACCAGCCGCCAGCAGGTGATGACCCGCACCCTGAGCCGGCCCGACCCAGAAACCATGTCCCTGCACTCCATGCGAATGTACAGCATGCCCCCGCAGCCCAGTCCGGCTTCAAACTGGGTGGCTCAGGACGGCAGCGAGGGCAGCCTGTTGTCCGAGCGAGAGGCCGGGCCGTACCAGGCGCCCGTCTACGCCGCCACCAACGGCTACTCCACCCAAGTGCGGCAGGTCTCCTCCGCGCCCTCCACCATGCGGCGCTCCCTCAGCGGCACGCTGAGCCAGGCCATGATGTCCGGCGGGGGGGCCACCACCGGCGAGATCGTGCAGCAGCAGTCGTTCAAGGGCCCCGCCTTCCGCACCATCAGCCGCATAAACAACCGCAGCAACCGCATGAGCATCGGCTCCGTGTCGTCCGCCACCGGCATGCAGCAGCAGATGTCCGGCAGTGTCTACGGGAGCAGCAGCCGCATGGCCATGGGCCAGATGGTGAGCAGTGGGCCGGGCAGCGTGGTCCTCATGCAGCAGCGCCAGGCCACACTGCCTCGCGCTCTCTCCGTCAAAAGCCTGCACAGCGTGGGCAGGGGCATGGATGTGATGGACAACTGGAACATGACTGGAAGCATGAGCAACCTGAACGGGTGAGGAGCTCCTCAATGTCCTTTTGCGGGGACGGTGTCATCGTATCTCCTTTCATCACCTGTCAGATAGCAAATGGCTCCCTTTGTGGGGGGAGGTTTCAGTGGGTGTGCTTTAACCGCTGCATTAACATCCCAGCACGTCTGGAGAAATAATTTTTTTGTACGCAAGCAGCCTTTGTTACCCAAAAACATGAATAGTGGTTGTGGATGTTCTTCGTGAGATTAAGTCCTCTCCTGTGTCTGATGTGCTTTAAGTGTTTAGTGGAGGAGCAGGTCTGGAAAAATGCTGAAATGGAGTCTGCCCGCCAGGCAGGATTACAGAAGCGGGGCAGGTCTGGGCGTGGCTGAGCTGCCCAGCCCTATTCATGCTAGTTCTAATGAAATTTGAGTGTTGAAAATTGCTGCATAAGTGCATGGGCGAAACTGCACCGTCTCCCCGAGGATGTGTTTCGGACAGCAGCGTGTGGGAATGCACTTCTGTGTGTCGGCATGGTGCTTAATCACACCCCCCATGCCCCCCACCCCACCCTGTGTCTCCCTACAGGTTCACTAACATGGATATGAACACAGCAGTCAACTACCTAAACCTGCAAGACCCAGAAATGCAGGTTCCGGGGGCTGCGTACATCCAGCACGAGTGCTACCATAATCGCGAAGCCAAAAACCAGGTACAGATCCAGCATTTTCTGTGCTGCTGTGTTATTCTCTGTTCATATGGGGCCTTTTATGTAGCGTGCTAATGCACTTTATTTGTAACGGCAATACATGAAATGGATTTACATAAATGGCAACAAGTGAATTACAGTTAGACCTGAAAGAAATTTGCCTTATTTTTGTAACCTAATAGCGAAAACAAACTCAGGGTGGAGCACAAGGTAGTTACTGAGCTTTTTCTGGACTAATTAAATTGGGTCATGCATACTGGACCAGTCTGTGACTAAAAGGCGAGAGGTTTTTAAGGGACTCGCCTCATTTCTGGTGCCTCCCTGCAGGTCCGCCAGCTCGGAGGAATCCCAGCCCTGGTGCAGCTTTTAAGCAGTGATAACCAGGAGGTCCAGCGCTACGCCACAGGCGCCATGCGCAACATCATCTACGAGAACATGGAGAACAAGGCAGCACTCATCGAGGCGGGGGGCATCCCCCAGCTGGTGAACGCGCTCGCGGTGCCTGACGATGAGCTTCGCAAGAACATCACCGGTATTTACATTTCCTTATTAAGCACAGCATACAGACAAGAAAATTGGGTCAGATAATGCCCTGAATAATTGGGTTAAGGGCCTTGCTCAAGGCCTCAATGCTGAATCAGTCTACCAGCCATGGGGTTTGAACCAGCAACCTTTCGATCATGGGCACAGTGTCCTATCGTGCAGTCACACACCACACTCAAAATACCACCCTCGTTAGGACTTGAAGCCACAGTCTCTGGGTTGCCTTATCCATTAGGTCACTGGGGCTGTACCAGTGGTGCATCTAATGCTCCTTATGGGTCACGACCTGTGACATGCAGCCCGTTTAACCTTTTCAGGGTCTCTCCAGTCAAATGCTATGTATGGACATCCTTAGTCTCCACAATACCTGGTTTCCCTGCCCAGTGCCTGTAGAAGCCCCTTCTTCCATCTCAGCATCTCCAGGCTTTTCACACGGTGCCTCATCTGCTGTAATAGCTCTGCTCCAGCTGGCCGTGCGATCCCAACATGTGTGGAGCTCTCGGCCGCTGGAACAAGGCATGCCTCTCCTCTAGTCTAAGCTCCGATGTCCACCCCAGCCAAAGTTAAACAGTCCTTGAGATTCCATCCTATAGGACGCCAGTGCGCACTCTTGTTCTGAGGGCCAACCAAAATAAACATGAGTCACTGGTTTATCTCTCTAGCACTTCTGTGTGAGAATCTGCTTCACACTAAACTTCCTCATGCACTAGACCAGTCAAGCTTTGCTCTGAGGCTGATATTATCCTGACTAAGACCTGTATCAGTTACTATAAGCTTGTTAATGCTTCTGCTAGGTTAGCCTACGTGCTGTTTAATAGCTAATAGTGCAGAACTGTTTGCATTCAAGGTGAACATTTGAAAACATTAACGATTAACATGAGTGATGGATTAATGACGATCAAAACTCTGCTACCTCACTAATGCTTGGAATTGTTTGTAAAATAAGTAATTTTCAGTGGGAGCGGACTAACTTAGTTCACAGACCGTGAGTGATGTGTGGGTGACTAACAGGGAGGAATTTTCTTCCTAAGGACTCTTATGAGTCTTACTCATTACTGATGTCTAAACATGATTCATGTGTGCATGTGTCAGGCCAGATGTTTTTTTTTGTTTGTTTTTATAAATTTTGTCTCCAGGTGATGTCTAGAGAGCCTAGTTATTGTCAGGCATATTCAATAGAAAAATATCATTACACAATGCTTAGGTTCTGTTTTAGATATGCAGCATGGCCCGGCCAAGGGGCATATTATATTACAGAAGAGTAGTGCACAGGACAAGACCTGAACCCACTTCTCGAATGAGGCTAGGTTCCTGCAGGCCATTGCTTGTACTCTGCTCCTACCAAGAGTCAGTTCTGCTCGCCTGAAGAAGACTTTCTCTGCTTCTCCCCAGGGATCTTGTGGAACCTGTCCTCTAAAGACAACCTTAAGGAGAAGCTGGCAAGAGAGACACTCGGTGAGCTCACAAAGAGGATCCTGGTCCCCCTGATCCCCCTTTCTCCTGAGGGAGGGTCTGAGGTGATCCAATCCTTGCCACCTCCAAGCCCATCTGAAGTGGACATTTTCTACAACACCACTGGCTGCCTAAGGTACAAGGGCATGTGGCACAGGGTTACCACATAAGTGTCTCCATTCAAGCACTTATCTTAACTGTAGGGTAGCCTCGTCTCGTTGACCCTGCTGGTCTTGGCACCTCCTCACTTAGGAACCTGAGCTCTGTGAACGAGAAGACACGGCAGCAGATGCGGGAGACGTCTGGTCTGGTGGACTCCTTGGTGGCCTACATCCAGAGCTGCATCGAGAGTGGCAAGATGGAAGAAAAGGTGAGGCAGCTGCTGAATGATTGGCTCTGTAGTAGATGTCTTGAACAGGACATTTCTTATTTCCACTGTGGAGTGAGCCGTAGAAGTTAACTCGTTTTACTTACACAAAAATGTTCTGAGGGCAGAAGGAACAATGATTGGTTATCTCTCTGAACCAATCGAATTGTAGAGGAGATGCTTGAACCCACCTCCTCTACAATCTGATTGGTTATCTCCCTGAACCAATTGTTCCTTCTGCCCTCAGAATATTTTTGTGTAAGTAAAAGTCCCATGAGCTAAAAGTGTCACTAGTCATGTGCTAATCAACAGGTGACCTTGACACTGAGTCCTCTGGCCCATGCTGTTTCACTTTCAGGGTGTGGAGAACAGCGTCTGTGTGCTGAGGAACCTGTCTTATCAGGTGTACAGCGAAATGCCGACCTCGGTTCAATTACGACTGGAGGGACCCACACGGGGGCAGGATGACCCGAAGAATGACCCGATTGGGTGCTTCACCCCCCAGAGCAAGAAGGCAAAGGATGTACGTGGCAGCATTTAAATATAAAATACATGAATACATATTTATTATTAATTATTATCAGTTGCACTTCTTGAAAGGTATATTCCTTGGATTTAAACAGCAGGTGGCATGATGGCTCATTGCGTAGCACTGTCCCCTCACTCCTCCAGGGTTCAGGGTTCGAATCAGGCCTATGCTCCGTGTTTTTGGAGTTTGCATGGTTTTCTTGTCTTGCTCGGGTTTCTTCCAGGTACTTTGGTTCCCTCCTGTAGTACAAAGACATGCGGTTAGATTAACACTTACATTAGGACACAGTCACATTGCCCATATACTGTGAGTCTATGCACCCTGTGATGAACCGGCTCCCCAGCTTGGGAGAGGCTCCAGGCCCCCATTTGACCCTGATCAGAATAAGCATCTAGAAGATGGAGGAAACCATACAGAGTTAAATACTGGATTCTTAGAAATGTATTAAATAGTTTCTTAGATTACAACTGATCATTCTACGCACTGAGAAAAGCCAATGAGAAATGAATGTGTGTGAAACTTGCTGTGAATATTGCTTTGACCTTTGACATTTTTATTTTCATTTATCTGTTGGTCTGTTTCTCACTACAGAGACAAAACCAGGATATATCCACTTTTACGGAGGTGTCAAAGGTACCCAAGGGGCAAGAGTGGCTCTGGCACCCCCAAGTGGTGAGGTTGTATAACCTTGTGCTGCAGCGCTGTGAGATCAACACTGTCACGCGTGAAGCAGCTGCTGGCGCCCTACAGAACATCACTGCTGGGGACAAAAGGGTGAGTTATGCTTACAGTGGATGAAAATAAGTGGGGCATCTCATAGAAACACAGTGAGCCTCAGTCTCTGCAAAGTAACCCTGGGCTGTATTCAGACAGATGTTATTTTAAATATTCATAGAACAGCAACTGTTTATTATACAAGCTCATTAATTTTTTATTTTTACTGTAAAATATTTTAATGAATAATAGTAAAAAGTGGCCCCAAGGGAGGTGCATGGGATATGATCTCAGATCAGTAGCTGGCCCTGGCAGCACAAGAGAGGGTGTACAATCAGAGCCAGCGAAAGTCAGTGACCTTGCTATGTAGAGCAGGTTCTGGTCAAGATAAGGTCAGCTGCTGCCTTTGTAAGTGGGAGGAAGACAAGCGAGGGAGAGAATGAAAAGCTGGAGTGGAGTTTTGCACCCGAGAGCTGTGATTCGTTACCTGGCAGACGGTAGATGTGGTGGATGCTTTAGAGGTTGTCGCGACCTGCTTCTGGGTGTGTTGGGTAATAGTGCTGACAGTAGAATGGCTGCTAAAAGATTAATTTATGGCTGTCCTGTAGAAACAGTCTGGGGGTTGGTGCAGGTGTAAGATCTGTAGCTATTAAGCGAGACAGCATGACAAACCGTGAGAAACCGTACTGTTACCGCAGTTCTTTAGGCAGGTTTGTTCACTTTAGTTAATCAGGTTTTTTTTTCATATCATTGTATTTTACTTCCTCAGCAAGGCTCCCTTGCATTCCACCTTCCACTCATTTGATGAAAATGTCACACTGATTTAGCTGGATTGCTAGCTAAGCCACGTGTACCATGTGCAGTACTGAATTTTTGCTTGCTGTTATAGTGACTTTCTATGTTGGCAAATGTCTATCCGCCACCACAGGGTTATTTGTCTGTGCTACCTTGCTGCTTTTTTTTTTTCCTTGTCAGTCTGTTCATTCTCATCATCTGCTTGCCCAGTCAGTAGAGGGTGATTAATTTCTCTTAATCTGAGATGATGGTATTCGCTGGCCTTTATTGACCACGACTCGTCCTGCACTAGTGGGCGTCCATTCTGAGCAAGGTGGCACTGGAACAGGAGCGGATTCTCCCGGTACTGCTGGACCATCTGCGTACCGATAACGATCTGGAGCTGCGCTCCCTCACTGGCTTCCTCCGGAACCTCTCTCGTCATACCAAGAATAAGGGTGATCTGGGTAACTGTCAATCCTGTCACTGTTGGGACTGGATTCATGATCTCTCTACACCATTAGTATTTATGGGGACTGGAAATCTATTGGCTTGTATTAACTTCTGTTGATTAAATTCCTATTACTACTAAATGATTATTATGAAAAACATGTGGATAGGAGATGTCCCCATGGCTTCGGAATACCAGCCTGTCACACAGACAGTGTATATTTAGATAAACCTTTCTTTCTGGGTTTCCTTTTCCAGCCACTAAGTTGGTGTCCAACCTGCTCACCAAGCTGCCCAATGATGGTTATCAGAAGGATCCTTCCACTGATGTCGTGGTGAACATCTGTGGCACCTTGAACAACCTGGTGGCAGGAAGCTCTGTGGCAGCTCGGGACATCACCTTCTTTGACGGGTTGAAGAAACTCGTCGGGATCAAGAACTCCCACGATAACAGGTATGCTGGCAGCGTGTGGCTCGGCGAGATTAGCCACTGTCCCCGTGATCGGAGTGTCACCGATTCAAGCCCAATAGTCACACCTGTGGGTCCTTGAGCAGGGCACCTAATCCCCAGCTCCACGGATGCCGCTGCAGATGGCTGCCCTTCGCTTCCAAACTTGCTGTCACCTACATGTGTGTCATGGAGAGCGTAAAGAGAATTTCCCCATGGGGATTGATAAAAGTATCATTATTATGTAAGTTGGATTTTACTAGGTAGTCAGCCCTGTGTTCTAAACCTGTTCCTTAAGAAATTGCACTGTTGCCCGAGGAGCTTTGACACATAAAACTATTTGCAAATAAAGTTTGCATGTGAAAGCAGACATGCTGAAGTTGGTGTACTTCGGTATGTAAACATGGCTTTGGCTCAACCATTAAAAGCAACAAGGAAACAGGAACCTGGAGAAAGGGGGGTTAAGAGGCAGGGACACAGACACTCTGCTACCAAAGCGGGGGCTGGAAATTCCCAAAGGATGAATCAAGTCAATTTTGTTTGATATTTTCTTTGAGCTGCCGCACTACATGTTACTGAAGCCTCATTGTAAATCTCAATTAACTCCCACTGACACCCATAAAACTTAGTATTTCAGGTTAAGGATATTAAAGCTCTTGGAATTCCCATCAGAATTAACCAATGAAAGTCCTTAAAAGGCTTAGGAAAGAGCTATTTAGTGATCTTTGCCTAGCTCACATGGGAGCCAAAGTCCCAAGGTGTGTGTAGAGCCACTTCTTGAAGGTTGGCCGTCTAAGCAGCTGGAGTCTCTGCTCTTCACAGGCAAGCCCAGTGTGCTCCAGACAATACAATAAAGCATGGAGCTGGTTACTAAGTGTATGACAAATGACATTCTAATCACTCCTGATGGGTGAGGGGGGGGGCCTCCTTGTGGTAAGTGTGGGCGGGTCCCCAGCTGAGAATGTTACAGAATTTCTGTTTGTCCCTTAGCCCTGCGAAGCTGAAGGCTGCCAAAGCAGCTGCCACAGTGCTCTGTAATATGTTCCAGTACAAGAAGCTTCATCGGGATTACAAACAGGTGAGGGACCTGGGCTTCGGGGCGGTGCAGACCACCGTCAGAGCAGGTCGTTACCTTCAGGATGTGCTCCACAGTGAAGCAGTTTGCACAAGACAGTACACTTTAACTGAATCAGTGGGTAAAGATGTGTGCTTTTTTAAAGTAAATTGCAGGTAATTGATTGGTTGCCTAGAAGTTGCCTGGTTTTGAATTTGGTTATGCCTGAATAGATTTGAACTCATGCCTTGGGAGTAAATGATTGTCTTAGTTTACTCCAGTGTTTCTCAAACCGGTCCTCAGACAGTCCATGTTTTTGCTTCCTTCCAACTGTCTAGTAGAAATGTGAATTGTCTGGCAGGAAGTTGGGAGGGAGCAAAAACATGGACCATCTGGGGGTCCCTGATGACCAGATTGAGAAACACTGGTTTATTCCCAGTGGGAAGGGAGAATCATAATTACCAATCCTCTCCTCTTTCATCTGCTCCAGTGATCATTCCCAGGTGTCCCTTCCAGCATCTCTCTCTCTCTCTCTCTCACCCTCTCTTAACCTCGTGAAGAATCTGTCCACCACCAAGCAGTGACCTGCTTTAGGGAAGTCGTGCTAACAGCATAAACACTGAATGCCTCCTCATATTTTGAATTCTATTTGTTTCTGGAATCTGTTTTCTTGCATTCTTTTTTTTTTCTACCTCTTAAAGCATTTCACCGCATGATGTTTCAGGCCCGATGAGCACGGTTGGTGAAGTCGTTGCATGGGTGTTTCCTAGCCTTGTGGAGGTTTCCTTTCTTCAGTCCCCCCTCCCCCAGTCGAAAGACGTGCAGCTGGTAACTGCATTGCTGTGTGCAGGCATGCATGTGCGTAGTGATGTAGTCCTGTGCGAAGATCTTGGGCAGTCAAAGAAAATGAGGTTTAAAAGGTCTTTATGTTGGTGTAAAACTATGATGATGTGGCTTAAAGTGCCCGTGTAGTTTTTTTTTTTTTTTACTTGACCACTACCATACCATGTTTGGCCAATTAGTACCTCATTGATTATATAATTAAGTGAATTTATGAATTAATTGAACTGGCGGTGAAATTTATCGAATACATGGAATGTGTGGGGTCCCCCTGAGGAGAGGTTAGGAAACCAAAGTGGGGTTCATCAACCCATCCAAGAGGATATCAGTAGCTTTTTTGGAAAAGAGAAGGATTTTTTTGTTTTATTGTGTTACTTATTTAACTGTTACATTTCCTTTGACTGCCTAAGACTTGTACACAGTACTGCACATCAGCATCACATACAGGGTGCCCTTTAATCGTTCTGGTTAACCTGACTAAAGAAAAACAGTCACCGAGGACATGGTAATTACAATTCAGTGAAGTTAGTTTGGTTTCTTAAGTATAAAGCACATTTTGTGTCAACCAGCACAATTCTGTCCTGCAGCATTGTGAATCCTACCATTGCCTTTCAGACTTCTTCATTAGATCCCTGAGTCAGCTGTTGTCTTGGAGATCCCTTTGTAGTCATTATGAGTGTGCTCATGGTGTAATGTGATGCTAGAACATCAATAAATTATTAATCCATGTGAAGGTGTATATTATACTCAGTACATTCAATCCCATTACTATTGTTAAATATTAGGGTTAGACGGGGTATTTCAAATTTCGTAGCAGTTAGTATCTAATTAAATTTAATTCTAATCCCAATCACTTGTATCTACCATTTAGATATCTAAACTCATGGATTTTGAATGTGATTAAGTCAGAGATTTCATTATGAAGAGAGAGTTTTAAACCTGTCAGCATCTGATTTTTAATGATGGTAATTAACGAGAGTTTCCCCAACGTTACTTGCAAAGTTTGCTGTCCTGTTTATATTGATAGACCATTCATTGAACCTTTTCATGATTTTGGAATTTAATAACATAACTGGCCAGCAATTTTCAGCATTGCTGAAAAAAAAACCTTCATTTGCATATTTTACTAAACCATAATTTTTTTGTTTTGTTTTTTTTTATTTTTTATGATGTCTTCTTAAATCATGGAAAAACGGCGCTCTTGTCATTCAGAATTTTAGCCATTGCTGTTGACATTTAAAGGTGTGTGGCTGCGTATCATATTTGCGTGTGTGAATTTATACCTTCTGTCCCTGCCCTAGCCGCAGGCTGTTTTCCCTTGTTTGAAATGCTAACAATGTGAATGCGCAGATGCGTGCTTTCGCACAAACGCAGCCTGTTGCACACGTGCACACACAACACGAAGTGTTCAGGAGGCGGGAACATGCCTCGCACGTCTCGCCTTGGTTTCCACGCTCCTCTAAATCAGTCTGCCCTGAGAGTGTCCCTGTTCTTTTTTAAAAAAAATGACCATCCGACTTTCTTTTTACCTAATGCTTCCTCTTTTCTGTTGGTGTCCCATTTACATGCTCTATTTATGGAAGCGGCTGGAAGCCTCCTCTGCTTTGTCGTTATGGTCAAAGCTGCAGACTGGCCATATCACACATGTTTATCCCACACATTTAGGCCTAAGTGTATTATTGATAAAGGGGAGTGAAACCACATTGTGTTAGTAACCTTTGGCCTCTCTGTACTGTGTCCACTGACATGCCACTTTCTTTCTCTTTACAGAAAGGGTTCGGGAGACAAGACTTTGCGGACATTACTATATAAACCTGTATTCTTTATTTTCCACCTGCAAGATGAGTTTGCATCTACTCCGCCTCAGGCAGGAATATTCAGCAACCACAGGTTAGCTGTCGACAGTCAGCTAGGCGCTGCCCGTTTTGTCGAAGCGGCGGCCCTAACTGTAGGGGCTGATACAGGACTAGCTACCACAAAGGACCATTTGCGCTCATTATCTGGATATGTTTAAATATTCTTCATGACTTTTCCCCTGGCAACTCAAAAGCAGCATCCAAGCAGATTTCAGGGATGGGAGAATGAGCTCCTATTCCCTGTGTTTCATACCTAGTCGCTGGTCTCCTTTCGCTGGTTCCGGACTGAGCACTGCCGTGTTTGTGTGTTGCTGAGAGTACTAGAGTACTAGACCGGGGCTGTTCAAATCACAGTTCCTCAAGGGCTGAGGACTGCTGATTATCCAGCCTTCCTTTACCCATGAGGTGGGTGTGAAGCCTCAGTGGCCAATCAGAATCAGTAATTATTAAACTAACTACCTGGGAGAACTGAAAACGAGGCCTGGATTTGGAATTGAGGGCCAGATTTGAAGAGCCCTGTACTTATACCCTTCCTAGCATGCCTGCTGTCAAATCCCCTTCTTCTGCTGATCACCCCCACATGCCACTCATATTCTGGCAGCAGTTACTGTGGAGATAAGGGTAACATTTTTACCCTGACTTTGTAGCTGACTGATGTGCATCAACTGGTTTCCTGTCTGCCTTGCCTTCACACATAGGGGAGTCAAAAAGTTTTCTTTTTCCAGCAATCTGTATATTATGGATTTCCTCACAGTCCTGTTGAATCATGAATCTTTGAAACTTAGTATTGTTCTTGTGTATGTTAAGAGTTCACTGTTTAATACAAATGCTGAGTGGGTTGAGAGATCTTGTAGTATACACTGGGTCAGGGATTTTGTATTTGTCTTTTTTCTGCTTTTAAACTTGCCTGTTTTGTTAAATGCTGTAAAATGGTGATAAATACTGTAAGTTGGACGGTCAGTTTGGTGCCTATGTAAGCGTGTGTTACCATTTTCAGGTGCTGAACATTATTCTTGCCTAAGATTTATCCTAAGGAAAATGTATAATATGATTGGTCTCCACTAAATAAGTGCCTAGTTAATGAAGTAACTGGTTAATGATCACAGTAGGCCTCTGAAGACTTTTTTTAAAAAAAAAACAAAACAAAAAAAAACAACAACCTGAAAACAGGTTTACTTGATCCCACAAACGACCAAGACAAAAAAATTTGCCGAAGGCAGCTGAACTGTTCCTTCTGAAACAGCTCTTTTAGTACAATCTCAGAAAGGTTCTGGGCACTGCTCGTCTTCATTGTCTTGCCAGGTTTTGGGTAAACCAAACTTGTTCTATTTTTAATTACTTAAATTAAGCACCACCATAAAGGTAACCATTTTGCAAATTACATCCAATAGGTACCAAACCCCTTTAATCATTTTATAGTATTTAGTTACCTTAAGTGCCTATAAAGGGAGTGTTTTGAAAGTGGAAATTTTGTGTAAAAATGTATTTATTTAATTGCTCTTATGAATAGATTTGTGATTCTTTAATAGATACCATTCTTTTAGTTTTTCTTTGGCAAACTGACTAAATCTACTCAAAATATTCTGGATTAAACCCATTAAAGTCAGTGGCTTCAGGAAAAATTAACTTTCACTCTAATATTTTTGCACCTAAATGGGAGTTTGCTTTATACTATAATTTCTGGTCTTGAGTAGGCCTGCATTTCCACCTCTGTCCACCACAAGGCAGCCCTGAGACATACAGTAATTTTGCTGTATTCTGGTTGCTTGCTTGGTACTGTGACAGTCCATTAGTCCTCCTTGAAGTACTTAGAGCTGTAGTCCCATTGTTGAGTTACAGCCAAAATGACTTCTGTAGCTTACAGTCTCTGGTAGGATCTCATGTTCTCATTTTGTATGTAATATTCATTTGGAATAAAAATAAAGAACTTAGACATGCATTTGATTGAATTTCTAAAAGTAACACATTTATGCTTTTGGCTAATTGCACGTTTGATGGGTTACAGGTCTGGATTTTTCTTTATTCTTTACCAATGCTGTATTTTTCAGTTTTGAGTGAGTAAAATGAAACACCAGTAATCCTAATACTAATTTCTCTTGTAGAGGGACAGTACCTCATGATAACATTTAAACCATATAGATAACATAACTGTATATGGCCATTGTTCTTCAAACTATATTTGACATCATTTAATGAAACTCCTGTTGACAGATGTTGGGAACATGCCAGGGGCCTGTACTACGAAGCGGGGTTACTGTCTTATCGGGGTAACTGGTCGGATTTAAGGTAGTCTGGGCAAAATGTAAGTGAACGAATATGAAGTCCATTTAAACTGTGGTACATTAAATCCGACAAGTTTCCCCGATAAGCCAGTAACCCTGCTTTGTAGTACAAGCCACAGGCCAAATAAAAATAAACAAATGAATGTCCCTGCAGCTCAGCTAAACTGAGAAATACACCATTGCTTTTAAGGTGTGTTGCAGTCACATGACGTGTTTTTTATACCATGTCAAGCGGTTCAGGGAGTTCTCAAGCCACACACGTTTGTTTGTTTGTATGTTTCTTTTTGTGTGCTCGCTATCCGTTGCCCCCCTAATCTGAATCTATATGTATGTCCACTTTGAACAAGAGGGGCCGCTCTTTTGGGTTAGTTTCACAGGAAGGGCCGGCTCTACCAGTTCAGGGGCTCTAGGCAATGCTTGACTTGATCAACAAAAATGATTATCCTTTCACTCTCTCCACAGCGCACACAATAAAGGGGCTCTGGGCTACTGCCTACAGCTAGGGCCGGCCTGGGAGACGAGGATGTTCTGGGTTGGTTAGAGGAAGACTGCATACAAATAATGCTGAATACTTAGCGCCTGTATGATTACCTTCCTATTTACAGAAGGTAGTCAAAGGGTATTTGCTTTGCTCAAATTGTTAAACCTACATTACTCCATATTTACCTCATTTCCAAGCCACACCTCGCCCTTGATTTGGTAGCACAATTAATGTAAATACGTATGTGTATTTTTCCTTAACTGAGTGAAAACTTTGTTTTGTGCGGCTAGTCTAAAATTTCAGGACCTCATGATAATGGTAGCTTACTAATAAGTTCAGTTGTAGTTCTGAATTAGTTTCCAGGTTATGTGTTTCGTTCCAGCAGTCTGCCCTCTGCATAGTTTAAGAAGAGTGAGCTCTCTTTGTAAAACCTGTAGAGCATAAGACAATGGGATACAAGACATTTCTCAATGTTCTCCTCTTCTTTGTTATACACTGGACATGTATATGACTATGACAGTTAAAACTACCTCATGCGATTTTAAAAATAGCTTTATGAAAAGAGGACTGCAACAGTACCGCTGAAGAAGAAAAGGAAGGTTGGAGTGATCGTAACTTGATAGTAAGAGCTATCTTTATATCGTACATCACTGAGAATAAGCTGATAATCAACATGCAAGCTACTGTCATGTAATCGATACCTATGTTCGTCATCCACATAAAACGAGATCAGCATAGCAGTCAGTTTACTTCAGTTGAGTAGTGGATTTGAAACCACCTGCAATATCTTGTTATATCATTGTTGTGTGAAATTTAATGTAATTTTATGTCTTTCGTGCACCCCTTGTTCACTTTTCCTGTAGTGAGTGCCCATTTGTTTTCCATTAATATCCGTAATGGAGATAAATTCCAAAGTACTTGACCTCACTGTCAAACAGACACCAAGCACACCTTTATAACTTAGCTTGAGGTGGGAGTGTCAGAGATACGAGTTCTTTACTGCTGCACCATACACTATTAATGATTATTGAACTTTGGACTGTCGGGTATCAGTCAGAGAAAACCAGTCCAGGATTTCTGGTGCTAATAATTGTTTTTCTTGGCTTCCATTTCATAGCCGAGTCAGATGACATTAGCAAGTAGGCACTCGCATACTATTCTCCATAACCAAAACACCTGAGCACTGTGTCTTAAGTATGAATGGTTACTCCGGAGAGCACATGTGGGCCCCTTGTATTCCTGTCATTGTAAGTCTCTGCAACAATCTACTTCTTGGTCATCAAATGGTCCCGTTTGCTCTGTTCCACAAAATGAGCAAAGAAAGGGAACTGAAATCATGGGGGGGGAAAAATCATTGCAAATAAGCATTTAGTTAGTTGTTACTAAGCAGTTACTAGGGAAACCTGACAGAGGAGCTCTGGGAAACCCACTCTGTGTGAATGAAGCACACTGGCTGTGGCTATTATCTAAATCACAGTAAATGCTTCTCCTCCAGCTACGGAGATACGTTTTAACACATTATACCAGTACACCCCTTGGGTGGGACTCTCCGTGTTTAAACAAGCAAAGCCCCACCCTTTACTCCCGGCTGAGCATAACAGCTGTAGCATGCAGGATCTTGTTTTTGCATAGTTTGTGTCACTTTCAAAACCAGACATTCTTAAACGTGTAATGACTGGTTGTTGTCCTACCTTGAATAAACCCTCTTCACCACATTAAAATTTTCTATGTCCTGAGCCAGCAGTCGATATGTGTAATTTGTGAATTTATTTCAGTAATATTAATTTGAGGTTCTTTTGGCTAAAATGTTTAAGTTCTAGGTTCTCACAGTATGAGATGAATTTTCTTGGCCCTGTTCATCTGTTTTGTACTGTTCTGACTAGATTCTCCTGGTGATTATTTGAATAGCTGTTCTGCTCTGGTTTCATGGGTCTTTGGGAACCTCTTCTTCCGCTAATTATCTAGAACCTGCTAGTGGTCCCTCATCGGAAGCTTAGCCAACTGCACGTGTACTTAAGTTGACAGACTTATGCTAGAGGTGTATTAACAGCCTCACTTGTACATCACCTGAAATAAAAGTGTATGCTAAATAAATAAATGTATATTTAAAGAAAGCAAGGTCAGGTGACTGCAATACAGTCTAACTTTGTAATTTTGAATGTAGAGGAGGCTTCATATTTTTTTTGGGGAGGGCATGGTAGGACATGGGGAAGGGGGTAATCTGAAATAAAAAAATTAAAGACCATCTGAAACTTCTTTCCACTAATTGCACAAAAGAATTATGGCTGATTATTGTACATTCATGCTTGTACTACTAAAATGTTAATTAAAATCAAATTTGTGTTCTGTTAAGATCATATCCCGAGCCAATGAAAATGAGGGGGGGTCCTTTTCAGAGGGGAGGCGGTGATTCGGTTTCAAGGGGGGCAGCCACTGGTATTCTGTCATTTTATGAGAAATTACTACTTTTGTACATCTTTTTTTATTTTATTCACCTTCTTTGGGCCCTTGTACGTCTCCTGTTATTGACGGAGGATCTTTAAATTTGCCAACCGGGTGGGGCAGGGTTGCGGCGGTAAAAATTCCTGCTGTCTAATTTTACTGCTGCTGAATAACAGGGTGACAGATTTCCGGTACATTGTGCAGCATTCGTGAGTGTCAGCAAGCTGCTGCTGTCGTGTTGTGGTGACTCCCGGAACTTCCGGGAGGGGTGAAATGTCTGTGTTACTATCACTGTTTTAAAAATGCCTGCTTTCAAAGAGGCCTCTTATAGACCAGGGTGCATCTATCGTCCATTTGGCCATGATTCAACCAGACAGCTACACACGGTGATATTGGTGGTTAACTAAATTGTTATACATGATTTGTAAGGCAAAATCTGTAAACAGGACTCATAGCATGCTGGACGGAGATATTACATTAGAGCACAGATTTTATTATGGGCACATTGATTTGATTTTTAATATAAAATACAGTAATATGAAAATAACGGATATAATTATAACTCTTACTTTACAAGAAGTCTCAAAATATAACATATGTACTTATAGAGGATTTGGAGAGTCCAAGGGGGATTTTCATTTGTAATTCTACAGTTTTGGTCACAGTACACCTTCAAGGTGATGGCAGCAAAGCTATTTATAGAATGTTTTTTAAAATGATCTGTTAAAATTCTAAAATAATCATTCATCCTCGAGTTTTGTGCGCTGGGAGCATTGTAGTGTTTGAGTTTCCCCAAACATCAGCGTAAACTGAGACAAGTGCAGTCATATGATGGCGACAGGGAAGTTCTTGTCTCCATCTTCTCCGTACAGCTGCCTTGCAACCTGGGGAAAGGGCACATTGCACTGCAGGACAGTAAACTAAAAAGAATGGACATATGAACCTGACAACACCAGTGACCAGGAGACAACTTGGCCAGTCAACCGAGTCATCAGGGCCAGGGGGCTGACTTTCAAAAGCCCCTGTTTCATGAGTGATATGAAGAAAATATAAACTTTCATCATTCATAAATGTCTTCCTCACACAAGCCGCTGCTTCTCCCACAGTCGTGTTAATCAGACATTAGTCGACCTGAAGCATCTCTCATTCTCCGCCCTGAAAGAGCAACACATGAACCGTGTTATAAGCACATGGGTGCCTGTTTGACTAGATGCAGGTTTCAACTGTAGCTCCAACAAACTAGGTCTTGTGTCTTTAGAGGTATTCATGACAGCTTTCTGTTTGAAATGACCCCTGACCTTGTGTAACTGTCTGCATCTTCAGAATGACTAGTGCGTTTCCAAACTGGTTTGGTCTTCACACGCTATGCAATGTTTGGTGTAAATTCAGTGCATGCACACACCCACCTAAACTCTGCTTTGAGCCTCTCCAGTTTGTCCTCAAGTCTACTGTTCTTCACAGGTAAGGGGCAGTCTGGGAAAAACCAACCGGTGACAGCCTTGCAGATAAGTACGATGTGCTGTGGAAAGACGAAAGGCGGCGGCGGAATAAGCCAATTAAGGGCAATTTCTTACAACTTCCTATGAAATATCTGTGGAAAAAAAATGTCACGATGGCTGATTGCATGATGCAGATTTTAGTTGTTCTCATAAAAAGGAAGCTTCTTTAGCAAGATTTCTATTATATAAATGATTATTTTTTTTGGAAGCCATCTGCAATAACATGATTGGTTAATGAAAGACATTGGCTTTACATACAAATTTACTAACACATTTGATCTGTCTGCATTAATTACTTGCAGTAATCTTTATGTAACCAGAGGCCTTTATGACCTTTACAAAATGGATCCCATCAAACCGCTTTCATTTAGAGCAGGGGTCTCAAACTCCAGTCCTGGAGGGCCGGAACCCTGTAGCTTAGTTTTTTCCCTGTTCCACCACAAATGATTCAGCTCAAGAGCTGTGTGGTAATTAGCACAAGGAGTTGAATCAGGTGTGTTAAATGAGGGCGAACCAAAAACTGTGTAGGGCTCCAGCCCTCCAGGACTGGAGTTTGAGACCCCTGATTTAGAGTAACCTGCGAAGTGTTTGCACATAGTTGTACCTCAAACAGAATGACGAAGGCGAACCGGACAGCCAGAATAAGCCAGAACTGGGAAGTCAGCCCATAGTCCAGGTCATTTCTGTAGTCTTTATACCTAGGAACATAAAAGCCCTCCACATTTTAGTGGACCACAAATCACACAAAAGTGCTTTCATCCATATCCTCATCTCTGAACACTGGCAGACCTACAGCATGGTCTCATCTAATGCTTAATTTGTGCCAGATCCTGCCGGAACAAGTTGCGGGACCTTCTCTGTTTTTGACGGTCTACATTCTGACACCTGTCTGCACGGATCTAGCAGCTGTCTGGTTAGAAAAAAAAAAGTTTGTATTTCAATTTACAGACCAATTTTCACTCAACTTCACGTCCTTTATTAGTTTAGATTTATTCTTAAAAATATAGCATGTTTTCAGCACCATGTTTTGTAGATGTTCCAGGACCTGCAGCTACCTCGTTACCCTTCCACTCTCATATGCCTTCACGTTCCCTCACATTCTGATTTACAAATTGAGTTCTGGTCTCATCACTATAATGTACTAGCTTGCTACACTTAGAGCTGTAACGTCTGGTGCTGCACCTCGTTTCCGTTTTGGAATACCTGCTAGGTGTGTGCGAGTCAGCACAATGCCCAGGTAGAGCCAAGTCCTACCACCCTGGTAAGAATCACATTACAGCTGAGTTTCTGTAAGTTCTAATGTTACTTGTACATATATTATTTACAAAGTGCCAATGTCAATAAACCTTGCCAAGCTATAAACAAATGCATCACATGTAAAAGTGTGCTAGCTATGCAGTGTATCTGTATAATTTTATTAAATTAATGAGTGAGTCTTCTGTTGTGTGTCTGGGGGTGACATGGTGACTCACTGATTAGTACTGTAATCTCACATGCATCGGGGGCTTGTCAGTTCAAGACCTACCCCCCTCTGTGTTCGTGGAGTCAATGTTCTACCCATGTTGGTGCAGGATTCTTCCCCACTGTCCAAAACAGTCCTGCAAACTGGCGTCTCTAAATTGCTCATAGTGTATGACTGTGTGGGTCTATGCCCTGAATCCTGTCCAGAGTGCCCTGACCTGCCTGGGAAGGGCTCCAGACTTACTGTAAGTCTGTACTGGATAAATGGCTATGGAAAATGGATGGATACACGTGTTTAGACCCATCGGGACTCATTCTGCTGACCTGCAGTGGGTGACGTTGAGGCCATTCGGGGTGACCATCTGCTTGAGCTGGAAGTCTTTTTGGATGCGCTCGTCACTCATGTACGCCACCGACAGGCTGTTGTTGATGTAGCCCACCATGCAGCTTGGAGTGAAGAGCAACAATGAGAATACAGCATATAGGACTAGGATCAGCCAAGTCTTGAAGTAACTAGGCTAAAAGCACCCTTTAGGTGTACAGGACACAAGCCACGCTTAGGTAGTGTCTATGAGATGTTTTTTGGTGGGGTTTGGGTAAAGACTCACTGCACTTCTGTGTTTTCCCCAGTGGCACACGGCCCGTAGTGGTAGCGGTAAACCAGGCGAGGGATGAAGTCCGACGTGACGCCAATGACCAGCCCATTGGCAATGACGGCCATTATGCCAATTGCTTGCAGGATGTTGCTCCACACACCTTAGTAGACATGTAAAAAGCGTGACTCTTAACTGTCGAGTGTAGGGAGCTATGCACATGTAGATATAGTACCAGTCATAAGTTTGGACACACCTACCCATAGGAAGGTTATTTGTATTATTCTCTACATTTAAAAATAAAGACATAAAAAATATGAAATAACATATGGATTATGTACTGATCAAAAATTAATCTGATGGGGGTGGATTAAGGCAAATCTGTGGGTTGGGACTCAGGAGGTTGTTGGTTCAAATTCCTGGGTCGGCAGATTAATTGGGCCCTTAGCCCCAATTGCTCTGAGGACTGGCTGACTACTCTGCTTAATGGCAGTTTCATGTGGAGGTCTTCTGGGATGCTTTTCCAGCTGTCCTGAAGAAGGTCCCACATTGCTGTTGGCCACTTTTCCTTCACTCTCTGGTCAAAGTCTTCCCAAACCATCTCCACTGTGCTTATGTCTGGTGGCTAGGTCATGTGATCATGTGATTTCCATTGTAGTGGGTTTGTTGTGTCTAAACTTTTGACTGGTACTGTATGTATGTAATGCATGTATTATATGTGAAAGTGCACTGAAGTGCCCATACTTGCATTCAGCAGCATCAAGTAGCTAAACACATTTAACACTGTCCCATTATGAGACTGGATGTTGGCTGACCCCCCAGTACCCATGACCATCCATCCATCCATCCCTTCCTTACAGTACAGAATTGGCTTCCTGTGCCAGACTGACCAATGTTGTTGGTCTTATTGGGTACCAGTCGTCGCTCCAGGTTGACCATCTTGTAGGCGTCCAGGCGGATCTCGATGATGTTGTTGAGTAATGCCAGCAGGGGGGCCAGGGGGAAGGCGGCCACAAAGATGGTGGTGAAGCTGAACTGGATCACTACGAAGAGCAAAGGAATATGACTATATCAGGACCACTGAACTGAATCTCCAACACTTGAAGTTTGAGACAACAGTCTTCACAATTGTCAGTTAAGAAATACTGAATACAAGAAATGACAGCATTCCAGGCAACTCATTTTATGAATAAAAGAACTGTATTTTAGAAAATAAACTGTTAAAAATATAACAAACACAAAAATGTGTTTTGCTTTGATCCTTAGGACCATTGTAATCATGCAAGCTGAAATTTATAATATGGATGTTTCATGATTCTTTATAAACTCCTTATAAAATTATATTAGGGAAGTGCAATAAGCAACTCTTTGTACTAAATCTATTGCTAAATGCTATGGTTACAGCTCTCAAACAAAATCTTTGTTGCCACAAAAAAAAAAAAAAAAACTTTCTCTGCAGGTACCCAAGCTCAAATTAGCAAGCACTGGACTGAAACTTACCCATCTCAAGATACTCATTGAAGAGACTATAAACATTGACGCTGCTGAGGTTGTAGTTGTGGAGCCAGTGATTGAGCGTGCAGTGTTTGCAAACCTCTGATTTATCTTGTTTCCCACTTGACTGATTCCGGATACAAGAGATAGTCAGCTTTTTGGTTTCTTTCTCCCTGCAATAACTGGAGAACCAACTGCAGGAACAGGGAAGCGGCGTAAATGGAGAGGCTTGTCCTCCAGGGACAGGACAATGAACTGGAATAACCTTGGTCAGCAAAATGCAATGGTTTTGGACTGAGTATGTACCACGTACAAGTTGTTCTGGTGTCTGTAATGAAATATTTTTCTTTGACCATTTAAAGATGATCAGATTCCCCTAAAAGCAATCAGTAAAATGATAAATAACAGATGAGCCTTCAGTAGAGGTTGTGTCTGTAGGTAGGGCATCCCACTAGAGCAGCGTTTCCCAACCTGGTCCTCGGGGACCCACAGACATTCCACATTTTTGCTCCCTCGCAGCACCCTAGGTTACAAAAATGTGGACTGTCTGGTAGGGAGCTTGGAGGGAGCAAAAATGTGGACCGAGTGTGGATCCCTGAGGAGCGGATCGGGAAACACTGCACTAGCTAATGACACGGTATGTTCTATGACAACCTTTGTGTTTCTGTGAGCTGTGGTAGAGAGGTGGTATTCAAGAGTAAACATAATGTAGACTTACGGCCCACAGAGTTCAAAGATGTTGTTGATGGTCTGTTTGAGCACCATGATAATGGCCATTTGGATGAAGAGGTCAGTGAGGCAACCACTGGGGTGACACTGAAGAAAAAAGCACATCAGCTAAAGTTATGGGTTCACAAACTTGTATACAGAGAAAGTAGATTTCATCACACAACAAAAGTTAACAATTGACAGAACTTTTATTTGCAGTTACTGTAATTCAAATTTTCATTTTCTTCTAATAAAAATATTTTCTCTGATCACTCCCCTTATGCAAAACTATAAAATGAGTGAAGAGTCTAGACTTATTAGGTCTCAGAGGCATTTTATAACATACATTAGACAAGGTCACAGTTCCATATTAGAGACTGTACTGTATGAGAGGACCACACCCTTTCACATATCAGTGGTGACTGATGTTAAAATTCATAAAATGGGACAAACTTTCTACATATACCCTGCAATCATAGTATGCATCATAAAAGCAAGTATTTGGCAAATAAATGGATTACTTGTCTTTTTAGCATTATTGCTATATTATGTTTAACATCATCATGTTGAAACATGACAGTCAGGGAACTGTAAGTATTGACCAGTAAGTTTCATGTTATTGGTTACATTTCTTTCAAGTCTCAGTGTTCCTTAGAACCTACTGAAAAGTAGTAAATGTCCAACTACGTAAATGATTGCACCTCTTCAAGTCTCCACTTTCCTGCGATCCGGTGATAGTTCCCTGGGTATCCATTAATCCTAAACAGGGTGTAAAAAGATAAGTATAATTTGTTTGTGTACCAGTTTAAACCTGATGTGGAAATCAGGTATAATGCTTGGACCCATACTGCCCAGACAGAAAGAAACACGACTGTACCTTCCCAAGAAGAAGGCCACATAGAACAGGGAGGAGAAGTGAGTGAAGAACTGGAAGGTGAACATCTTGACTGTGAAGCTCCTCTCCGTGGAAACGACTGTGCGGGTCTTCTCTGCTTAGCAGACAGACAACAGCAATAACAGTCAACAGGAAATTACCTCATATGGCAGCAGACTGGTAACAGAAACCATCACATTCCAGACCCAGCAAAAGCTGCACCCACATCTTAACTTAGCAGAGTTTGATGCACAATCAATATAACTGACGAGAAACAATTAATCAAATAGCATCGTCGCTAGAATTCCCCCCAGCCAAGATTTAAACTATTTTTTGTTTCCTTTATACAAAAGATAACAGAAATCGAATGCCCACATTACCATTACAACAGCCAAAATACTAAACTGTGCCACTTTAAAATAAAATATATAATGACCTGATTTGATTTCATGGCGTGACATGGTGAACAAAGAGGGTTATGAAGATTTGACTAACATTATCATCCATCAACTAAAGACACAAAACAGTGCCCTCAATTCCTCCCTGAAACCAGCGATAAGATTTCCGAAATAAAAACAAATGGGAGATTTACAGATGACTGATATCAAAATGCACTCCAAAATATGAAGTTTCATGCAGCTTAAGACTGCATGGAAATACTCTTGGGTAACAAAACAAACTTTACATAAATTTATAAACTTTCCCAAGCTAGCCGCCTTTCAAACTCTTATCCAGTGCAGGTCTGTGCAGTTCGTAACATGTAGGTGTTTCTTTATGATGTGTATAAAAATAAAAGGAACGTGCGTCTTGGACAGGAACTTTATGTTTTTCATCTGCATGAGTGGCCAGAGCAGCTAGGGGGCAGCATCACGACAGTGAGAAACACAGCAGAGACAATATCAGCAATACTTAGAAGCCAGAATTATATCCAGCGAAATGATGTGACCATGTGAATGCTTTCAAGAAATTGCCAAAAAAAGTAAGATTTATCTATGTCTCGTATTTTCCACTGTGTTAAAATAACAGCGATGAGTGATGACGAAATAAGTACTGAACGCGTCAACATTTTTTTTTGCAATGAGGCTATTCACATGAAATTATCACAATAATATTGTTATTAACTGAAATTCACAAATATAAAGAATTCAGGACAGAGCTCTTCAAATCTGGACCTCGATTCCAAATCCAGGTCCTGTTTTCAATTCTCTCAGTCGGTTAGTTTAATAATTACAGATTCTGATTGGTTACAGTGGCTCACAGGTAAAGGAAGACTGGAAAATCAGTAGTGCACAGGCATTGAGGACCATGATTTGAACAGCCCTGATGTATGATATTGACTGTGTATCGCCAACCAGCCATTCAGTCAAAATCTGAATGACCAGACAGACTTTGTGGTCGTTTACGTACCTATATCACATAGCTTGGAGGCCATTTTCTCGTTGACCTGTGGGATACCAGAATGAGATGTTTGATGATATTTGACATTAGGCTTACACTCTGAAATGCTTAAAAGGTCTCTTTTTGGGACTGGGTATGTGGGATGGAGTCCTACCCGAGTCATTGCGGTGATGGTGAGGTAGTGTAGCACGGCACCCAGTACGACAGCAACAATGTTTGCATTGTCCTTCAGCAGTGTCCAAGAACTCTCTGACAGCGATCCGGTGACCACGACCCGAAAGACCACCAGAGCTTGGGCCAAGCCGATGATCAGTATCAGCTGGACAGGAACACACCGTGAGAAATGCTCCGTTAACCAAGCAGAGCGCCAGGTCTCGCCACCTGCAAACCGCTCACATGGCCCTGACCTACATCGCTAGAACTTCTCACAGGAAAACACTTTGCTAAATATGCTTACATTGAAAAAACACTGCTCCACCTGCTCAGGCTGGTATTTGGTGGGACAGACAGCAAAATGAGAGAGAGGGAACTCTTTCAGACTCACTGCTGACCCCTAGTGGAAGTTGTTCAACTTCACAGGGAACAGAAGTGACGAACTCCATTAAGGAGTTCTCTAGATTTCAATTATTCCATTTATCCTTTATAATGTAATAAAGTACATTTGTGTAAAGCACTACATAATATATGAAAAACTAGTGTAAACAGAATCACTGAGTAGCTTAACCATTTACAGTATCAGCTTCCAACATATCATATTCATCAATCCAACCAACTTGGAAGGGGGCCTGGAACCTCTCTCTCTCTGTTCTATAAGGCTGGATTAAAAGCTACAACTTGAAGAATATATTCAATGGCAGTGAAGGTTCTAAATGACAGTAGTGAAGTATGTTAAATGAAGAAAGGAAAATTTCATAGGCATATGAAATGTCTCTTGTAACTGTACACTGTGTACAAGGTGTAATGTCTGAAATGATCCAATTTTTGTATGTGTCGGACTTTCATTTTGAATCTTACCATTAGTGTGACTAGGATCATGACTAGAGTGTTGTGTAGAAATGAATGTTGGTACTTCTTGGGTGAACAGTTTGGATCATTCACCACCTCCAGGATCAGCTCCTCCTGAGATACATGTATAGAATCAGGCTTCACAAATTATCTTAGACACATCACATTTCTGGAAGAGCTAAAACATTTATGCATTGGCTCATCAGATTTAACATGGAGCAGAACAAGAGACTTAATTGGCAACCAGATCGCAAAATGTCTAAAATGGAAACTGGCTCTGATCTCTAAACAAAATATCCTGACTCTACATCCTGCATAGTGCCTTTGTGGAAAACCATCGGCCCTCAAAACCCCCCCTCCACTGTACCTCATCCTCACACCATTCAAACACTTTCCACTGGGATACATATTCGGCTCGACGCCTCTTCCACATGCCCAGGAACACGGTAGCTATGGAAGAAACAGGCACAGGTATAAGCACCCACTGAGGCCAACAGCTACTGTTAGGATGTCGAGCAGACCCTGCAGGAGTACGCACCCCACAATGCCATGAACATGGCAAAAGCCACCGTCCCCTCATTGTCAAAGAGATGGGTGACCTGCAGAGAAAGGGATAACCGATA
Organism: Gnathonemus echidnorhynchus; assembly: GCA_026776725.1. NCBI lineage: Eukaryota > Metazoa > Chordata > Actinopteri > Osteoglossiformes > Mormyridae > Gnathonemus > Gnathonemus echidnorhynchus. The sequence goes on along the minus strand of JAODJU010000007.1, from coordinate 14,544,702 downwards.
GCACCTTCCAGTTATCTATCTTTTCATATTCAACTCAGATCATCTATGACTCTGCTCCATTTCCCCATTCCTTCCATCTAGGTCCTCTGTTGCTGCTTAGACCTGATCAATGACCGACATTAGCCAGGTTAGCGCTGGTAGGGTGTACCTTAGCGTAGAAGCAGGTATCCGAAAGCTGCCACGCACTGCACTTCTCGTCACACAGCGGGCACATGATGATATCAGCTTCACACACTTCTGCACTGTGAGACATACAGAGCGGGTGAACGTCTTCCTCATTAATCTCACTGCCACCCATGGCAAAGCCCAGCGAGCTGGGGCTTAAGGGCCTTGCTCAAGGGCCCACAGACGTGCCGAAGCTGGGCTAGAACTGGCAACCTTCTGATCATAGACACAGTGGGTTACTCCACTGAGCCACATACGTGTCCCTTACTTATCAATAAGCGGCGGTTATCACATGACTTGCCCTCATTCTCCCCAGTTCCCACACACACACACACTTTACATGTTTTCCTATGTAGGAACATACGTTCTAGATGGAGATACGGAATTGCACGTGGAAAGCTTCCAGTATACCAACTATTGGAAGAAAGAGATGGGAAAACTCACATAAGGGGATTGCTGGTGAAAAGTGCCAAGCTATAGAGGAACAAGAACACCCCCAGGACAGCTGCAGGAATCAGCAGCCAGGTATACCAACCCAGCCAAAGGTAGTAGAGGGCAATCTTTTCCCCAAAGTAATTCCTGTTGGACACACATATGACAGGGGTTAACCAAACACTAGACCTCAAAGTGTTCAAAGGTATGGAGGACCCCTCTAGCTTTTACCTGATAATATTCATGGGCTGCGATCTGAAGAAGACCAACCAATTAGCCCACCTCTTCTTCAACTCCTTCGTCTCCTCTTTCTGCAGACCACAAGACAACAAAATAATGTCAATTAAGGCTATACAAACTATGGGCATTGCAAATTGATAAGTATGGATAATCTTTCAGAACAGTAGACGTAATTCATCCTTATCCAATGGAATGTTTTAAATGTGTCCTCTGGAACTAGTTTTAGTAAAACTCATTGAGGGCCAAGATTAAATGTACATAGCTAATGCTGACAAGTATATAACTGTATACATCTTTCCCAAAACATCAACTTCATTGCAATTATCTTCAAACCTCTCAAACCAAAAGCATTAACAGTGATGCTTGTTAGAAGGAAATACAAAATGATAAAGTAAGTAAGTAAGTAAGTAATCAATCTTTATTTATATAGCACCTTTCACAGGCAAAAGCCACAAAGTGCTTCACAACATAGTAAAATAAGTAATAAAAGAAATAAAAGTAGTACTGCTGTCCATTTCCCATCAGACTGTTACTTGCTGAAGGGATCATAGGTAAGGTGACTTACTGGGACACAACCAGTTAAAGTTACACCACTGGTATTTCTCCAATGGACGGAATTACAGTTACACACGGTTTTGCTTGTGTCAGGGTCTTCATAAGATGCTGTTTTTCACTATAGATCCATTCCTCAAAAGTACTTCACAGTGTCCTTACATCATGAAGACAGAATTTGGTCTCAAACACATCCTGGTCCATGAGATCAGTCAGGTTCTCTGTGGGCGTGGAATTAATCTGATCAGATAATAAACAAGGGCTACAACAGTTCTGCTTTTATATGCCCCTTTAGCAATATCTCACATAAGCAAACAGCATGCATGACACTTACCTCCTGTGTCAATGTAAGTGTGTTCCAGGATAAAATGTACAATCCTTATCCTGAAACAGAGCGCTTTTGTTTTATAACACAACATATAATTATATGGTTTTCTTGAACATGCATCCTATCTTGCTCTCATCTGAGACACACACATACATGTCAGCATGAGGCCTGGGGTTTGAGCACACGGTCACTCGCCCAACACCTTTGGAGGCTTTTTGGGGGCTTTATGGGCCCAACAAAGTAGCTACTCTGCCAAGTGCGGAATTCAGACCGGCAATCTGATCACAGCCACTGCCACCCCCTCCCCCCCACCAACAAAACAAAACAAAAAAAAAAATAAAAATCAAAATCTCCAGAAAGCACAGTAACACATCCCAGTCCACACTGCAGCTTAGACAGCATTGCATCATTTCAAATGCTGCAGCGTCCTCACCTGGTGGACACAGAGACTGCCCCCTGCTGCTCCCCGCTTCCATTGCAGGCATCGGATACTTTCAGCAGATATATGTACTTCTCAAAAATGTCATCCGGGGCTCGAATCCCAAAAAAACGCTTCTCCTCATGCACAAACTCCTGACATACAATAGTAGGAGTTGTAGGTTTTAGATAATGAATACAGATTCTTTACAAATGCAAATAATTATTAATTTATATATAAATAAATATTATATACTCAGCAAAAAAAGAAATGTCCCTTTTTCAGGACTGTGTATTTCAACAATAATGTTGTAAAAATCCAAATAACTTTACAGATCTTCATTGTAAAG
>JAODJU010000007.1:14499901-14542118 GCA_026776725.1 Gnathonemus echidnorhynchus | reverse complement strand
TCTTTTAGTGTTCATACAAATAAATTTATTTACACATTAAGTTTACTGAAAGTAAAAACAGTTGAAAGTCAGAGGACGTTTCTTTTTTTGCTGAGTTTATATTTATAAAACATGCATATATAAATTTATCAGATCAATTAAACAACAAAATCTTGTCATTTACTTACTTTTACTTCAAAGTTCTTCGCCTTCAGTACATTTGTAAAAGCTTCCTGCTTTTGAAAAGCTTCAGATTCCTGGTCGCTGATTTTTTTTGCAACCAGAACATAATCACATGGCCAAGGAGCACACTGTTAAAAGCATAATGATAATTACTTGTGTTTCCTTTTTTTCCATGAAATTTGATGCTAATACTGAACTAATATGAACATGCATTAAAAACTGTAAACAAATCAACACAGATATCCAGAATTTACTAAGGGAAGAATTGCTGTTTCCTGTGATGCACATCAATCCTGACTAAGGGAGTCACCTTACCGAACCTGGCAGTAACGGTGCCTGATCTTGGTTACAATTACCGCCGTTCACAGTCTGCAGCTCCACGTCAGCCTGGAGATCAGAGAGGAGTAGATGGTTCTGTGACACGAACACGAATGGTTACTTACGCTGCTTCTGCTCTTAGAAGTAGTAACAGTCACGGGATCTTTTCATGAAACCCAGCCCAGATGAAACCACAAGAAGCAAAAAACACCTACAGGGAGTTTTTTTGAGCAAAACCTTGTGGTTCACCTAGTAGGAATTAATTGCTTTGTTGCATCCTAAACACACTGCCCCAAAACAATCACAATACAAACTCAGCCTGTCCTGGAAGTGTCATTCATTTTAAGCCAATCTATGAGTAGCATCTCATTTCTTATGTTACACCAGAATAACACAATAACATGGAACTCTATTAAATATCTTAGTAGATGCCATCTTCTAACCACAGAATCTTCACAGAGCATTGTAGTATTGTAATATTATTATTATATTTTGGGAGCAACGTATTGTATATATTTTCTCAGTGCACCTAAGTCTTCATTGCTTTCAGAATACATTGACAGGGTTTTATTATTTAGAAACTGAATATAGGAATATAGACTAAGTACGCTTGACAGGTGAATCTTAATGCAGCATATGGTCCATGCAAATTTTAGCATGGAGCTTGTTTCCCCTGCCCCTGCATTTCATTAGTGATCTGTAGGATACAGTCATGTCGAAACACAGTCATACTGAAAGCAAGTTTTCCCACCGGTTTATCTACTCAGCAGGGCCGTGCAGAGTTTTTCAGGAGGGTTTTACTCGGGGAAGGAGCCCCCACTCCTGTAAAATGTGTGATCGTCGGTCATCGAAACTATAAAATTTGGGTGGTGGGGGTCGGGGGTGTGGAGGTCCTGTGTTCTGTCGTGTTGAGCTACTTTGTCGAGTTAGGCTACCGTAGTGCTAATCGATTGCCCCAATACCAATTCATAACCCTAAACCCCACCCCCCCCCCCAAAAAAAAACCCCTAAAACCCTTGCTTTAACCCTAACCCCTAAAACCTAACCCTAATCCCAAGACGATGGAACTCATACGCAGAAAGGCTCGATAGCACGTCTCGATAGGTAGCTCAACTCGTCAGAACACCCTTTTAAGACTTTCGATATGAGTGCTATTTACATATAACAAACTTAAAGCAAAGGTGTATTTCCTTAAGTATTCAATACGGAATTCCGTGCTAGGAGATCAGAACGCATTCCTAAAATTTACATTATCTGATCTGATATCATCTCCTATCTCACGCTAGATAGCCCGATTTCACTCTTGTTCCATTCACTAGCTCAGTAGTAAAAGTGAAGCAACATGAAACCGCTTAGAAATAGGACTAATTGAAATCCAAAACACTAATAACAGAAGACATCTCAGTGACTACCTCCAGAAACAATGCATCTGGGCTTCCATCCGAGCACAGGAATGCTAAGATTGATGTCATGAGTACTCACACAGGGGCCTTATGACGAGAAGTCCATTATAACACTGATGTAAATAGAATCATGTTTTGCATTAGAATTATCCCTGTGTTATTTCTCATTTTAGTTACATTTGATGATTCACCTTTAACCAAAAGCAATTATTTTACCCTTATTATTAATGTAGTTATTTAAATGAAAAAATCAGGTTCAACAATTTTATATTTTATCCGTATAACTAGTTAGTAGTCATAATTTACCACGCATTTCTGTAGTACCTTATACCTTTCTCAGATTTACGTTTTGAAATCTTTTAAAGGATTTTAAAGCTTGCTATAAGTAGCCTAAATAGTGCTGATTTCGTCTTTGAATTATTTGAGTATTTCAGTGTTTTTCTTTTATATAATTGTAACCGTCTTATGTCATGCTTAAGAGCCAGTCAACACATTAACATCAACATTTTACACACCTGTTATAGGATACACTTAGAAAAGTAAGAAAATAAACCTTGCAACGATCAGAAATATTGCGGCTCAAAGGGTTTCCTTCAATAAGATGATCCTTGATATAGTTTATCAAAAACAGTTAGGCTATCAAAAACATATAGCTAGATCACTTCAGCTGCCCAAATAATTTTCATCACTATGAACAAAAATTACACGATAAACTAAAGTTAATTCCGTTCCTTGCTCCACTGTCATCGTTATAATCGACATCGAATATTACGATACAGTAAAACAGTCCTTCCGATGTCTTTAAGGTAAATCTAATCACAAACACTGTGATCGTATTTAACCGTCGTTTTATCCTTACCTTGCTTTTGGATCTCATGTTGAACCTGGAGTCGGACCAGGATCTAATTCCAGTTTTCAGTTAAAACTCACAAAACAGTTAATTGTGTTGTTCATTCAAATGTACGAGATTCAACAACTTGATAAGAAATGTTTGTGAATCGTAAACTCAACTTCCGTGTTTAACCAAAAGGAGCCCAAGTGCTGTTTGCTGACGGCATTGTGCAGGTACGCGAAACTGCCTTTACCTGTTGTTTACGGTCAAGGTACATTGGGACCGAAAGTATGACATGGATGACAGAAATTAGATTCTCATAAGACTCACCGGGATAACTACATATATCTTATATTTATATCGCGTATTTTAAATAAAAATATTAACCAAAAAAATGACCATTATTTAACTTAATCAGAAATTTCAACAATGATACCGTACTCGTGGCATGCAAAAGCAACTCTCACTGGTCACCAGGGGGCAGCAAAAGACCATCCGTCCGTCTTTTAACCACCCCGGATTGAGTTACCCCGGAGACGAGAAGCAGCAGTGCTAATCGTCAGGCCACCTTAATTAAAGTTCATGAAAGTTAGCACTCCTCGTTTGTTTGCACCTGTGACAGGGTCCCAGTAAGAATAATGAGTGCCTAGCGCTCCATTATAATATACACTGACAGGTAAATTCACACTATACCTAAGCAAAATTTGTTCCAGGATTTACACATTACTACTTCAAATGCTTTGACATATAAGATGCAGGCAGCCACCTGTTCTGAGGCTCTGTGCTTCAGCCAGCAGCAGATGTAGTCCAGTTATGTATAAGATTAAAAGGTAGTTATTTTGAACATTGCCAAGCTGTCATTGGAAATAGCCAACTGTTCTGAATGCTTTGCCTGGTTAAAGGTTAATGAATAAATGAATGAACGAACTTGTCTATAGTAAAGCATGAGCTAAGTCCTCACATGAAGCTCACGGTCTGTTAGTTAATCTATGTCCCAACCATCACCTGATCATCAGCTGCAGGTAATAACCCAAACAGGATCATGAGTATAATCAGCAGAATCAAGCTTCTCAATAAGGTTGCTGGGCTCACTCTCAATAAAGTGAGTTGTTTGGAGAACTGGAGGGATTTCAAAACAAATCCACTGCTCATTCAAATTCGGAGGAGCCAGCTGATGTGATTCCAGCATCTCATGACGCCACTTAGTCGGGCACCGTCTCACAGAACTTGGACCCAGACCAGACAGGACACACCAGGGGCAGTTTACCTCCCAACTGGCTTGGAAACATCTGAAGAAGCAATTTCAGTATTTGCAAAAAATCATTAATCATTCATTTAGTAAAGATCATGTTGACCAATTGTGTATAGACTGCAAGTAGTGCAGCCAATTTTAGACAAAGGCTGATTTTGCAAAAGATAGAAAATGGTTTTGTGTGTATATAAAACAAAGGCATGAATGGTACTTTGTTTATTGAACAGTAGTCATTTTTAAAATACACTCAATGTAAGCTGAGAGGTAACAAACACCTCAAAAAAAAATCCTATCTCAACATTTAATATCTGATATTGAATTTCTTTTATTACTAATAAGAAAAATGTCTATCACTATAAATTAAGGCTAGCACACCAAAACATACCGCATTACATAATAAAGAGGACCAATGACAGACTTTGCAGGACAATATAGAGGACTCCATGATCTACTCAGTCTACTTATGCGAGAGACTATGAAACTTTAGAAACAAAGGGTAGGAATTTAACAACTTCATTAACAATAACTGACAGTCAGCATGCAATGTTCAGTGGTCATCATCATCCTTTTCAGATATTCTGCGAAAATTCTTCCGATTGACCTTCCGACTGATGTTAAAACCTACAGCAAGTGGTTGCTGCTGCTCAGGATCTCTTTCAGTATTTTCAGACTCCCTCTTCCTCTTCCTCTTCCCTTCCGCGGTGCCTGGATGGACACACTCTTCCTCTGTCGGCAGGTCTTCCAGATGGCACAGGCCCACTGCCTTCTTCATCTCCTCTCCACATTTGCGCCCCGGCTGTCTCTCACTCATTTGACCGGGCCGAGAAAATACTATTTTGCCTTCAGAACTACTGGAGTGGTCCTGGTTGAATGCTAGAGAAAAGGGTTTCTGGGCATCGCCTCCCAGGGTCCCCTGCCTCTGCTTCCGTAGACTCTGGATGTACTCCTGTGCTACTTGGCTGTTCCTGCTGTTGCTCGTCTCAGGCACATCCTCCAGGTTGTACTTGGTCCAGCGTTCTGGATGGGCCACATAGTCAGGCACGCCCTTGGATGATGGAAGCACTGGGGCTTGCTTGTTGGACAACAGGCCACCTTTCTCTCCATCCTTCTTTGGAGGTGGGAGTATAGGCCGTACGAAGGGTCCATCGATGATGTTGTCCTCCCCCAAGCCTGGGGTGGCTATCTTAGCAGCACTCTCTAGGCAGTCAAAGATGCTGTGGCTACGGGCTGAGAAACCGACGCCGGCACCCTTCAGCTGGAAGAGCGGCTCCTGGAGGCTGGAATCTGTATGTTCTTTGGGGTTGTCCCCATCTGAAGAATCTTCACCAGAAGACAGATCTTCAACTTCAGCATCAAACGGGATGGTTGGGTCTTCGGGATCAGAGTCACTCAGGGAGACCGAGTCAGAAGGCTCAGCAATGGAATCTCTGATGGACAGTTTAGCAGGAGCGCCGTCTTCATGATCTTCACGGTCACACATGGTCTATGGGTCAGTGTCTGTTGTAACAGCTGAAGACAGGGACTTCCACACATCCAATGAATTCACAGCCTGATAGAGCATGATTCAGAGAGAATAAATATTGTTTCACTAATTAGATTGCATATACACACACTTACATTAATGCACATAAAATTGGTAAATCAATTTACAAACATTCAAAGTAAACCAACCAGTAAGATGATAAGCTCCAGTATAAAAGAAGCCATTGCTAAACAGTTGTCAACATCAAAACTCCATTTTCAAGCAAGACAACTCTAACATTTAATGCACCAAAAGTTCCTAAATGGAATGCCCTCACAGCATGTCCGGGGAAAGCCAGCTACTCACATTAGTCTGGGACTGGACTAATTTCCCAGTCTCTGGATCGGTGAGAATTACCAGTGTCTGCAGCTCCTTTACACTAGTGAGGAATAAAAAAAGGTATGTATTACTGTGCCAAAGCAAAGATTTCTATTCAGGCAACAATCTCATTCTGGGCAGCACAACTCAACGATTTGTTAATTTAAGGAACTTCTGGACATCATTTTCCCATTTGTTTACAGGTTTTAAAATGAGCTGACATCCTAAAATAAATCACTACTCAAACAGGCTGGCTGTGAAGATACAGCCATTGCTTCTGGTATCATGGCACAAGTTAGAATTAGAGATGCACCAATTGCAATTGTAGTAAGCTAGATTAAGATCAGGCTTTTTCATACCTTCATACTGGAAGGATTTTATAGTGCAGGGGGTTAAAGTTTCACTAAAACATTTTTACTCTATCGTAGGAAGAAAACCTTGAAAAGGAATAAGCATTAAAAATTGCAAAACTAGCTAAGGTTATCTAATATAGGTTTAATAATCAGTTTAAAGTTGACCGACATTTCACCACGTTTTCGTGGTGGTTCCCCCATGGTTTACTTCGGCTTTACATGCATTACAAATTGCAGTCTTTGTCGTCTTCACTCACAGTGAAGAACCTCCACGCTAACATGTTAGCGCTGAATGTGAGTGACTCTACCACCTGTACCGCTGTCCGTATGACGTGTGGTGCATGCATAAAACAGACTTGTTCGGTGTCGGAAATACAGTAGCCTGACAGGCCAGTCTCCAGTCTGGGCCGAGCATGCTTTAAATCAGCCGATTCCGGTCCCTGGCTGGTCGATTGGTGCATCTCTAGTTATAATTCAACATGTAGCCAGAGTTTAGATATATCCAGTTTAAATCCCAACTGTTATACCACTTACTCATCATTCTGATGAATACTATATAACCTCAGCCTACATCAGAGATGAAAGAGTTATACTTTTATAAGAACTAAGGTTGCATGCATTTTACGGTATACATACAAGGGCGCTTGCAAATGTGTTTGAAAACGAGCATATTATATATGTATAACAATACATATGACACTCCCTATCCGAGTCATTTTAAACGAGTTATGCAAACTGCAGAGAGCGCGATGTGGGTGTGTAAGGAGACTATCTTACTGGAAATGAAGACTCACAGGTTCTGGGAGCTGGTGAGGATACCGCACAGCTCAGTAAGAATGGCAGATCTATGAGAGTAGATTTGTGCTTCAGCCTCTTCCATCGTGTTGTGCACGACCTCTGATCAACCTTATTAACCGCTACCTGGGGACACATACAAATTAAGAGCACTGAGTTATTATAGCAGTCTTTACCAGTAGTACTCATTGCAAAACACAGTTGGTATGTATAACAGAACAGCCAGTTTCCTTAACAGAAATGCAACATACGATACAATTTTAATTAGCAGGCCTATATATGATACCAAGGACTAACGGGCTCCTCTATTCGCGACTTAATCAACATAAATAATTGTCATAAAAACAGTCTGACGGATAAGGAAAATTATTACACAGAAACACCAGCTGAATATTACATCTAATTATAAGTACGCCACAGCAAACGTCGTAAAAGTATGCTCACGAACTCTTCCGCGGCTTCCATCTTACCTTCTTTCCCGCTGATGTAGTAGCCGTGTGTGATGCATCATGGGAAATGTATTTCAAATTACAACTATAACACGCTCCCTTAACGTGGTATAAATGCGTCTTGGTTCGTAGGCCTGTATTTTTTGCTGCATGGCATCCGACCACATAAAACATCCGCAATATTTTGTCACCTTAACTCAAAGGTTAAAAACGTCGAAATGAAAACACCCACACCGAGAGGTTTTATTGTACACACGTGCACTGTATCAAGAATTTTAAATTTCACAAAATAGCAAAAATACTGATATAATAGGTCGAATGTCATTAGCAAAAGAAGGCACTTCTTGCCACGATTTTTGGTGTCGCAAAATTCTAACAGCAGCTGTGGTGTCGCCCACCTTATTAATAGTTATTGTTTTATTCCCTTGAAAAACCACGGGCATTTTTGTTGCATCAAAATGGCTTTATTAACCAACATTGGATATGTTCTTCAAAAAGATTAATAACGATTAAGGAACAAGTTGTGCACTCCAAAGTCTGAAAATCAAAAAAACCATGGAGCAAAATTGCATTAACATGTTAATTTAATAGCCAATAGTCAGTGTTCTGCGGATATGGTGAGAAAGGTTGAGAATTTCTCTGAGATTTGTGCCCCATATATACACTTTTCTATAAACATTTCACTCTGCTTATGGGCTTGTTAGTCCCAATCCAAATTACTGATTCGTACATCAGTTCCTTTAAATAAAATCACAACACCAACGACAATTCATTAACGTCTACAGAATTTTCATTGGCAGGTGGAAAAAAATATCTCACAGAAGAAATGCCTTTTAGAATTAAAGGGCCGTAATACCGTAAGCTGAGGTACAAGAGTTTACCAAGTCTCATTAGGCACCTTCCTGAACAAGGTAAATTTAGTAAAATGGCAGCTGAGACAGTGTGTAAAGCAAGGTGGAAGACGGATAATTTTTGCTTGTAACCACAAAGACTGCATTCTTAAGATGCTTTTAGCTGTGTATCTTTATCCCAATTCAATTCTCACTTGGTTAATCGATGATGAAGGAGTGATTTCTAGTTGAGAAACTGAAAACACAGACGAGCTGCTCACGATGTACTTGTCCGATAAAAAATGTCATACAAGACACCAGCTTTCCAGCTGATCCAGCGATGCTTTTTGCATATAACTACAGATCCCAATAAACAAGACCTGGTATCATTTTGTCTTAAAGAGACCATGAACTCTACTGTTAAATGCCGTGCGCCAACAAAACCTACTATAACATTTGTATTGACTGTTAGTTTTAAATTCGATGCTGCGCCTACGTCACTCCGCGGCACGTCCTTGTAGTCCGGGCTGTACATTTTTATGGTGGTGTGCGCGCGACGGGGTTTATCGCAACTGGAAGATCTGCAAACGGTCGCGGGCTCGCGACGCCAAATAACGGGAACCGAATCCTCGCGTCCTTAAAATCCATACGTTTAAGGCATAATGAACGGACTTCAAGAAAATACCGTTTTAATTGAAATGGAGAATGCGGTAGATTCACATGATGGAGGTAAGCTGACATGTTCCGTGCCGGAGTTTGGTGATTTTGCCACTAAAATGGTTTTTATTGTTATTTAACTGTGATTATGGAGAGTTTTAAAATGGTTTTTTTTTTGGTATTACAAAATTGTGACAGTATTATAAGAAGTTATTTTTGTGGTATTGGGCTACTAAAACAAAATATTGAACTTTCGACATGTTTTGAATTATTTTAGTCACAAAACATTATTTCAAGCATAGTTGTGCTTATAAAACATTATTTAAAAGTGCCTATGCATTTCCGACGTCACGATGTGATTTTCCTGTCAACAAGTAGCTTTGAGCTCAGTAATGACGTGAAGTATTTTAGCTGGTCTTAGATCAAGTACATCCGTCCAAGGAAATATTGCAAAGGGTTTAATTTGGAGCAAGGGCAATGACTCGTGTAGACATACAGATGTGTTGTGCTCTTTTCAAGGATTATACGTTACTGCGGTATGACTTGTTGGTACTGCCGTCGATCATTTACCACCACCTCTGTTCGGGATAAACATGCCGCGAACGCTAACTTCATTATCACCGCCTTTTAAATGCATCACTGTCGTCGTGGTCTAGATTCCTTACCGAATGAGAGTCTTGCCCTCTGTGCATGCCGAGGACGCCTCCCAGTCAATGCTACCATTGATATGAAGCCTGCTCCTCTTCTTTGTCTACTGGGGACAAAAAAAGCACGTTTAAATGTGCGCCATTTGTTTATTATTATTTTTTAATCGAAACTGCAGAGTTGTCCTCTATGTACACTGGTTTGTTTACTATAATAATTCGAGTTATTTACCTTGATCGAGGACGCTGGGGTTTCAGCCAACAAATTTTGGGTTATGTGGGCGTAGCGTTTTACCGCAACTGTATTCACAATTAATTCTAACAGTGGATTCGGTATACATTTTTTTTCTATATTGCCTAACAGTTTATTGCATCATCGATTTCATATAAATTTCTCTGGTCTGTTTTTGCATCTGTTAAATTGTCCTAAAAGTTCCTTTAATACAACTGACTTTCTATAGTTGACTGTTATTTAGGTGTTGTACAAGCTGTGCTTTTAACAGTGTAATAAAAGCACTAAATATAAAAGACCACAGGCACAGATGTATCATAGACTGGTTTTTGTCTGAACAGTCTTTTGCATTAAGAAGGTCCCCAGCTGACTAAGTACTTTTACTTTGTGGTGTATCAACCACAACCTTATTAGCAGTCATTAACAGGAGCTGTTCAAACACATACGGCCCATATTTTTCTAATCATGATAAGTTTTACAACTCTTATAAAATAAAATAAAATAAAATTTTTGCTGATTTACTACAGTTTAGATGCCCAAGATGATATGTTAGCTTCCAGTCCACAGGATGGCTTTGGGTTTGTGGACTAAATGCACTATTAAGCTCATTGCATCCTGCTCTGGAGCACAAAATGGGTTCAGGGACAGCTGGGAAGGATAAATATAAGCAACACATTCCAGGTGACAGGTGTGACAGTGCTATGCTGGTGATGACACCAGGCCAGTGAGACATGTGATTGGTCTGCTGTGGAGGGGCATGAAACGCTGTAGCCTAGGCGCTGATTGTCTTGCAAATAAATGGGCGAAAATTTCATTTTGCTGTTATAGGAAGAAGAAAAATATCAGTAGAAAAATATCTCAAGAGTTATTTCTGAGGGGGACACCAAAGATGCCAAAAGTACTGTTATACTTGTGTTAAATGTATATAGAGGAGACCCTTATACTACATAATTGACAGGTAAATAACTTAAGGTTAGCATGTTCAGATGTTTTAATTATACATTATAAAGTCATTACTTTCATTCTTTCCTCATGATGATTTTATAAAATTGCCTTTGATTTTACTGGGGATTTCTTTTTATTATTAGTTTTGGTACACTGAAAAATGATCATATGTCTCTTTTCCTTTTTTACATTTTGGCTGGCTGACAAAACACGCACAGCATGCCGGTTATTTACACTAGGATAGAAGCGACACCCCTTAATTAGCTAATAAAGCTAAAGATTCACCCCCCAGGGTAACAGAATGAACAAGATGCAATCTGGTTACAAAAGTAAATGTGTGTTTTTCTACTGAGTGGTAGAAATAAAGAAACACGTTTGACACATTCGCTGTTTTAAGTGAATGTTTTTAAAGTAGCTACTTACTAATGGTCAGCCACCACAGTGCCATGGACACTCGTACTGGACTAATGTGTGGTAATAGGATCGGGGATAGCAGGCAGTGGACCAAACCACTGTGAGGGACAGGAGGGAACAAAGTTTTGCAAAACTTAAAAATGCATTGTTTTGCATTTATAATTTACACACTTGCTGTCAATATATATTATTCTGTCAAATTACATCTGTCTGATCCCCCTTTCTCCACCTCGGGATTTATGCTTATGCTTACACACCTGTCCTGTATGTGGCAGGGATCAGACAGATAACAGTCCTGAACATCTACAGTTCATATCAGTTTACCCACCTCTCCTCCATGATCAACCATGTTCAAGCACCAACTTGAACTAGATATTATCCTTTATTAAGGCAAATGCTAACAAAATTAATTTTTGTTGCATGACGTGGACAAATTTGTTGGTACCCTTCCACAAAAAACACAACTATCTGAAATAACTGGAAACTAAAAAAAGTTTAATTGCATCCCTTATTGTTTATTCCATATTTAACATAAATCAGACTTGGCTTTTGATTATTGATTCAGTTGAATATTTTATATAATTAAACAAATGAAAATGGTACCCTTAATTTAATATTTTGTGGGACCAACTTTTGCAGCAATCACTGCCAACAAGTGATCTCGGTACTTCACAATGAGATGGCTACACTTACCAAGAGGTAGCACTCTTCCTGAGCAAATGCTCAAGTTGTCTCAGATTTGAAGGGTAGCGGCTCCACACTGCAATTTTCAGACCTTTCCATGTTCAATAGGAGTACGATCTGGGCTCATGCAGGGCCATTAAAGAATAATCCAATGTTTTCTTTTTCTCAGTCATTCTTGAGTGCTTTTAGCTGTATGTTCTGGGTCATTATCCTGTTGGAGGACCCTTGACCTGTGACTCAGCTTTCTGTCACTAGGCAGTATGTTTTGCTCTAGGATGCCTTGGTAGTCTTGAGACTTCATTATGCCCTGCACAGTTTTAAGGTTCCCTGTTGCCAGATGCAGTAAAGCAGCCCCAAAACAAAACTGAATCCCCTCCATGTTTCACAGTAGGAATGGTGTTCTTTTCTTTTAAAGCTTCATTTTTTCCTTCTGTAAACATAGAGCTGATGTGACTGGCCAAAAAGCTCCAGTTTTGTCTCATGAGTCCAAAGGACATTTTCCGAGAAATTTTGGGGCTTGTCAACATGCATTTTGGGGAATTCCACTCATAAAAAAGCCAGTTTTTCTGTCAATAGTAGACCCCTCCTGGGTCTTATTCCATGGAGCCCATTATTGTTCAAAATGCAACAGATGGTGTTTTCAGAAAATGATGTACCTTGACCTTCGAGCTCAGCTTGACAGCTCTCCTTTGCTTTCTTTGGTCCATGTTCAGTGTGATACCAAACAATACAATAGCATGTTCTTTCCCTTTAAATAGACTGAATGACTGTTGAAAAACTTGAAGGCACCTGTTTTGCTAATTAAAGTTAAATGCTTAGATGCAAGGATATATTTTCTCTTTTGGGGTACCAACAAATCTGTCCATACTATTTTAGCATATTTTTGTGAAATAAACAACAGATTTCTTTTTCACAATTTTATTGGTTTACTCTATCACATACTAGTCATGCAGGTATACAATAGATGATTGCTTTTAATTGAATCACTTTTCAGGAGAAATGAAGCATGTAATGAGCTGTAAGGGTACCAATAAACTTCCATGTCTGTATGTATAAAATAAATCATTAAATGAATGGCAGGCTTCCCAAGCCTGTATTCTTATCATTTAGTGAACATATATCTTTGTAGGTGTTATTTTTCACTGTCCGCTAACTTAAATGCATTTGATGAGATTTTAACAAAATTTCACCTAAGTAAGGAGCTGTCAACACGGGTTCAGTGAACGCAAACAGTGTGCTATTTTCCAGACCTTCTGGCTGATCCGGTTTGTGTCATGATTCTGTTATAACCATTTGATGCTGTTCATGCAGTTTTAATCAAAGCAGATGAAGAGGTGCTTCGTATAACAAATGAAGCAGCATGACTAAAAAATGCAAGTAAACTTGTATTAACAGTTTTAAAGGTGTTACCAGGCTTGGGTGGTATTACAGTAATGTACTGCGTTATTTTGAAATCTTTGCAACAAAATTAGCTAGAACCCCCCCCCCCCCCATCAGTGAATTTTATCACGAAGATTTCAAGCATTGCTTTTGAATATACTGTCAAAATACATCAAATGGATCTTGGCTTCAATGCCACTTTGTCTCAGAGATTCTGTACACCCTGTAAAATTTTTATTATGACTGTGACTTAAAAAATTCCACTTGATGTTTTTCAAGTAAAACATTTGCACTTTAAGCCCTGTGTGTTTGCCTAACTGATTAGTTGGTTGCCGGATCACATGATTAATTATCAAAGTAATTGGTTTTGCAGCCCTGCGTACAGGAGCAGATCTGTGTGTCTGTTGCAATTCAATTCTACAGTAATGTTTGTTCAAATGACAGTTGTATTGTTCATCTAATATTTTTTGGAATACTCTTTAACTGTAAGTAGTGTTAATGTTATAAGTATTGTGAGTGTATCAACCGTTGGACACATTTTTTTTCAATGCTTTGCTTGAATTACATTTATATTACAGTATTTTGCAGCATGTTCTAACAGCTACTACTGCTGAATAGTTTTTGGAACGTTAGTCTGTGCAGAGTAGTATGTCTGAGAAATATTGTACTAAAAATTAGATCTTCACAAAGAACATACAGTTTAGGTGTCCATTCATAAGCAGACGTTGTAATCAGTGGTATTGCACTGTTGAAAGCCCGGAGATTTTTTTTCATATGAAATGGCAAGGCAGCATGGCTCTCACTTCCCCATTGACATACATTTAGTGTGTTTGGTTTGTTTGAACTCCTTGCACTTTCTTCTCTACGTACAGCAAGCAGTATGCAGTGGACCCATTTCCTGCTGGTGTCTGACTGTGAGTTTTAAGGATGTTTTCACACCAGGGTGTGTTCACACTTTTTAGTTCAGATAAAATTCTGGTTAAATTTCCCCCTTGGTGCAATTCGCTTGAGCAGGTGTGAAGACAGTAATCACACTCGGGTGTGGACCAGAACATCCGTACCAAGACCATTGAGAGAAGCTGGTCTTGATCCAGTCCCAGATGAACTCTGGAGTGGTTCATTTGTGGTGTGAACGTGATCCGACCTCAGTTCAACCCAACTACTAGGTGTATTGTGAGATTTTGTGCTAAATGACTCCTGTAGCCCGGTCTGCTTTGCAGAAATTAATCGAGGTCTTCTTTGGTCTAGCTGTGAGATATGTTGGCTTCTTGAAATGTGGGCAGATGACTACGTCTGTCAGCTCCTAAAAACAACTCATAAAAACTGAAGTTTTCAAAATGTTCAATCAATGGCTGGAGGAGAGGGAAAAACTGTACAGGTTTACAAACTCCCTAAGAATACATGTTATATTTTGACTTATCACTTCTAATTGAGCTGCAAGTAAGAGTTCAAACACCTCTCCTAAAATAGTCACATTCAGCTATATATCCCTTCTAGGATGGCTTTGAGATGTTTCTAATATCTCTTTTCTGCTTTTGCACTGCATAAGTAATTTTTTGGTCCTGTTTTGTTTAATGTTATATATTATTGTCTGATGCTTCTTGTTGATGAGCCTAATCTGCTCCCCCAACCTGCTTTATGCGTAACATAGCATTAAATAGTGTCTAGGCCAAACACAGGAGCAGGTGTTGTAGCCATCTCAGGTCACCGACTCAAATCCCACCACTGGGGAAGCTTCCTATAACATCATTTGTATATCTGCCACGCAGAGTCGATTAGGAAATGAGATGATTTTTTCTAAAGGATGTAACTGAGTGAACATGCCTGAAACCTATCCTTGACTTCCCTTTGTGGTATGCACAGAGATGCAGGGAGGCATCGTTTATGGTATTTGTTACAACAGCCAAGATATTATTCCCGCTCCTGGTATTGACAGTTATTTGATGCTGTGAATTCCCTTTTATTACTATATATTTTCAGTAGTATTTTCAGTAGCTTTTCCACCACACTAGTTATGTAATCATAAAACTTTCACTACCGTCCTGTATGGTTGTTCCTCACTCCCCAGTGATGTTTGAAGGGAATATCAAACTACAAACTTTCAGATTTTATAATAGCTGGATTATAAACTGCGGTCGCTCTTTTTTGTTAAATGCGCCCACCATAAAAAATGGTTTTGCAATCAAGCAGAACTTCTGCTTGGTTGTCATGGTGTATCTGCTTGGAAACAGCTCTTTTCCTGATTTCTGCAGTCCGCTATAGTAGACTCTATACTACTAATCCACTACTTTAGCTTAATGATACTATTGTGCATCACCTTACTTATATCACTGGACACAAACTGCTAATGGTAGCTCATTTGGTAGCTTGTTGTGTCAAACACTCGAAACAATACAAAGCCAATGAGGGTGGCTCTGTACTAGGAGGGACCACTGCACAGTATTGTGCACATAAGTATAGTACATCATATAGTACATAACAGTGCATAGAGTATGGATTTTCATTCATTTTCTGATTAAGCCGGGGGAGTTGGAGGTTTATGGCCGAAATGTCATAATATTTTTGGTTAAAATTGCAGTTAAAATTGACAGTACCAGTCAAAAGTTTAGATACGCCAGATGTCTCATCCCATGATATTAACTCATTATAGAAAAAGTACATTTTAATTTAATTAAATCCTGAAGTTTCAAAAGTTATGAGTACAAATGAACATTTATCACCTCAGTCAATAACTGTGCACTTAAGAACAATACTCAGTCAATATGAACAAATTACAACAGGGCTGGGTATTGACACAGATGGACAGACACCGACAGGATTCATGGTGTTCATGTGTTTCTTTTAATGACAGCAGTCAATATAAGAACTGAACTAAACATCAGAACATTTCTTTTTATGACAGTTATCCACAAAGTGTGCAGCTTTTGTCACTGCAGTGTATCTTTCTGGGCTTGTGGAAGAACATTTCTAGAGCATCTTGATATGGGAAGTCAAACACCTGGCCCATTTATTGAGATCAACATGCAGGCTGCAAGATGGTGTCCTTGCAGCCGATTGCGGATGTTTGTCTTGACCTGCAAATACATTAACTGTTTGGCTTTAAAAGTGATAGCTGATATCTTAAAATTGTAAAGTTTAAAGCAGAAAATTCCATTGTGAAACGTATTTATTATTTAAAAAAACGCAGATATTTTTGTCTGCTTTTCAGGCAGTTGACGCGACATATTTTTGGACGCGCGCTCTCTGTCCGCTGGTGGGAGTTGTGCTCACCTGTGTGTGCACGCACGTCGGGGCAGAACTCCGGCATGTGCGATACAGAGAGCAGAGGAGAATTGTAAACGCGCGACCATGTAGAGACAAAAATGACAAGCTGTTATGTAAATAAGATAAATAACATAAAGCTATTTAGTTTATTTAATAGAAGGACAATGTATGTACCTGTTCTATAGGAAAGGTAACCTTAAATGACTTCTGTTGTGATCTGGCGCTATATAGAAAATAAAATTAACTTGACCTTCAAGGGGGGGCGGAAGGTGCCGTTGGGGGGAGGGGGCGCCCCCCTAATATAACGGTAGGGGAAACACTGGACTATTAATATTACAAAATAAGGACAGTGGCATGTAGCCAAGTATTTAAAACAGTACTATGCTTAAAATACAAACAGGGTTCACATCCCCAATAGCCACGAGCTTAAAAATTAATGTAATGTAGTTCAGTAACTTGTTAGACGGGTCGCTGGGGTAAACCAAATGTTTTTAACAACAAAATAAACCAGAAAATCATTTATGGCAGTGCAAAACTTTCACAGTAGAAGTATTTTTTTTTATCCGTAGCCTATAAGTCACACTTCTGAAATAACCTTATGATCTGTTAATATTTCGTGACTGTCAGGATTTAAACCATGTTTATAAATGTACAAATGGTTCAAGAAAAATATGCATTTTATTTTGGGTATGTCCCCTTGTTTTTTTTAATGGGGGGGGGGGCTTGATAAGTGGACTAGAGCACTTGTAGGCATACATGCTGCTTCTATCAGGTCCAGAAGTATTGTATCCCTAGGACCTACAGTACTGTAGAAAAATGGGCACCATTATGTTTTCAGCATTTTGGTTTCGAATTGATACTGAAGTATCAGTTCTCGTGGCATCTGTATTCATATGTGTACAGATGTTTGTCTGTGTCTCTCATGGAGATCGGGTATGTGAAAATTACCCAACTTCCCTAAATAAGTAATGTGTCTTCATTATGTTCTGTTTCTTTCTATTGTATTCTGTTGTGTGCTACGCTGGGCACAAATGCTACAATGCCGGAGAGGTTTGCATGAAGTGAAGTGATAAGTGATACGTTTCTGACGTGTTTGTGGACGTGTTTGTTTTGTGTTTGTTTGTTTGATGGGTTTATCCAAGTTTGACGGTTACTGGTATATGCACTTAATGAAAACCTACCTGATTTCTGTTCAGTTTGCATGGCCAGTCTCTTTTCCAACCTTGTCTGTCTCCATCTGGTAGAAGATAACAATGCAATGAGCCTGCCACTGACGTCAAACAGAGAGCCTCGATCAACAGGAAACTCCGATGTAAGACCTACTGCATTTCCTTATTTAATGTGAGCCTCGTGCTCATTTCGTTCAAATGTTAAATATAACATTCTCTCATTATTAGTAATTTAACGGATGTGTGAAACAACTTGTTTGTTTAAATAAACTGCCTTTAAATATAGCTTTTATTAAAGCTGCTTTATGAGAATAGAGTTATATTTAGGCTTCATTGCAAGAATTGAGCCGAATACTGGCTTAGAGACTGCTGAATTTAAATTTAAGGAATTTGTAGCCCATTGTGCACAGGGTTGTGGGCACAAGCCTGTGTCCTGCACAAAACTGTTACAAACTTGACCAATCAGCAGTTCAGATCTATGCAGTTGCATAACATGCAGCATTTGTTAACAACCAATCCCTGTACAGAGTGGAAATGAGACTGAATCTGTCCGTCTTCTGCCTTTGCTGTCTGAGGTAGGTTGTCACAGGAAACACAAATTTTCTGTCTGTGGGTCCACGTATGTACATTTATATCCTCCTTTGTCTCTGTCTGTTTATACCAATTAAAGTTTTCATTATGTGTTTCAGCAGTTGTGTGGGCTTATGGTTTTGATTTATCTTAATAATTAATGTTGGATAATTGTCTAAGAATTGTTATTTGTTGTCTATAAAAAGGCATTCCTCTATTATGAGTAAATAGCCTTTGGGAAAAAAATTGAAGTTAAACCTCCCCCAAATCATCACAGGTAGACAGTGGAATCTATTTAAGCTGCCTGATTCCCTGGTGTTCATCTATTTGTGGTAAATGAGATTCTCTGTATAACAGCATCATATTACACCATGAGCTGTATTAAGTCGATCTTCAATACCACAATAGTGTAATACTGGAGCTAAAGTCTCCATGTATGAAGGCATTAGCAGGAATAAAAATAACAAATGTACTGATAAACTTCACCAATCCTCAATGGGAAACAATATAATACTCATATATGTTGAATTAAACTGAGCTGTGAGACTTGTTTTCAGTGAGACTTGTTTTCAGCTGCTTTCGTTCCTGTTTGAGCAGACTGTGCTGGCCCTTCTAGTGCACGTCAGGAAGATGTGCAGCTGGAAACCACTGATGCACAAGGCACCTGTTGCCTCACCCTTGTGGTTCTGTTTGACTAGCAGCATGAGGCTTCATTGCGAGCTCATGTTCTGTAGCATACAGGACCCCCCTTCCTGCTGTCTCTCAGTCTCTCCGCTGTAGTGTTTCAGTTGTGCTCCATGTTCCTTGCTTGGTCCAAGGGTCTGTGGGTGTGTATGTGGCTACATAATATTGGTTCTTCAATACCACAGTGTTGGCTCTGATTCCTTTTTTTTCTTTCTGCATGTTTGTTTGTTCCAGCTGCTTTTGAGTTTCGTTGGTTTGGATTTTTATTTGCATTAAAACTGGAAGTAAGATAACAACATGTTTGTGTGTGAATTCTCCTGCTGGTTGGTTTTTCTTCATGCAGACTGAAACAGAAAGGCAGACCCAAGACTCCATCTTCTTCCGAGATGGCATACGTAGAATTGACTTTGTCTTGTCCCATGTGGAGGACCGCAGCGAGGATGGGAACAGGAAACTGGTGAGACTTTCACGTCTACCACCGCTACATCAACAGACTGTAAATTGGTACAGGAGCATATTTTGCCAAACTGGTATGAAATGGTGTGCCTGGCCATATACAGTAAATAAAAATGACTGATTTTCATTTGCATTTCTGATATAACCGGTCATTCATCCATCCATGATTATTAAATGCTTATCTACTAAAATTACTAGTCCTGGGAATTACAGAGGGTAAGGTGGAGCACATCCTGAGTGGGTTGCCAGTTCATTATAACACACACTTTCACAGTCATTAAGACCAACTCACCGGTGTACCAATCTTGTCTGTGTCTGCTATCTCTTTGTGCTGTTCTGTAGAGGCATCTTAAGTGTTTTTAATTGGCTAAATCTTGAAAGGTTGGGTGTGTCCTTGACTTATGCTGTCTTTCACTTTCATGGTCTCACTATTTTAGAATACATAGTGGCATGGTCATGTGACCCTGTTACTCATCCCTCATTGGTTTATTGGTTCATCAGATACTGCGAGGGCAGAAATTTTGTGGGTTTTTTTTTCTTGTTCACAGGTACTTCCTCTTTTGGTTCTCGTGTGAGTACACCCTTTTCTGAATTCTGCTTTTCTTGGCAGAAAGAGGGGACTGTCCCCTGGGTCTGTCAGAACAGAGAAACATTTCTGTCACTTCAGCTTTGGGTGGAGAAGGCATCTGTGGACTGCAGAGGCTAACCTTATGACTATAAAGTGGTGCTTTGCTCACAGAATTATATTCATATATAATTGCTAGATTGAAAATAGCTATTAAAGTTGTAAAGAGTTGCATAATTGTGGGATTAATGCTAGAATGGAGACAGGAATTTACAATGCATGTTAGGAGGTTCAATAGGATACTTAAACTCTGGTCCTGGGGGACCCTGGTGCTAGAAGCATCTTCAAGCTTCTACATTGGACTGTTACAAATCTGATCTACATATTGTACCTTAATGTATTTTCCTGTATAAAACATCCATCCATCTTTATGAGCAGGATCATACCAGACAACCAGACAGCATAGGGCACAAGGCTAGGGAGCACTCCAGACAGGAACAAAGGTGGGATTCAAACCTTCAACCCTGGAAATGTGAGGCAACATTACAGCCCACTCTGTCAGTGCTGTGTGACAGTTGTACAAATTATGTATTCAACTTGGGTATCAGTGTAAGTTATATTGTTTGGTTTTTGTACCTGTTGACTAGTAATAGTCACTTTATTGAGTGTTTAAGTACTTCATATGTAGTGGTGCAGTGCTGTTTCTACACGTAGCTTAAGGGAGGCTATAAAATATACTTAGGAAAAGTTGTGTGCAGAACATCTCAAATATAATAACAAAAGACTGACCCTACCTCACAGCTTTAAAGGAAA
The DNA here is from genome assembly GCA_026776725.1 of Gnathonemus echidnorhynchus. Lineage (NCBI taxonomy): Eukaryota > Metazoa > Chordata > Actinopteri > Osteoglossiformes > Mormyridae > Gnathonemus > Gnathonemus echidnorhynchus. The sequence continues at coordinate 14,521,407 of JAODJU010000007.1, read as the reverse complement.
TTGGTTACGATGCCTCTTTGAAGGTGCTGGTCAGTGTTATAACCTTATGGAACTCATATGTGTGTCTCTAGGATTGGAGGAGGAAGTTCGAGGCCAATTTGATGGAAGAAGGACTGGAGCTGGAGAAAGAGGAATCTGTATGACGAAAGATGTAACATTTTTGTTAGATTAGTGTACTTTTGAAATGTATTTTTCTTTAACTCAATCTGTCTGTACATTAAGGGTTTTTTGAGGCAAGAAATCTATAAATATTCACTTGTTACTTTACCATTATGATTATTGCTAAAAACAAATTGGGATTAATATTATAGCTTGCTATGAACCAACAGAACATGTAGATCAGGGGTTCTAGTCTGGTTACTGCAACTGGTTTAGCTTCAGAACCCAAATTACAGCCTACACTAGTTTAGAAATACTTTGAGGATGTATATAGGGTATTCAAATTCAAAATAACTTTATTTGACCATGAGGGGCAATTAAAGGCACACAGGGCAGTTGAACAAGGACACAATGACATAAAGTGCAACAGTATTTGGAAGATGCTATGCAAAATTGCAGTCAATCAGGTAGATAAGAACTGAATAAATATGTAAAGGGAGGGATTGTTAGTGGGCATGGGGGGGGTGCTCACTAACAATATATGGGTTAAGACTGATTGAACATGGCATATGATATATGATGGAAAACTGTTTGCATTAGATACCTGTGCAGTTATGCAAGAATGCTAAGCATCAGAGAAGAAGTATAATTCATCACAAGTAATTCACCTTTGATCTTCCCAGCCCGATAATGAAAGAAAAGTCTTCTTTGTGAAGATCCATGCCCCCTGGAATGTTTTAACCAAGTATGCTGACAAGCTGAAGGTCAAGGTGCCCTTTGACGTCAGTGACACCCCCAGCCCCAGAGACACCACCTTTGAGTGGCTTCTCAAGCCCTTCCGCTTGCCGCATAACATCATGGAGCCCCAGCCTGATTATTTTACTGCCACTTTTGACAAGGAGAAGACTGACTTCTTCATCAACTGGAAGGAGAAGACCTCCTTCACCCCATCCACTCGCAACAGGATCGTGAGTTTCTGTTCTCCCCCTGCACTGCATTCAGATATGCACTCCCAATATGATGACGTTACTTTAAATGTATTTCATTGTTTTTTGTGGACTCTGATTTAGAATAAATAAATATTCCATGTATTCTCAGACCTGAGGTCTACATTTAAATTTTTATTGTTTAAAACGCCTATTATCAAGCCAGGTGGTGATTTAGTTAGTCCTAATCACAGTGTAACTGATTGTTCTGATATCATTGACTGACTCTGTCCTGCACAGGTTTACTACATCTTGTCACACTGCTTATACTCAGTGGAGAAGGAAAAGAAGGGCATTAAGCGGTTGCTAAGCAACGGCACCTACACTGCTGCATTCCCGCTTCATGACGTAAGGGTCTCCCCATTAGCTATCTGCTAGTCAAGACTTTGTCTGCTTGAAAGCTGCACCACTGGTGTGCCACTGGTTTTATGGCTTTTCTGTGCAAATAGAGGGAGCTGGAAATGATCACGAGTCTGATTTGCTGCAAGTTTCTATCCGAATTTGTTGTATTACAGCATAATTGATACCTAAGAAGGCTTGATCGGGCTTATTATCTGAATGTATAGATTGATTAATCAGACTTGTATATATCAGTCATCTTCTGCCTGAATAAATATCACTTGTACAAGAGTAAAAGTGTATGCTTCATTGTAGCCAAAGTAAATACAAATACCGGTTCTGATAAGGTGATGCATCCAGAGCCCATCGAGCCCACATTTCTGTCAGCTGGGCAATGTTGGGGAGAGGTGGGCACTCACTGGAAGAAAAAGGCCACAAATGACTAATAATTCTCCAAACAGTGCCAATACTGGCTGAGAATGGAAAAGAGTGAGAATGAGAGGTACAGCCTGTACCAGTACTGGGCTCAGTTCCTCGCCTTCTACAAGGAGCAGCCTCTCAATCTCATCAGGTAAGGAACTTCCATCAATGGAGATAATTAGTAACCATATATCTACTGTATACTGTACAATATAATGTAGTGACATTCCATCGGCAAGCATGCTATTAACACAGTGTTTCCCAGTCTGGTCCTTGGGGACCCACAGACAGTCCATGTTTTTGCTCCTCGGCAGCTCGGAGGGAGCAAAAACGTTGTGGATCCCTGTGGACCAGATTGGGAAACACTATATTACCATACAGACCATAAGAATGGAAATCATGTGTTTGTTGGTAATAACAGGAAGTACTATGGAGAAAAAATCGGCCTCTACTTCGCCTGGTTGGGCTTCTACACAGAGATGCTGATGTATGCTGCGGTGATTGGCCTCCTCTGCTTCCTCTATGGCATCTTTACCTACCACCAGAATGTATGGAGGTATGAACTGCACAGATGGGCCATTCTTCTCAGAAATACTCAGTACTTTCTTACTGTTCATAACAATGATTCTTCATGGTCTCTGGGCACTTCGGTAGCTGGTGAGCATTTGGAAATTAAGCCAATGTTCTGGGGAAAAGGTATTTAAAGCAGAATCGGGAAGGATATGAGGAGCCAAGAAACATAGCACTATGCTTTGCTGACCTTTGTTTTCTTTGAATGATGCTCAAAAAGAGAACAAATTGTCATTATTGTAGTACAATTAGCTTTTTACGATTCACAAAGCTAACCAATATGCTGTGTGAACTCACTGTAGATCAGTGTTTTCCAACCCAGTCCTCAGGGACCCCCAGGCAGTTTACATTTTTCCTCCCTCCCAGCTGCCAGCCAGTCAAGATCATCAAATACCAAGTACTTGGTACCTGGAGTTGGGACAGAGTAAAATGTGGACTGTCTGTGGGTCCCTGAGGACTGGGTTGAGAAACACTGATGTACACCACTTTGTGGAAGTTCACATAAAACAACTGAAAAATTTGCCTTTCATAATTTCAGCATGTACTCAGAAGTCTACATTACGGTTTATGAAATAGGCCCATTAAATGTGGGATGGTTCTCCATAATTCACCTCCTGTTTATTGGTTCTTTGCTTGGTAACGGTTTTCTGTAACCACTTGCAGTAAGGAGATCTGTGACCCAGAGATTGGAGGCTCCATAATAATGTGCCCACTGTGTGATAAATTATGTGACTACTGGAAGCTCAACTCCACCTGCAGCTCCTCTTGGGTGAGGGATCCGCTTCAGAATACTTTGTTGGTTAACAGGTGGTGGCTTGGAAGTATTATTTAAATCTCTATCACTTCTCATGCATTTTTTTAAAATAAATTTTGCTGCATGGTTATTATGGTTAGAAAACCAATGGTTTGTGCCCATGTGCCGCAGTGTTTTATGATTTAAGTGTTTCTTCTGTACTCTGCTCTGGACTTTACCTGTCTCTTCTTTTTAAGCAATCACACGTATTTGACAACGCTGGAACTGTATTCTTTACTATATTCATGGGCATTTGGGGTAAGATACTGATTTTATTGTCTGCCATGCATTAATTTTAAAAGACAGTATGCCACATAGTTATATTTCTGGTACAGATTTAGGCTGGAGGGTCTAACACAGGGGTCTCCACCTCCACCTGATCCTGGAGAGCTACTGGTATTTATCTGACAACACGTGTGGCTCATCAGAAGCCAGGTAGAATAGAAAACCCACTAGACAGTAGCTCTCCAGGCCTGGAGCTGAAGACCCCTGGTCTAACATAATACGAACATAAGGCTCTTCAATTTTTTTTATTCATTTGGATATTTAATATATATAGCATTGGTTAGTTGTGAATTTTAGGGTTACATGACAACTAGAATTTATAGGTCCCCATACCTTTGTTACTCATGCGTAGCAGAGATTGTGGAAGCCTGTGTGTGACCCGGTGGCTCTCTGGCACAGTGACCCTCTACCTGGAGTTCTGGAAGCGCCGGCAGGCCAGGCTAGCCTATGAATGGGACCTGGTGGACTTTGAAGAGGAACAGCAGTTGCTCCAGCTCCGTCCTGAATATGAGACCAAATGCACCAAGATGCGAAAGAACTACATCACTATGGTACTGCTACTCAGATGTTACTCTGGGGAGGGTAACACTTACTGTACAACATCGCTCGAGACGTCTAAGCATGCCTGTAGATTGGAGGGTCATGCCTACTGGGTTGCATCGCCCAGGTGCTGATCCCCAGTTTCTGGTCTGAAAAATTTGATGAGTCATGCAGTTTGGAAAGTACTGACTACTTAATTGTTAACATGGTAACACTTTAAAAGGAAGAGTGTAATGATACACAATCAAATGAGGAAATGTATCAAGTTAAAAAAATCTTTTTTATAATTCAGTTTCTTTGAAAGGCAACTTCAAATTTATTGCAGTTACAGTATTTCATACTGGGATTTTTCACACTGGGAATTTTTCCAGAACCGAATACTTAGAGTTACCGGGCTAGAAAAAATATAGCATCTTTAAGTTGTGACCAGTTTGTGTTTGTGTTGTAGGAGATGGAGCCCTACCTTCCCCTAACCAAAAAATGCACTCTCACCTTCCTGTCATCAGCTACTGTGCTCTTCTGGGTGAGTGTACCTCTATCCTTCGCTCGCTTCCCTTATCATCCGTGGCTATACGTACTACATACGTCATTTTGTGTATTGCTGATCGCCTGCTAACTAGCTTGTTCATTCTCCACTCCAGATTGCCCTAATCATCATCTGTGTCATTGGAGTGATTGCTTACCGACTGGCAGCATATGCCGCCTTCGCCAGCATCATGGATAACGGAGAAACCAAAACCCTACAGTTTGTGGGCCCCTTCCTAACCCCACAGCTGGCCACCTCTATCACCGCCTCCTGCATCAACTTCGTCATCATCATGATCCTCAACATATTGTATGAGCGTGTAGCTATCTGCATCACTGACAGAGGTGAGGGGACAGCAAGTCCTTTTCATCTCTCTGTTCTTACTCAGGAAGGCACAAATAATATTTTATCTTCCAGTTACTTGTCCAGTACAAAAGCAATAACAACAAAAAATAACAATAATATTATTATTATTATTATTATTATTATTATTGTCATTATAGATGTTCATTACATGTTTAAGCACAGCAGCAATGCATGTCTTCAATTCCACAGAGATACCAAAGACTCATCTGGAATATGAAAACAGACTGACAATGAAGATGTTCCTTTTCCAGTTTGTGAACTTTTACTCCTCCTGCTTTTACGTGGCTTTCTTCAAGGGGAAGTTTGTGGGCTACCCCGGAAACTACACCTACATGTTTGGCGGCTTGGTCGGGCTGAGGAATGAAGAGGTAGAGCCACATTCTTATTTCGTCGTCCTGATTCATTGGCTTAATGCAGAAGAAATCTATCAGTGAAATGCAGTATCAGTTTGGAAACAACTGTTAAATATGCCACGCCTGAATAAAGCTCCATAATTTAAAGTAATATATAGAACCAATATATTGCTTAATAAGTACAAGATTGTAGGCGTTTATTTTTAATGGTTACCTGTCCCTCCCCCCCCAATGTACAGTGTGGGCCTGGAGGGTGCCTAACGGAACTCACTACCCAGCTGGTTATCATCATGGGGGGCAAGCAGCTATGGGGCAACATACAGGAGGTTCTAGTGCCGTGAGTAACACTGCTGAGTCCCACATCCAAGCCATTAATTCACCTGGTAATACTTTACTTAAGGCCATGTTTTTAGTCATTTATAAACATTCATAACAAATAATAATGCATTCATAAAGCGTTATAAACATGGCTATAAATATTTATCATAAGGTATAGCACATTATACTGTAGCCATGTTTATTATGCATTTTGAATGTTTTATACAACAGTTAGTTACAACCAAGAAATCTGCTTGAATAAGAGGTTTCCTATGAATGCTGTTATGTAAGAATAACCAGCCTGCAGCCTCGGGCCTACGACCAAATCACAGCCGTGATATACTGGAGTACAACCTCACTCCTCACATGTTATTGCTTAATTATGAAGCTCTCAGGCATATCTGCAAAGGGGCTTATGTAATTCAGATGTGTTATTCAGCAGATACATTTAGGGGTCTTCATTTCTGCTCGTGATACTTGACATCAGCCACCACACAGCTCCTCTGTATTTAATTCTGATTTATTAATCACACTGAATTTGCTGTGACACTGGGCGCTGCTTCATGTCCCCAGGTGGTTACGGAACATGTGGGGCAGCTGGAGGACACGCAGCTCTGGGAAAGCGTATCAGCGGTGGGAGCAGGACCATGACCTGCAGGAGCTCGGCCAGCTAGGCCTCTTCTATGAGTACCTGGAGATGGGTGAGCCATATTTTCCAAGCTCCAGAACATCAGCATCCTGAGTAAGGCTAGGCGATACATCTGTAAAATAGAGATGGGCCGATCCACATTTTTTCAGTTCCGATCCGATTCTGACACACAACTGCCGATACCGACACAGATTCTGATACGAGCTCTTTTTACTTTGTTATATTTTATATATTAATTTTTTTAAGCTAGTAAATACACATGGAAAAAATGTGACAAAAAATATTTAATTAGGCTACTACAAACATAACGTACTGTTCCACCTTGTTTGTACGTCTTGCTTTAAGCGTTTTTGAGGAATTTGCAGTTCAATATGAATATCTTCAAAGTGAATGCTTAACATTTTAACACAGTTTTTCTCCTATTGGCGTCATCTCAGTTACTCTTTGTTGCGATGACAGTCCCTCTTGTATCACAAGCTGCAGCGAGTTCGCAAAACAGTCCAAGTTAGCGACTCCCAAATCATTCATTGCTTTTTTTGTTACAGTACGCAGTTGCGTGCGCTTTAAGTGGGATTGTCCATTAAACGCTATTCCCACCTCTCAAAATTTTATTTCACAAAGATTGCAAATCGCTGTGCTACTGGTTTCCGTTAAAAGCGTAAAATACTCCCAGATCGTCACGTCTTATCTTATGCTCCTCGTACTGCGAAGTGTATACACATGACGTCACAGCAAGCGGAAGTCACTGTACTCACAATCACTGAGTAGCAAAAAAGACAGAGGGACAGCTTTAGCGTTCGATTTGAATGCCGCAAAAACATGTAAGATGGGAAAGATTGTACGAATGGCTCCTATTTCGTGTTAAATCTATCATTTTAGAGATTGCCAAAAACTAAATAAGTATATATCGGAATATATCGGATCGGTGCATCTCTAAAAATAATATTATTGTGATTATAAACATTCATATTATCATCAATTTGATTATCGTATCGTGATATACTGTAGCCTAAACACTTGTTTTCTTGCATAATTAACAGTTATAATGCATTATTTTTACAGAAATTCTATCAAGGTCTGAGTCTCTTGTTGCTGTAATTTATTATTATACCTGTAACATGCGAAATAACTATTAATAAGTTTGGTAATCATAACCAAAAAAACTCAAAACCTGTCATTTTACACTTTTCTACATATGTATTTTAGATTTTTGTAATAATATTGGTATTATGAAAATCTCTGAAAATACTGTATTATCATTTTTATGGCATACCGGCCAGCCCTAGTCAAACCCATTGCCTGGAAAGAAAAGTGAGGCAGTCAGAGAAAAAAAAGCAGCAACAAAATGTACCGTTGGTGTTTTCTAGTGTTATGCCCTACGACAAAGTGTTCTTTATGTGTGTGTGATTTACCTCTTTCTCTTGCGGTCGCAGTGATCCAGTTTGGCTTTGTCACGCTCTTCGTGGCTTCTTTCCCGCTGGCGCCCCTACTGGCGCTCCTCAACAACATCGTGGAGGTCCGTGTAGATGCCTGGAAGTTCACCACGCAGCTGCGCAGACCCATGGCTGCCAAGGTGCACAGCATCGGCGCCTGGGAAGAGATCCTTAACACTGTGGCAGTCATGTCTGTTGTCACTAATGTGAGTGTTTGTGTGATTGGGAGTGTTTTTCATTCCTGTCTGTTCTTCCTAGTAGTGAAGGCTTGATTGTGTGCTATTGGACATTAATAATTTGTAGGTGCTTAACTTTCCTGTAAGGAATCACTTACATGAACTATTAAATTAGCCCTTTTCCCAAGTGCTTTATCCATAAATCTTGAATCAGAATGAATTTTATTCCAGTACAAGGAATTTGTTTTGGCGTAATTGGTCATATTAAAGTAAAATAAACATCACATTCATGTAGGATTATATGCTGCTTAGACATTGAACACTCAGTGTCAAATGCACCTTTTAAGCAAAACAGTAATCTCATACTGAATTTATCAATTAATTATGTTTAATTGAATCAGAAACCTCAGTACGATATGGAAGTACAAACCATGTGAAACCAGTCTGGGCTGAATTTAGTCTATTTTAATTTTTTTTTTGTTATATATGTCCTTTTATGACTTTGGCAAGAGTTTCTCCCAGTTCCACCCTGGCGATGAACATAGCAGTGTCAGTGTGACTGACGGTGGCCGCTTCACTGTCTGTGCTCTCATGGATGCCTGCGTTCTCAGTTGACCATGACAGCATTTGTGGTGCATGGATTTCCTTCGGGACACTGACTTGCATTTGCTCAGGCATTCATCATGGCTTTCACCTCGGACATGATCCCACGCCTGGTGTACTACTATGCTTACCACCCCGGTAACGAAGTCGGCATGGAAGGCTACATCAACAACAGCCTGTCTGTCTTCAGCATCAGCGACTTCCTTGAGAAAAGCAAACCTAAGTCTGTCGTCAATCCAGAATGGTTCAACAGCAATATCACCTTCTGCAGGTCAGTTCCTTTCTTGATATAAATTGATATAAATCTGTAACAGAGACAACATTCACACGATTATGGTCAAGAAGCATTTTAATTTCTTTTCTACTTCAGAAATTTGTTTCTATCTTACAATGATGACTTTAACAAAGCTAAGTGATACTATACTAAGGGTCTACAGACTTCACACCTGCTGTATGTATGACATAAAGGACCATGTCTGAATTTAAAGATGATTTACTGCAGGTACCGCGATTACCGCTACCCACCAAACCATGAGAGCAAGTACTCCCATTCACTGCAGTTCTGGCACATTCTAGCTGCCAAGCTGGCCTTCATCATCATAATGGAGGTAAGGCTCTTGCTCTGTCATTTTTCCACTGTCTGTTAAACCACATTTTTATTATTTGGATTTTATGCTGTGAAATTACCCGTGTAAATAATCAAACAGTTACATTACACTTATCTAATGATTTTGTTTTTATTAGGCTTTAAACTTTCAATAGTAAGGTTGTATTTTCGTTATTGTTAAGGATTTTTTTAGACAAAGTTATCTGGGCCCATTGACCTGTGAGTCAACTACAGGAGTATTTTGGAGTGACCGATTATTGATGGACCCATTAGCCTCGCTTCCACCAACAGTGTGCCGGTGCAGCACTTTTTCCCAATCTGGCACTGGTTCCACGTGTTTCCACCTCAAAAAATGGGCCAGAAAAAAGCGGCTCCAGCATGGCACCACGGAAAAGCTGGGCTCAGAATTTGGCACCTTAACGCCAGTGAAAATGGGACGGACTATCGTGTCCAAACCTTCCTCATTTTGTCTAATATCGCCAGAGCCAGTAATGAAACAACTTCCCGGCTTATTTAGCTGAATATGGTACATTGTCTTTTTATGCTCTGAAAAACGAAAGTTTGTTCCGTTGGCCAGATTTAATAATACAGTATGCAGTACATATGTCGCAGGTTGAATAAATAAAATATTGTGCCGTGCGAGTGGTGAAGAGATCATGAGGCGGACAGCAAAGTTCAGTTTTTGGCAGTTTTTAGCATTTTAGCATTTACCATCTTTAATAGGACAGTGGTAAAACAACGAGCAAGAATAAACTAATGCACACAGACGGGGGAGCTTTTACGGAGACAAAATATCGTAAAATAGCTTAAACTAGTATGGATTATATTTACTGAAAATAAGATATTTCACGTAAAATATGAAACTTGCACTAAAACGCTTTTATAAGTGACATAAATTATGGAACGTTACATCGTTTTTTTATTCTGTGAAAAACGAAGGATCGATCTACTGGCCAGATTTAATCATGAAGTATAATATGTCGCAGGCTGAATAAATAAAATATTGTGGTGTTCCGAGTGGCAAAGAGATCATGAGGGGGACTGCAAATTCAGTTTTCAGCAGACTGTTTTATTGCGCGATCACTAAATGGACAGCGGTAAAACAGTGTGCGAGAATAAATTCGCTTATACACATAGATGGGGAGCCTTTATGGAGACAAAAGTGGATACAGGCAATAGAGACAGGGTGCAACCAGTAATACTCTGAAAACTTTTTTTTGGTTCAGCAAAATAAACCCCAAAAAATGAAAGATTAACCTTTACTTTACTTTTGCCACCATCTACATAACATTTGTTACGTACTGTTGTGAAACTGGTGGAAAGGTGGGCAGGTTCTATGGCACCAAGCGAGAACCAACGCATCATTGGCACCAGCACCTGCTCCGGGTTGGTGGAAAGGAGGGATTTGTGTCCTTTATCGACTGCAAATTGTGACTGGCTAAATTGCTCCTCCTACCCAGCATGTGGTGTTCACTGTGAAGTTCTTCGTGGCCTGGATAATTCCGGATGTACCCAGTGAAGTCAAGATGCGAATTAAACGGGAGCGCTACCTCATCCAGAAGAAACTGCACAACTATGAGCTAGAGAAGCTGAAACAGCTCAGCAAAGCCAGCACCCCCAACAAGGCCCAGACTCCTGGGGGGCAGAGCAGCTTTGATCTGTCCACCATGACCCTCGAAGACATTAATGAGAGCAGTGAATGCAAACTGCCTGTCCTTCCTTGTGATCCCGCAGATGAGAACGAACTGCAAACCTGCTTGTAATTCCCAGCAAGGACATCCACTAACTAATAGCTTACCAGCTCCAGTGCCCTTACTCGAAATTGATGGGTGCTGGGGTCTGGGTAAGACAGCAGAGCAGCCTGTTACCGATCTGGTAGTACACCATTAGGAAGTGACTGTCACGTTCAAGCAGGTCGTTTTTAGACGGCAGTCATGATGACTTTGTGGTAGTCATCCTTGATTTGGGCGCATGAGTTGGGCAGTAGGAGTAAGTTTCCTGATAAGTCGAGAAACCATTGTGAGGTGAAAAGCCATAGCCTGAACTCACGCACTGCTCATCCTGTTACTCCTGTTACATGGGCATTTGCAGGTGCGTCAAAGATTTGGGAGCATGCTTGTTTTTATAATAACTGGAATGCAAAATGATGGTAACATTTAAAAACTGTGCATATCTTATTTTTCTGTTTTTCTGAATATTGACATTCTGTTCAATCCTCATGTTTTATGTCAGTCACTAAACTGAAGTTTAAATTTTTGGCTTTTAAGTATTTTTGTCCCAAGTGATATACGTCTATAATTTATAGGTTTTCCTGATATTTGTATATCATTTATACAGGTGGATATTAAGTCCTTTAAATGAATGCAGAATCTCTTCTGTATGTATGTAGAAAGCAAGGTGACAGCCTTAGTGAGGGGAGACTGACGAGTCATAGCCTTACCTTTTATATTCACTCAGACGATGGCAGTCAGACCTGTCCTGTTCAAAGTGTACTTTATTCAAGTATGTGTTTTGTTGTTATTTGGACAAGTCTTTCTGGGCTCTTTATACTGTGGTATTTTTATTCTATGTGGTAGATTAGTACATTCAAATGTAAATTAAACTGCGCATGTAAAAAGCATGGTACAGTCCTGTTCAAAGGATAATTGTTATGGAAGAGTCCACCATTGCAACTGATAGTTTGTCCAAGAGAAGATGGATCTCCACAAAGAATCATAATCAATTAATCATCAACAGTTTTCATTGGTCTTAAGCTTTAAAGGAGCAACTATGCAATTCAAAGTAAGGTAAATGTTGATTTTAGGTATATAAATGTATTAAGTATATAGATGAAATGGAGTATTTAAGTAAATTGGGCATAAAGTATAACGTGAATAAGCAGGAAAAGTGAATGTTGAGTAGAAATGGTACTGAGATTTTCCTTTTTTAAACTTTCTCTTGAATTTCTTTGATACGTTTGCATTTTTTTAATGCTGTTCAGCAATTGGTTTGGTGTTCATTAGCCTGTATACGGCTTCATTGTGCTTGAGCTCCAGGGACTTAATCTGATTATGTTCTACACACAATATACAACCTCTCAGGTCTAGAAAAATGGTTCTGAACCATGATTACTACTGCTGTAGTGATTTTTGTTCCTGGATATTTTTTAATTTCATGGTGCAATACAAAATTATGCTAATACTACAGATGGTGTAAATGTAATTTATAAAGCAAATCACCTTAGTATCACCAGGTAAGCATTAAATAACTCACTGCCTAATTATTTAGGGCTTTACCAGGAACAAAAACCATCACATACACTGCCCTGCTGTATGTAAATTTTACCCCTGTCCCTTACAACCGAATAGTATATATGTACATCTCCAAAAGTCAGATTGTACTGGGAAGCATGGTTTGCTTTAACCCAATGTTAAACACCTAGTTTGTGTAACACACCAAGATGCATCAAAAGGTATAATGTACTGCGGCCAATGTTACGTGCCTAATTAACTAAACGATTAATTGAAAAGCCTGACAAATTAAATGACTGTTAAACATGCAGTGTGAAAAATGTTCTTTTCCATGGATCCAGCAGTGGTAAACTGAAAAGAATCCAAGAAACCTACAAATAAAAAGTACACATACCTGCAATGGTTCATCTTCATATTTTGTGTTGCATGCAAAAAGTAAACGGTGCTCACCGGCCACACCAGGAGGCGGCGCTGTAGAGCCTCCTTAGAAAATGCAGTGTCCCAGCCATGACTGGACAGATGGTCAAAACTAAAATATGATCTATATTTTATCTGGTTTTAGAAAAATGCCACTTTTCAGCCATGTTATCAGATATGTACTGCAAGCTCCTTTCTTATTCCCTATCATTTCTTCATATATAAGTAGTTCTTAATCATTCTGTGCTCTGTGGAACAGTGTTATGGGTCTGTTTCTCACCACTACCTTTGTGTTCTCCCCGTGTTCCCCCCCCCCCACACTTTGTAGTGTCTCTAAATGGCCTAAACAATGGCCAATTAACTTATCATTCTGCTACATTTCAGTTAAGCAACCTACTGGGTATTAAATATGCATAACAGGTTGGTGGTTGAAATGTGGAGCTTGTATGTTAATTTGCATATAAAATGACATGAGGTCATATTTACTCAACAGTACATTTTATAAGGCGATTTTTAAAATTCAGTTGGCTCACCTAAGACATTTAATTTAGAAACAAATTTCCTTTCAATATAGTTACCTCTGCTCTGCATTTTCTACAGCATTTCCATGTCGGCTAGGGTGAGCATTGACTTTGAGCTGTGGTAAATGGACACAGCTGCCTTGTCACAGAACAGCATCACACCTAAGTCAGGAAGGGAACACAGCTGTTTCCGACTTGGCTGAACTGCTGAAATACTGAACAGATCCTGCAGAGGGGGAATTGCCATTTTTATATAGACAAAAAGCTTTCACTTCTCTTCCATCCATGTATCTTCTAACCACTTATCCTGGTCAGAGTCACCTGGAGCCAATCCCAGGTAGCATTAAACTGTGGTTCACCCTGGATGGGATGCCAGAATGCACACACTATAGGCAAATTAGAGATGCTAATTTGCCTAATATATTTCCACTCCAGAGTAGAAACGTGAGGCGATAGTACTAACCACCATGCAGGCCTCCCCTTCCAGTATTTTCAAACAATTTTCTCTTCTAAAGGAAGTACGTAGGCTAAATGTCACTCTGAACCAAAATGTCTTTGCCAATTTTGTTTGCTTCTTCAATTGCAAATAGATTCAGTCCCTGAGAGACAAAATCCAAGGACAACAGAATGCATTTTATATCAAATCTTATTTACTGGTGACTGACCAACTCCTCCAAGAAATCCAAACCATCCCAATCCCTCCCCTAGTGAAGAAAACCCAGAGTCCCAACTTCCAAAGTGGAGGCCCATGTTGTCTTGATAGGGCCACCAGTGGAACGTGCACCTCCGATTCATCCACGCCTGCATGATGAGCACCTGTTACAGGAAACCACAAAGGAAATCGACGAAATTCAAACAATACTTACAACAGCAGTACTGGGCAAGCAGATGGACACCCGAAATACCTGGTATCTTTGCTTGCAGCAATATGCAATTGATAGTGGTTTATCAGAAATTACTCCTAACTTTCCAAGTTGTATTTCTCCCCCCTACAGTATTTCTAATCCAGATTCATGGGGTCTTAATTCACCACGGTCGGGGCCCATTTAGCGATATTATTCATCTACAAGCCTAGTTCACTAAGCAATAATACAAAAAAAACAACAAAGAACATGGGAAGAGAGTTGGCAGGGGTAACTGAACAAGCCATCCAACTACACATATTCTGCAAAATAATTGGGGGGGGGAAGAAAGCTATTAGGTCTCTAAACAATGAGAACACGCCTGGTTTGCAAAAAGACAAACCAATTTAAGGTTAAATGGCACTCTTGTGCAGAGTCAACTTCAACTTATTTTACATGCAAGAATAATATTGCTTTGGTTTAAATCAGAGGTCTCAACATGTCACGTTGTGACGTCTTAAAGCAGGGGTGGCCAATCTTTTCCACAAAAGGCCGGTGTGTATGCAGGTTGTCGCTGCAACTCCCTAATTAGATTACTAATTAGAGGACTGATTAGCTGAAGAGTCCTCACACCTGGGTTTGAACAGCTGACCTACAGGTTATCCCAGAAACCCGCATACACACCGGCCCTTTGCGGATAACATTGGCCACCCCTGTCTTAAAGCAAACATCACCACGCTTGTGTGTTGCTCACCCTCATACGTAGATGCCAACCCACAGCAGCAGGAAGAGAACCCCAAAGCCCATGAAGAGCGAGGCCACCAGGGAGATGAGGAGCTCCTTGTAGACGTCCCGTGTGTACTTTGTGGAGGTTACTTCATAGCTGGGGCAGAATGGTTAAGTGCCACTAGAATCCCCATCTACTATAATTCATGATGCAGCTTTGACCTGGTCTACTTCTGTCCCTGCTGTTGCAACATGCCCCTCAGTTGCTGTCCTAGTTCCAAATAGTTTACCAATAACTAGAATATGGTTCTAATAGATGTTTCTGGTTATCTACTTTGATATACTTACCCTTGCTTGTATACCTCTCTGCATCTCATATCCACTTGATTATTCTTAAACCTCTCTCAAGTTCAGGTCTTACCACAGCTTGAGAATATTGCTGTCTTTTCTCATAACAACCCAACCCAAAGCTGAGCCTTGTACCCTCAGCATGCATTACAAGACACCGCATTAGCCAACGCCAGCGAGCATCCAGAAGGATACACGAAAAACCAGGCTGTGAAGAACATGCCGATGGCCAGCAGAACAACCGTGAGGTGTGGAAACACTGCCGGATTCACCGGGCTGGTGTATCTCGTCATGGCCTCCAGCTCCTGCACAGAACAGTTATTATTAGAAACTCTCCAGACATTATTTAACTTCACACGTGCAGGAATTAAGTATAACATTTTGCAAACCTAAAATCTAAATATTGATTCAAGAACCTACATAAAAACTGCACAGCTGCTGGCACAGGCTCTGACGGCAGCCAGTCAATGAATGAATGAACTGAATAAGCCAAATCGCAAAAACGAAGCTAACATAACAGCATATACATTACATAATAAAATAGGTAACTTAAACTTCCAAACGAATTTGACCATGGACCACACAAGTTTTCTAAATAACGTGATGTTATTTAGAGGACTTTCGCTTTAACAAGTTTGATTAAAATGTCAAAAAAAAATCTAAAAATATTTCAAATATGCATTTCGAATAAACATCTCATTACTGGCATCATATAGCTTTTTAATCGTCATGTCATTAAACAGGATATCAATGTGCGAAAACAGCAGCCTGGCCTTGCAGCGAAGCACCATGCAATTGGCCGCCTACAAGCCAGCAAACTTTAAGTGTTTCGCGTTGATACGTTTTTATTAAGTATATTGTCACCCAAATGAGTTGGGAGAAAAAGCAACGGCAATGCTAACTAGCAACCTTGCTCTGTGTGAGACGCGTCAGAGAAGATGCCGCGACTTCTAGTTGCTAAAAAACTGTTACCTCTCCATGCTATTTATATGCTGCTATAAAGTAAACGCATTTAGGAAATGTAAATACATCTCTTATAATGCGTTTGACACTGATTCCAAAGAAATTAATCCCAAACTCACCATTGTGCAGCGTAGGCCAAGCACTGGTCTAGTTCACAGTGTCAGGGAAAGCCACGTATGTTCGGAAGTCGCGTGTCGTAACGCTGCTAGTACGCATTGAATTGTGGGAGCTGTAGTTCTTCGTTTAGTCGCCCATATTTGCGTAAGGCTCCACCGTTAACGCTCCTGAAGTCTTCGCGATGTGTGGTTCTGTTATATCATCCTACAACTTTATTATTTATGAGATTCTACATTACTTAAGTGCATTTGAGAATATACGTGTATTCGGTGATATTGTGGAATTACAAGAAATAAAATACTCGGGATCAACAGTTCAGAATAACGAGGAGTGTGGAAGAGAGGTGAAGAAGAGTGCGGGCAGGGTGGAGTGGGTGGAGAAGAGTGACGGGAGTGATTTATGACAGACGGGTCTCAGCAAGAGCGAAACAGGATATCAAACAAGGTTTTCAGGATGGTAGTGAGACGGTGGCAGTGACGAAGAGACAGGAGGCAGAGCTGGAGGTGGCAGTCAAGGTGTTAAGATTTGTGTTGGGAGTGACGAGGTCGGACAGGATTAGGAATGAGTATATTAGAGGGACGGCTCAGGGTGGACGGTTTGGACATGTACAAAGGAGAGATGCTGAGGAGAGAACTGCCAGGCAAGAGCAAAAGAGGAAGGCCTAAGAGGAGGTTTATGGATGCAGCGAGACATGCAAGGGGGTGGGTGTGAAAGAGGAAGATGCAGGAAGAAATGCAAACCGATGATTCGCTGTGGCGACCCCTAGCGGGAGCAGCCGAAAGAGGAAGCTCTGAATTTGGAAGCTGGTGGGATATAGGCGGTATTTTAGTACTTTTCACCAATAATTTTAATTCGGTTTCAGCATTTTCCGGTGTCAATTACGTAATTGACGTAATTGACCAATCTTCGATTGCACTCGAGCTTTTTTTTTCGCGACCTATGGTTACTTTCTTTTTGAGGTTGTTGAATTTTTTTTATATAAAACATATCTATCTATCTATCTATCTATCTATCTATCTATCTATCTATCTATCTATATTATCTCTCTCTCTCTCTCTCTCTCTCTCTCTCTCTCTCTCTATATATATATATATATATATCAAATCATCATATATATACATCAAATGTAATGCTTTTGCTTAAGACTCATTTTATTACACCTGATATAACATGATGGTCATTGTTTTTACTGCGTAAAGTGAAATTCATAATGACCATTGTTAATTCGTTAATTTATATTTTATGTCTTTTTTTGTAGGATTTCTGCGATTTCATACTGTTCAATTGATCTAAACATAGGACAGATTATGTAATTATCTTATAAAAATCCGACAAAAATTTCATACAGAATTCTAGAATTCTCTGAGACTTAAGCATATCTTACAGTACATTTCGTCCGGCCACTAGATGTCGCCGTTGTCATTCATTTAACATAATTATTTACTGTGAGTAGTTTTGAGACTGGGTGTAGTGAAGCACACGTGCAAGTACATGTGAAAATACTGTGAGCACTATATAAGTTGAGAGAGAATTAAAAAAAACTGCTGTTTTCTAAGATCCATCCATCCATTTTTATACCCGCTTGTCCTATTAATATTGTATTAGGTGTAATCCAAGTTTCATTCTCAAGTTGAAAATCAGCATTTATCCCTGTGGCCTGAATGGATTCAACAAAATTCTTACTGGGCTGACATTAATGTCAAAACACACAGTGGAGACTTCTGTCAAACAGTCCAAATGTTAAAATATTGTTAAATAGTCCTTCCTTAGTACCAATTTAGTACTAATAAACCACAATTTCTTTTCTTCCTTTTTTTTTGCAACCTACGTGCAACTTTACACACAGTATTGGCTTTTTCTTTCTGTCCATCCATATGTCGGTGCCTTTAGGTTTTTCTCCCAAGGGGTACAAGCTGAGAGAACCTAACTTGTCATCCATTCAGGTAAATAAATTTGCAAAAAAAAAATAAAAAATCAACAAAATTATATAACTAACACAAGCCACATTTCCAAGTATAACTTAACAGATAATCTTTTGAGCAATGAAACTGAATAATTTAAGTGGATCCAGTTGTGGAGATGGCACAGCAGCACAGTGGTTGGCGCTGTTCTCACACCATCACTGTTATCGTCACTGTGTGTGGAGTTTGCATGTTCTCCCTGTCATTGCAGGGTTTCCTCCAGGTACTCCGGTTTCCCTCCACAGTCCAAAATCATGCTGAAGTTATTTGGAGTTACCAAATTTCCCCCTAGGTGTGAATGTGTGAGTGTGTGTGTGTGTGTGTGTGTGAGTGTGCCCTGCGATGGGTTGGCGCCCCATCCTGGGTTGTTCCCTGCCTTGTGCCAGTAGTCTCTGGGATAGGCTCTGCACCCCCTATGACCCTGAATAGGACAAGTGGTTACAGAAGATGGATGGATGGATGGATGGAATTTCCAATAGCATTTTCATCTGAGCAGTAAGGGGGTGCAGTTGCACTGCGTGCACCCCTGGTGAAATCATCTATGTATCCATGCGTCATCCTCGATGTCCACTACAGGGTTGCAGTGACCTTGGACTCTCTCTCAGGAAGCATGAGGCAAAGGGACACCAGGTATGATTCCAGTGCCTTTTCTAGTTAAATGTGAAAACTAAACTTACCGTCTCTTATTTTTAGTTGAACCATGCATTTCAAAAACAAATTCTTTAATTATATGTGCTGAATTTCTTGATGTGGTTTTCTTAATTCAGAAGGTAAGGTCAGTGGTAATCACTGCTTACTGGTTACAGCAATAATGTCTTTATCTATGGATTCTGAGTAGCTGACAAATTGTTGAAAGACAATTATATAATGTGGTTTTTCAGTTACTAGACCTTAAATTGCAGTTATTGGGATGTTATTTATTGGGACAGAACAATGTCTTGAACAATGTTTTCCACCTCTGTAATTCAGGCTTGACTTCATTAACTTTTTCATGGCAGGATGGTTCTTGCATTTCTGTGGGTCTACATAGGCCATTCAGATTTATTTTTATTGTTGATCTTTTTCCCACTGTCTGTATTAGAATGATAATTTGTGAAGACATCTGTCAGTCTGATACATTTGTCAATTCATGATTAAAATTATTTTTGCACTCAACCTAACTTGAAGGAAACCCTTTAGAATTGTCAAATGTAAAAATTAACTTTTTAATTTTATACGATTATGAGTTGGCGCCCCATTCTGGGTTGTTCCCTGCCTTGCACCTGTAGCCTCTGGGATAGGCTCTGGACCCTCCCTGACCCTAAATAAGACGAGCGAATTCAGACAGTGGATGAAGGGATGCAATTTTATATGACTGAGCCAATAGTAAGACTTAATGTATAGTCAGGTAGTTATACTTGCATTGCTGAAGCAGTATATCTAGCTATGGTGTGATTATCACAACAAGTTTTCATTTGATATTGTTTATTTTGGCTAACCGTTGTCCATATACCAAAGAACTCACACAGCTGACATTTTTTACAGCTGATGTCTTGTGTGTCCAGGTGTCATGGATTTTTTAACAAGACACTTGCATAACACACACATATGCAAGCCTATATATTTATACACACATACCCATACAGTATATCTCGTGTATACATGCACACAGCACATGTGCCAATTACTTACAAGTATGTGGAGGTGCTCCATAAGAAAGAATACAACCAGGACACTACAAGTAATCTCATATAATATAATGATAATGCATTAAGACAAACAAACAAGTGAATCAATGAGAGGGGGGAGGGACAAATGGGAAAGGGCCAAAAATAGATAAGCATATCAACCAATGAGAGATGTAGTGAGGAGGGCGTAGGTAGAGACTAATACAATATTAAAACAAACAAGTAAACAAGTGAGGAAAATTGGGGGAGGAGCTTTGACTACAACTGTACATGAAGCGTGCTTGTAAGACTGACATTGTAACCAAATTTCCAAAACAGTTGGTCATGATCTCCTGAAAAACACTGAGTGAAGAAGCTCAGCACTATCGCCTACAGGTAGTACATTTTGGTTAAAAAAATTCATAAAAAAAAAACAATAGGCAGTCATTGTTTGTGGTTATTGAGACATTTTCATGTTAATTAATTCACTCAGGCAAATGATCACACTTGAATTTTTTTAAAAAACCACCATGATCTTGATCTGTAATAGTCTGGGCTGCGGCTTATGCCCCCTGATGTGCTGACATTCACACTTTTCAGAATATTAAAAATGACAATACAATATGAAAAACACCATAACAAGGTAAGGCAACTGTGTGACTGGCGTAAAAATCAGACAGGTCAGACAAATTAGTAAATTACAAAAAAACACACATTTAAAACCAGTCAAAATTCCAAAAGATCAGCATATTTACATGAACTAGAAGTGCAGTATAACATTTAATAATGGTACAGTATGTATATCTTAAATAAAACAAGCGTTTACCCATGAAGAGGGAAGTAAATTTGTCCTTGGGAATAAAAGTAAAGAAAAGTGCCCTAAGCATAAGGTTTTTTTCTTCTTGTATCAGTTATGTCCAAAAAGATTAGTTCCCCTTACTAGTGGTTATACTTGATCAGGCAAAAAGGAGTGATATACGGTATATGTTAGCCTTGGTAAAAAGGAGTGATATACGGTATATGTTAGCCTTGGCAGAGGATACAAGGTTGAAAATACTTCCACTTCACTTTTGTTCTATTTTAGAAGTTAATATTTTGCTTTCTAGTTCGTTAAACCACACTTGCTTTTGGGAACAAAAAGCCAGCTCAGTGCAAGCTGAGTGCCAGACAACTGCATCAGAACCACGGTGGGGGAGGCCTGGTTCATGAGGAATTCCCAGAATGCCACAGTATGTGTGTTTTTGCCACGGGGAAATGCCTGCTTTATTTTGCAGAGTCCCTGTCTTTAAATTCTAGGTATATGTAAGAATACCTGAGCCAAAGAATTCTCGATTCCAACAACATTCACTCACTGAAGCCCAGAAAGACAGCCCTCACCACTATCACAAACAGCTAAATATCATGTTCATATGAAGACGGCAAGTAAATATCCTTCTTTAAAAGGTCCAAGAATTTTTTGCTGGAAGAGGATGAAAAATGAAGTGCCAGGCAAAATCCAGACTATACGTATCTGTCATTATTGTGCAGGCTCATAAACCGACATATGAATTGTACGTATCCGATAAATAATGTGTGTTTATGACTGGGCCACTGTTGCATATCAGGGTAAAACACACCATTCACTACTGGCATGTCTGATGTGTGTGTGTGTGGGGGGGGGGGGGGGCCAAGA
>JAODJU010000007.1:14486101-14499801 GCA_026776725.1 Gnathonemus echidnorhynchus | reverse complement strand
GGGGGGGGGGGGGGGGGGGGGGGGGGGTCCAAGAAGTTGGTATGATGCTCTGAGAGGGTCATGGAGAGATCGGTGAGATGGTCTGGATGGGAGGGGGGGGGTCACAGAGAGGTTGGTGAGATGGTTTGAGGGGGTCAGATAAAAGTCAGCTAGATGGCTTCAGGCAATTACTGATCAGTAAGAAGCGGGGGCTAGAGCTGGGGGGTGAGGTCCTCGTCACCACGGCTCGCATTGGCGAAGCAAATCAGTCACATGGCACCATTTAACTATATCCCTTGGTGGAAGCTTGTTTAGAAGGACAGAAAAGTGAAAGAGAGATGGGGGGGGGAAACAGGAAAGGAGCTAGTGCAGAGTGCCTATAGGAGCAAAGAGAGAGGAATAGAAATAAAGGCTTCATTTTCAGCACCTCTGACAGCTGGTCTACAAAGGTGACCTCAACTGTTCCATCATGTAGGTTCCAGGTCAACCCTCACAGTGCATCCTGGCTCATTGCTCTCCCCGAGACTTACGGTCTGAGCCCACTTACCCACAATCAGCTCAATTCCTGAAGTATATAACCATTTGATATAAATCTCAAGGTTTGGGACTGAAGGGTCCAGCAGTGAGCATTGCTTTGATCCAGTGAATTCAAACTTGACAGTGATTAAGAAATCCAGTGATGCAGCCTAAAGTGGATCCAGTAACTCATTAATGGCTTAAACCTAACCAGTTAAGTCAGGTTATGTGGCCACGATTCAGTGTCAGACTCAATTGATCCAGTTTATCAGGTGATACGATGCTCCAGTATTGCTACGTAAGAGAGTGTCTCATAAAAGGTTTTCAAACGGCTAGAGAATAAAAGATTCAGTCGGCCCATAATTCAGTGGCATTCCAGTTTAAATGTACCAGTATCATAAAACATTACACAAGTTTAAACTGAGAAAAAGACCCCAGCTTCTTTTTTGGGGATGTGAATTTAATTGTCATGTCCAAAGTATCCGTAGCCTTTCGGACTTTGGGACTGATCCAATTTCCAGTTTAATAATCTGTGAGCACACAAGGCCTTAATCTCTTTATGTTTCAGTATTCTGTAAAATTTATGTTTGACTTAACATCCGCAAACTTGCCCTGATCTTTAGTTCAGATTAATTTGACTTTCTACCATTGTTAATTTAGACGTGTTTTACACGGCATTTCACCACTTGTGACAGCTGGAGAACATCACTTAGAGATGGTACACAGGGCTTATAACAATTCTAATTGTCCATATTTCCAGTTTTTCGGGTTTGTTGTGCCATCACTGCATTGAGAATGTTATAGTGAGTTTCATCCAATTTGCTCTTGTACTACATCAAGATCAATTCCACTGTGAAGTCGGGTCTAGCTGTGTAAACACAGGTAACAAAGCTTCAAATGAAGCCACTGGAATTAAGGGGGTGAATTCAGGAAGTGAGAACATAAGTAACTAACATTATAGGCTCTCCAAATAACGCTGAATGTAGAAACTGATCTCCGTCAATTGATGAAGACTGAGGTCAGTCTGGACCCACAGCTGCACATCTTAAAAGAGTTATTCAATAACTAAAGATTGGCCTGTGGTATCCAGATGTTATCATGGGGCATTAAAAATTGTAACTAGAAACTCAGAGCACAGTTCATACATGTGCTGTACTCCAATGTGGTACATTATATAAGCTCTCTTAAACCAAGGCTAAATCTGTGAAACTATGCACAGTTTTTTTTTCCATAAATATATACTTAAAAAAACTGGTTAAAAAATTTAACAAATGTTAATGGCTTTTCTGTTCAAGCGAGATGAGTAGGTTCAAAAAAACAGGGTACCCCAAAAAGGAGGTGCTCTTAATGGAGTGCGGAATGGGAACACTGGGACATTGTTTTTCTCCCATAATGCACTTCATTGACATAAACGTTGTTCTCTCATCCACAGCTTCGCTGAAACAGGAAGTGATAATCAGAGTATTGACCGATGTATTCTTTCTTCTCCTTGGTGGCACAGATTACTTGTTTCTGTGAGTACAGAATGGTCAAAAGTCAGTGGAAGTAAAATGTAAGTACTGTATACAGGAAAGTGGAAACAGACTGTGTTTACTTACAGACAGCGCCACACGGAAGTGGTAGCTGACGTCCTGGAAGGACAGTCTTGGCACAGACCATAAGTGTTCCTGCCCCTGAGGATTAGATGGTTAAACATTTACATTTTAGTTGCTTATCAGACACTTTAAAGCAACATACCATTTTTATCAATTTTCCATTACCACATATAGAGTGTAGGGTCACGCAAGCCTGGAGTATATCCCAGGAAGAGAGGGGAACAAGGCAAGATCTACTTTAAAGGGGTGCTAGTTCACCGCAGGACACAAACTGTGGTCAAGCTTGCTGAGTCATTAAGTTTTTCGCACTATGGAGGGAATAAAAGGAGAAGCTGTACAATCTATGCAGACAGAGCTGTACTGTCAGAACAAAGGGTACAGCCCTGGTACAGTTTTGTTCCCCAAGGCACAAACAACATTAATGTACCCCCAATGGTACAAGAATGTTCCTGAGAGTCCATTTCTGTACCTTAAAATATACATTTGCCTACAGTAAGGGTACAACCGGTAGACCATCAAGGGTACAGCCCAAGTGACAGGTAATTGTACCCTCAAAAATACAAATTGGTATTTCTTTTTTTGAAAGTGTGGGCTTTGGGTTCAAACCCACGACTCTGTAAGGCTGTGAAGCTGCAGTGCTCTCTGCTGAGTCATGTCCCACCCACATTTTTCAGAACTATCTCAGGTTAAGTAAAAGGCTCCATAAGGATCCTACAGTGGAGCCATTCTGGGAACCAGCATTCAGGTCCTCAGTCCCTGTCTTTAACCACTTGTTGACCTGCTAGGCCCCATATTGTAGTCTGCATGGCAACAGACTGAAGGGCCTGTTGGAGCATAGGGACTGACGCTACTTCAGCAGTCTTCAGTCTGCATTTACCTTTGTGAAAACATTCTGCTCGCTGTGTGGTTGTTCTGCACTGTGCTGTGTCTGCATGTCAGGATAGGGTGAACAGTGACGCCCCCTGGTGACGCCACACTGGAACACCAGAACGCTGATGTTGGACCTGCAGACAGGACAGCCATAGAAAGCACTTCCTTGATTTACATATTCAGTAAAAGGGTTTCACATTAGGTTTTATGTCAATAAAATTTAAATAAATATTATTCCCGAACTGGCGTAGAATTACTACTAACTTAAGTTATGAAAGGTATACAATATTGTACATTTTGCCTAATCATGTGTCACACATTACTTATCTGAATATTATTTGCATAAGGTCATTGTTTACTGATGTAATATTTAAAATAAATATTTTATTAGTACCCAGAATTATATCATTATCTGGACATTACTGTGGCATAATGTACTTTCATAATAAAATAATTCAATAATCCACGTAAAGCACATTGCTGAAAATGTTTCAGCTGAAGGACGATTGCTGATTGTGTAAGAGTGTATGAGTGTGCATGTAGGCCTGTATTCTGTACACACCTCATGTGTAGAGTCACATGGGAAAGAGAGGTGTAGTTGTTTCCATGGAGAGAGACAGTGTAGCTATGGACTCCAGTCCTAAAACAATCACAAAATCACAATAATGAATTTAAAACAAACAACAATAGGAAAACATCCATCTTTTAATGTTTTAATATGTTAAATTATTTGGCTAAACTTAAATCATAATCAATTTAATGATTAGAATTTACACCTGCACCAAAAAGACTATTATAAATCCATTTTCACCTGCACTGTTTTTCCTGGGTTAATGCTGATCTGTAATATCTTATCTACTGTTGACACATACGCACACACACACACACGCACACACACACACACACACACACATGCACACACAAACACAAACCTGCAGCTATCAGGCAAAGGACAGAACTCCATGGTAATAGGCTGGCCCGTCTCCAGGATTCGCATTGATGTCAGAGAGGGGGCGGGGTTTCGACCTATAGCAAACAGCAAAATGTTTCCTCCAAGAAGAAGCACTCTGTAATAACTAAGCAGTAGACTGCAGATGTAACACTGCCACATGTGGTGGGACCCGGCCTTTGGTTTGGGTTTATGTTTGAACTTGTATGTTGATTTGATCCTTACATCCCACTCTGTGCTTATATGACTTTCTCACCCCGTGTGTGGATGCTACGTTGTTGCCGGGGAGCTGGGGGCCATTTGTCCGTGCCGGAGCTCCCCTGGTCTGCAGGCAGGGGTCTCTTGGTCTTGGATTGGAAGGAGGGTGCTGGTGCTGAGGTGTGGCTCAGACGGTTCCTGTGACGTGTGTCCTTTTCTACCGGACGAGACTTGGCCTTCTTGTTGGTGCTGCCTGGGGTTGGGGCCAAGCTAACGGGCGCTGAAATAGATAAGGGTTGCAAATTTGCAACCAAATTCAAATGGACATAGTGGTGCAATGATTAGCAATGCAAGGAACGAGGTTTCTAAACACAGAATGGGTGGGATTTATTTGCTCTGCATTAAACCATCCAATGAATGACAGTGGCCAGTAATCCAATTCAAGCCGACGTGCGTCAAAACCAAATTTCTCCCATCACTGGTTCTAATCTAGATGTCTCCATTTTTTATAAGGGCTGTACGAATCCATGAGGACAGAGTGACTTTTTGCTACCTGATGTTGACTGGTTGTTGCTTGGCAACACACTTGTGGTTGACTGGTTGCTCTGGGAAGTTGGAGAAGGGCAGCATGGATCTTTATTGGACATCGAGGGAGAGGGTGGGACTGTAAAACATGAAAGTGCATGAGGTCAGATCAAGACTGGGTATGACAAAAAGAAAGATTTCAGGAGCTATATTTAGAATCGGGTTCTTATTTTCAGAAAATCTCAATAAAAGTGCTTATCAATGTTAGTATGGCTAGCATATCTGTACATGATTTAAACAATAATACTCTCACCCCAGCAGAATTCCTAACGTAAATTGAGTTTATTTACACTTTTCACACTGAGATCTCTTTCTTTCATACTGTTTCCCAGTTAATCCTTCTTAGTAGAAGTCCACTTCACCTTGTGGTGGAGGAGTGGAAGCTGCTGGGGAGAAACTGGCCTTGCGAGATGATCCCAATCCGGAACTCGACCTGCTAGTGACAAGACATGCAGAGTGAGGCACAGAAAGATAGCTGCTGACGACAAAATCGAAGCACGTCTAACGGTGTTTGGAATCAGAGCTCTGCATGTGGAATTAGGATTATGTAGATAATATTGAAAGACCAACAGTTTGACTCAGGGGAAATCGGAAATGTCCTCCTTACTTGTAGAGAAACACAAGGAAAAGTAAAAGCGACATACCAGGGACAGACAGATGGACAGAGCGTGAGAGTTGCAGTGAGGACAGGTGTCCAAGACACAGAGAAAGTGCAGAGAGATGCAGGGCTACAAGGAAATAAGCAGGAGACCACATTTAATGACTGAATGCACACATTTAAGTGTGTAGCATGTGCTGAAGGTGTGTAGCATGTGCTGAAGGTGTGTAGCATGTGCCGAATGTGTGTATGTTGCCGTAGCACAGAATCTCAGTTCCAGCTTATGTTCAGTGCATCACATCTGATATAAACGTACCCATCAGCCTCTATTTCACTTTGCTGGTGTCGAGTCAATGCATAGAGGATGGACATGGAGACAACACTATGGAGAGAAAAAATGGAGGAAGGTATAGTAGCACAATAATTCCATTTTCATGGCGGCCCTCAGTCCGTGAACACGGTCATTCTTAGGAAAACCCAAAGACTCAGCCCTGTCCATCTCTTATTCCTACAGCAGGCACCTATTGGTTGTACCTGAATGTCATTACAATCCTATTGGTTGTACCTGAATGCCATTACAATCCTATTGGTTGTACCTGAATGCCATTACAATCCTATTGGTTGTACCTGAATGCCATTACAATCTTATTGGTTGTACCTGAATGCCATTATAATGACCAGGGCCAGGATGGTGCCCTGCAGGAACTTTTGGCTGATGCAGCCATTTTCTGGAGCAGGACTCTGAAACCACAGAAACACAAGGACGATAGCAGTGTTATTACATGTGTACTACATTGAAATTTGCAGCAATGATACATTCATAAAGATCCAAACATTTATCCGGGCAGGAAGTGTTCCTGAAAACTTACACACAAACTATTTTTGAACGTCAACCATCACAACTCAGTCATTCCTTTTCATTTCAGTCGTATTAATTATACACGATGTTACAATGACATTGGCATAAGATTTGCATAAGATTTAAACTGGGCGGGATGCCAGTCTATCACAGGGCATGTGAATGAATCTTTATTGTCATCATACACAATATGATGAAAATGGATGCAGTCCCTTCAGTGCAAATTTGGCATAATTAAATAAATAAATTAAATAATAAATAATAAAAGTGTTAAAACACAAAAATAAAAATTCAGCACATATACCAATAATCATACCCTGTGGGCAATTTAATGCCACCAAATAATCTGAGTACATGTTTTTGGACTACAAGAGGAAACCTGTTCAGCACAGCATTTGAATCCCCAACCATGGGGTTAGGAATTATAGCATTGAGTTTAAAGTTTCTGTCACTGAAGATGAAAAACAGAGTGACATATATTTATTAGTTGAAATGAAAACATCAATACTGACCTTGCTCCCAGATCTGCCTGATCTTTTCTTGATAGGAACACTTCCTGCTCGACTGAACTGACTTCCTGATTGACTGAAATTACAGCAAAATGCAGATTATAACATAACAATGCATTACTGATAACCTTTCAATTACCTATTTAACATATTTGATGTATATCAAAATATATAGAAAGTAGTAAGTGTATATATCGTATATTGCAATCATATCCCTCATCTTCAGTTCCTTCCCTGAGGCTAATCCATGATCTCCATGGCCTTCTGTACCCAGCACACAGGCTCTCGGTGTGGCTGTGCCCCCAGGCCTCACCTGGCTGTTCCCCCGCTCACAGTGCTCTTCATGCTGTCCAGCCGCCGTAACTTAGCCAGCTTGCGGCTCCAGCGCTCCAGCTCGTCAATACGCGTCTCCAGGTTGTCCGTCAGCTTGCACAGCTCCTTCACCGCCCCAACGTTCTCCATGAATATACGGTCCTGGGTAGGGGGAGGAACCAAGAGCGCCTTCGGTCAGATCAGAGCTTAACACGTCGGTTATAATACACATTACAGCTGGTTTCAATGACCTCCCCTGACCTTGTTGACCACCAGCAGGTTAGGAATGGTCTCCCCGTTGGCACATACAACATCTCCACCCTCCTTAACTGCCTCTGGCAGGATCTGTTGCACCTCCTGGGCAATCACTCCTGCACAGAGACAACACAGGCAGGCTTGGAAGTGAGCCTGTGATTCAGAATGCCAGCAATCTGGAGAACTAAGCTGTTCGCGATATTGCGCTGAGTCTGAAAAAGCCCTCCGTTTGACAACAAGTGTGCTACTGGCTCTGAGCAATGGAGGCTGATTATCTGGAGATAATTTACCTGTTTCTGCGGTGTTTTCAATCCCCACGGTGGCTGCAAACTCAGGCTTGTAGTGATATTGCACCAGCCGCATCTGAGAGATCCTCTTCAGATTGTCCGTGGTGTTTACCTTGGGTTTTGGACAACATGAACAGGTCCATATAGAGTCACATGTAGGTTAAGGTCACAGATGTATTGCGAGGAACACAGAAGAACCAGGTCAGCAACTAGGACTCCTTTACTGAAAAGCTTCAGGCAGATAGCGTCCTCTTTCATGGGGAGCTCAAAATGGTTAGTCCCTTTAGCAAAAGAAGAGTCTATCAAAAAGTCAAGTCTATCTATCACTGAAGACTTGCAAGCACTCCAAACTCTCACCTCCTGAACGTTCTCTTTGGCACGGATGTCCGAGGGGTGCACCAAGGATCCCATGACTTTGAGGTTGCCATGAACCACCAGCGCCTCATCTGGCCGGTCGTTGTTGATGCCCACTCTGCCGTGGTGGTACACAGAGTCGGGAAGCTGGCCCCGTTGCCACAGGACCTCGCTATCGCTCTCAAACTGCCCTGGGTTGGATGCCTGGAGCAAGAGAAAAGGCGGACAGGGGTACAAAAAGACAGAGGCACAGTTCAGACTGAGAGAACTCTGGGGACACAAGCGAAAACGTATCGTTAAAGGAGTCAGAAACTAACAAGCAAACTTACATTCCATTACAGAACTTATGTCACCAGTAAAGATAAACATTACAATTGATATAAATTACAGCCAGAACAGTTCAGCCCTGATGTCCACGGCATGAATGCAGCTATGAAAATTCTGAGGAAGACTAATTCACAAGTATATTACCCATAACTAACTAGCAATCAGAACCCTAAAGCTGGTCATTACGTAGGTTACTCTTTTGGCACAGTTCTGCTGCTTGAATGCTTCCCTGAATTGTTAATAATTTTACGTTTTTGGTATAAATGGCAAATTGTTATTCATATGTGAAAACTTACACACAAACTATTCTTGAACGTCAACCATCACAACTCAGTCATTCCTTTTCATTTCAGTCGTATTAATTATACACGATGTTACAATGTCATTGGCATAAGATTTGCATAAGATTTAAGATACAAATCAGTACAGTACAGAAAGTTATGTTAGTGGCCTGAACAACCTGCTTATAAAAAAAAATGTAGCTTAACATGAGTCAAAATTACATAACATGAGTCAAAATTACATAACATGAGTCAAAATTATAAACATATAACATAAATTATTGTGCGTTTTGCCTCATTATTTTCCATCCATCCATCTTCCATAACCACTTATCCAGTACAGAATCACAGTTATTTTTGCTTTTATTTTGTTGTTTTTTCTTATTGTAAAGCGTTTTTTTGTAATTAAATAACGTGAAAGTCTCAGGATTTGTGACTTGAGTCTGCTCACGTATGGTGTACAAGGTGATGTGGTGCAAGGCTGTACTCTATGTCCTTGACCTTATATGGTCAATAATTTGTACAGTATGTTTTTTTTTTCAGGTGTACTACTAAGCCATTATGTCACCTTGGGACTTGGATGTGTGTTAACATAAATGGGCACGATCACCAAACTGAGCAGGGAACTGGCTACAGTTGCCAATAAATCAGATTTGGAAAGAAACGTCAAATAAATAATACACAGCCCAATGTGGATGCCATGCAAGTCAATCTGTCTTCCCAGAAGCAACAAGCAATTAAAAGACTAAGAATATATGTGTCTGTTTCTTGTATAGTACCTCAAAGCTAAAAATCTTTAGCTGTGCAAAAATAATCATTTTACTCCCAGTTTCCGTCAATGACACTACATATACAAGCATTACCGTTAATGTCATTTGGCACCAAGACATATATAATAGTCATTGACGGAAAATGTGGCAAATTGGGGGGGGGGGGGCAACCCTGAGGATCAGCCTGGAATCACGCCCAGAGATGTGGAACAGACCACATATCTGACTCAAATTGTATTACACAACATATTTTCCTGAAGTGGGGGGCTGTTGCTGATATTTTGCCTGGCTTTCTGACTGTGTCTCAGGGGAAAATAAAGAAAAACAATATGGCACAGATGGTTTATACTGGATGTGGTTTTTCCATGTACTAATAATAGTAAAACTGGATCTTCCCTTGACTGTAAAAAATATGGTCCCGACTTTTCCCTATTACTTCTGCCGCTCATATAAACATAGTGATGTGATTTTGAGTGAAATTTCAGGCCAGTGAGGACAAATACATAAAAATGCAGAGAAACATCATCAAGTTATCAAGAGGAAGGTGTAGCCAGATAGCTGGATAGACACACTCAGAGAAAGGCAGTCAGAAATGCACTTTGGAAAACGCAGGCATAAGCAATCAAATTCAGACAGGCAGTCATTGTAGGGGACAGTTAGACAGACAGGGCCAGACTGACAGAGGTTACCCTGACGATAATCCTCTCTGACACCTGAGCCGCGACAGTGTAGCTCTGATTGTGGGACTGGGCCTGCAGCGCCACCACCAGCATGAAGTACCTATACACACACACACACACACACACAAAGAAGCATAAAAACATATGAATACAAAACTAATATGGTCTAAAATTTACCATCTTCTAGGAATGACTAATTACAAGGATAGATATGGAGGTATATCTGCAATTTCCTCTAGGATCAATAATGTTTCTATCTGTCTAGTTTGTATCTATCTATATCCTAACCTGATTTTTTTTCTCTTGAGTTGGTATTTTCATACTATTAAATAATTTAATTTTTTTTGTGTGTGTGTTTATGAATTTGTATTAATGTGGGAGTAGACATGTGAGTTTAACAGAAAATGTAGAAAACTATTTATGGAACAATATACAGTTGCTTTCCAGTTCTGGAGCCCAACCAGTAACTATAGCAACAGCACAGTATACAACCTAGTTTTTAGATGTGTCATACCAAAGAATCTATGGCTTTGCATGTGTACGTGGTCAGCACATATGTGTTCATGGTCCGTGAGTGTGTGTGCATTTATACATGGACACGTGACATGTGGGCATGACCTGCGGATGTTTGTGCGTTTGTGCGTGTGCGGCCTGCGGATGTTTGTGCGTTTGTGCGTGTGCAGCCTGCGGATGTTTGCGCGTTTGCGCGTGTGCGGCCTGCGGATGTTTGTGCGTGTGCGGCCTGCGGATGTTTGTACGTGTGCGCGTGTGCGGCCTGCGGATGTTTGCGCGTTTGCGCGTGTGCGGCCTGCGGATGTTTGTGCGTTTGCGCGTGTGCGGCCTGCGGATGTTTGTGCGTTTGCGCGTGTGCGGCCTGCGGATGTTTGCGCGTTTGCGCGTGTGCGGCCTGCGATGGCTCCTACCGCTGGTCAGGGTTGGGTTTTCCTTTCTTTCTCATGTTGTTGGCTGTCGTCTCGCTGAAATGAAGCCGCCCCACTGTAACCTTGGTCACCTGCTCCGGGGGCAGAGTCACGCTGAAAGACACACAAACCCATTTTCACTATAATGACTGACTTTCACTATGACTGTTTCAACTCCAAACCACTTCAAGCTGAAACAGACTGCAGTTCCACGTCGCATGGAATTCTGTCCATATTGACAAAATAAAGCAAAAGAGCATATTTAACTCGCTCGGTCAATTTTTGTCATTTTTGAGAGGAGACCACCTATGACCTAAAGTCAGGCTTCCTCATCATATCTCATACAGTATCGGGAACCAAATTGTCTGGAAAATGTAAACAAGTTTTAGAAATTTGCTCTTCAATTGAGTAATTTGGCAGCTTTTAGTAGTTTTTCAAATCTGATTATATTAATGCTTTTGGCTTGCAATTTTATGCTGTTGACTATACCGTAGACGGTGTAAAGGTGGATAGTCACTAAGATTTTCAGCCTGTGCATTCATTGCCTGATCACTTTCTTACACCCTTTATTTACCAGATAAACCTTCCTAAGAGAAAGGAACACCCCCCCCCAAACACACACACACACCCAACCCTCATTCTTTGTCAATGCTGTGATGGCCACTCACAGAACTGGTTTGAAAGGTCTCTTGCTGCGGTCAGACTGAGATTGCTCCACGTTGATACATTGGTTCATGGCTTCAAGCTGCGGAAGAGGAGGACAAGAGCATCTTGTGTCTTTGTGTTCCAGTGAACCAATATATGGGTCTACAGGCATAGAGTTGAGTGAGTATTTCAGAGTTTTAGTAAGTGTAATAGATTGTACGAGAAGTGTGCGAGGCTAACCACAGACAGCTACCTTCACTCCGTTGAGTTTGAGGTAGAAGCAGTCTATAGGCTGCAGACCCTCACTGGTCTTGACATATTTAGGATCACCCAACATGCCGATGTACACTGTGACCTGGAAGTGGTTCTTCTTCTGGCACACAAAGGCATCATCTGGCACTGAGAAGTTAAAGCCCTTGTCAGCGTCGACGCGATAGGTGGGCATTGGCCTACGAGCAGAGGAGAGAGAGAAAATGACGTCATATCATGGCTCTTGTGGTGCTCCACTTTTTCGGCACCTTAGATCCCGTTAACAGCCGTTCGACTACAGTATAAGATCCCAGCTGTGATGTCCAGGGCTATGCTGATGAATGCTGTTCCAACACCTGAAATCATGCGTACCTTCAAAAAAATGCCATTTTCTGGGTGTCAGAGTTTCTTTAAATATAGATCTGATTCACCCGCTGTGTGATCATGAGCCATGCAGATATAATGATGAAGAAAATGTTTCACGGTCGTCCTGCCAAGCTGCCTTCTCTCCTGTTGGCTGCTCAACCTTATCTGTCGTGCAGAACTGACACACAGCAATAGGTGCTAATAAATCCTCTGTCCACCTCACCCTCTCGACCGAAAGTGTACTCCTGCTCTCTCCCACGCATAGCTCACCTCTCTGGAATTCAGAGGCCTTCTCTCCCCCCCCCAAAAGCCCCCGCTTTTTTTAACTGCAGGTTAAAAAGGACTGCAGATGTAGAGATGTAGAGTGTCCATGGGTGCTGTGCAAATGTCAGAACCTTGAAGAATCTGTTCAGGTGAAAGTGACTACGCGTGGATAATAATAATTACTAATCCAGCGTTTTATATACTCATATAACTCATATATGGTTAAAAAGTATAATACAGTGGTACCTCAGTTCTCGAACTCACTAGAACTCGAATTTCTTGAAAGTCGGACAAACCAGTTTGACTTAGAACTTGATCTAAATATCAGAAGTCGAACCGTGAACACTGACCTAATATAAATTGTACGCGCCAGGAAATGAGTCACACGGCATGTCTCTGAGCGGAAACAAAAGGTAACGCTTCAGTGTCAGCCTCGCATTTGCTGTAGTAGCAGCGCTTGTTGGTGATAATGCTATTGTATTGAAAATACTGTATTATGTAATAGTTGTACAAATGTTACAACATAAAAGTTTGCTATTCACGAACAAATTAATGAATACAGAGTAATTGTTACGTTGCGTGGACCAGGCGAGCAGGAAAGCATGCAGTCAGAGCCGGTGAGACGGGTAAACGGGGTTTATTAGGGCAGGACGACAAACAGCAACACAACATCAACACTACAACAATGACCGATCTGGGGTACACTGACTGAGACTCGGACTAAATGCACAGGACAATCCAAGAGGAACAGGAAACAGGTGATGACAATCAGGAATTAACACGAGGTAATGAAGGGGCGTGGCACACACAAGGATTGGACGGAGCTGGGCGTGACAGTAATAATAAAAATAAACAATGGACCGGATTCAAAGTTTTTATTGTCATGTACAGACTACAATGCAATTCTTACTTGAATGCCTTCTTCACAGACTGGAAGATTAACCAAATAAAGCAGCGCAACATTACAGTAACTAATAATCAGAGGTGGAAATTTCAGGTACAGAAAGTACAAATCCAGACCGTGATTTAGCTTCAACCAACCAGTTGAGTCACAGTTACAGAGTACTCCACTGATTGGTTGAAGCTAAATCAGTCTGGATTTGTACTTTCTGGATCTGAAATTTCCACCTCTGCTAACAATAAATAAACCACTAACTTATGTGTACTATTAAAGCATTTATGTAATTTATTTAAACTTTATTTTACTAGGTCGAACGCACCCAATGACCGGAATGGGATAACAAACTGAAACGCAGACTTAATACAGAGGACTAATGACAACAACCAGAAACAGCTGATCACATGGGGATCCCACATGAGGTTAACGAGGGG
>JAODJU010000007.1:14461578-14478213 GCA_026776725.1 Gnathonemus echidnorhynchus | reverse complement strand
CTGTCAGGTGTGTACCAATGTCTGCCAGGCATGTGCCCACGTGTGCCTGGGTCTGTCAGGTGTGTACCCATGTCTGTCAGGCATGTGCCCACGTGTGCCTGGGCCTGTCAGGTGTGTACCCATGTCTGCCAGGCATGTGTCATGTAACTATGCAGTACCCACATGTCAGAGCTGTCGTCTTCCTTGCTGATATACTCCTCCAAGATACTTGTGTCAATGTTAGCCGGCTCCAAGGAGCTGTTGATATCATGGCCTGGAAGTTGGAGAAAAAAAAATGGAGAATGCAGGTTCACATCATTGCCACGGTTTGATGAAAGACCTCACAACCAGCTAAGACCAGAAAAGCATTTTCATATCATATTAAATTATTTAGATTCATAAACTACTACTGCGGTTTATAAACATGGTAGCCCAATTCCATATAAAATAATTAATCTTAATGACAAAGACACTTAAACTTCAAACCCTGCATTGTGGGGTTATCTTACTGCAGTTAGCAGGAAACTGATGCACCAAGCTTACAAATGACCATGAAATAAATTTTACTGATAGAAAAACCATTTCTTGGCTGCCCAGAGTTGCCAGGTAGACAGATTACCTCCCATAGATCGAGAGCAAGGGCTGTGAGATATGGGCTGCTTAAATTACACACCTTAAGTCCTGAAATGATATGACAGCAATTCTTTTTTTACCAGACAAAAATAGCAGACCTTAAAATTAAAGGCCATTCACAGCTCAAGGAGACTTTTGATTTTCTTTCCAATTGTTTTGTGTGCCTTTAATGTAATTGTAGTAAATGCCAGCTCACATGCTCTTCTTTAATTGGTTACTTTATATTATCTCATCCCTTTTACTGGTGTGTGACTCTCCCCTTAGACTGGCTTGACCCTCATCTATGACTCACGATGATGAAGTGATCATGATCACGTCAGAAGCAGAATCTTTATTCCCTGAGTACAAAAAGTATACAAGGAATTTCTCTTGCAGGTGGTGACATTATATACCGATTAAACAAGTTAAACAGAGGTAGCAGAATAGAAATAAGATGTGCAAATAATAGATAAACATGTAGAGAAATAAAGATGGCAAGACAATCGAATGCCTGGTGCAAACAGCTTGGGGAATGTGATGATAATTCTGTGATGAAGAGGTGTTCACGCTGCATGGATAATTATGTTTACGTTTGTTTCGTTCGTTCATTTTTTTCTCCTTATAGTAAAGCAGTATATGAAGGGTCTTTTCATTTCTAAGCTCTCTGGAAATGAGGTGAAGCAACATTTCGTAATATTACATTTAGCTTTAACCCTCTCAAGGCAGGCGTTGCTGATTTGCAACAGTTAAAAACTAACTACCTTATTACCCCACATACATATTTTATGAGTTTTTTTTACTCATGATAATTTCCCCCAAATATCAGATTTTTCCTGTTACTAAAACTTAATTTGAGCCTGAAAGGGTTAAAATATCTACTGCCTGTGAGGATCCTTGTCCAGCTTTTCAGTCCTGTATGCTAAGCTAGGAAGGTGAAAGCGAGGAAGTAAAGGTGGTCGAAAACTGAGCATAAGACCCAAGACTTGGCTGAATACTGCGCTCGCTTTCAGTAAGAGAGTCGACAGTCCGCAAAGGAACTCAAAATCAGTGACGAAGACTGCAAATCGAGGATGAAGACCCGCTCACTGCCAGTGAGGGAGGCGGAGCACTGAGCACACGCCCATTAAAGGAGAATGAAGACTGACCACACCAACCTTCACTGCCGGGACTGGCACTCATACTACACAAGCAGCCGAACTCCCCCAGTTCCCTATGCTAGCAGACATACTGGACATCCCAATAGGAAGCGAAAAACACAATGGGAGGACAGAGCAGAGACAGAGGCGTGAGTGTGCGCGTCCTGGGGGCGGGGGCAGGGAGCTCTGACAGTGAAAGCACTTTTGTGTCGCAACAGTGAGCACAAACGTCGAGGAAACATAATGGAGTTATAGAAACAAAACCAATCACACAAACACAACTATGTGAGCCCAGGAACAATTCCTCTATTGTCCCCAGGCCCACATGTCTCTATGAAGTAGAAAAACACACTTTATTATATTACACCTCACCTCACTCGTTGTGTTAGCATTAGAGAACAGGCAGCGGTTAAGTCATGGGTTCTAAGCCTCAGTTCATGTTTTTTCAGATTGATTAAGTTGATAAATTTATGCTGTTTTTGACATTTAAGCCCCCCCCCCCACAAAAAACAAATAAAAGCATCACATTTCATATGAGCCACAGGTTGGAGCTCTTACGTATTTTTCTCTAAGCACCTACAAAAAACTGCAACAAAAACCTCTTACAATTACATTAGCCAGATCAGCAAATTGGAAATAGTTTCACTAATCAATTAGCCAGCAGGATAAACTGCGGGTCAGCAGGAGCAGGACTGAAGAGACTTAAGTCAAGATACTAACCAGTAATCTTATCACACTGGATATTCCACTTAACTCTGGAGTCAGTCTGTATCATACTACAATTTCCATTTTGCCTAAAAAAGTGTATCAGCTGAGTAAGCAAAGAATATTTGACTAATTTACTGATAAAAAAAATAACAACAAGCATTGCATTATTGTGAGTGTTGTTTTATCGCACAGCAGTATATTAAATCCTGTTACATATGCTGTTAAAACACAGGTGTCCGAGTTATAGCTAAATGAAATGATCCTTTAGTTGCAATTTGCACAAGTGTATTGGAATGCTTGTCTTTGCCTACCCCGTCTAGCTCTCCATGAGATACAGACAGG
This sequence comes from Gnathonemus echidnorhynchus, assembly GCA_026776725.1. Taxonomy (NCBI): domain Eukaryota; kingdom Metazoa; phylum Chordata; class Actinopteri; order Osteoglossiformes; family Mormyridae; genus Gnathonemus; species Gnathonemus echidnorhynchus. The sequence continues at coordinate 14,475,436 of JAODJU010000007.1, read as the reverse complement.
TGAGGGTGAGGGTGACAGCACAGGGTCAGCCAGCATGCAACAGCCCTGGAGTTGGGGGTTAAGGGCCTGGCTGAAGGGCCCACAGACATATGACTGTTCTGCAGAGGCTGGGGCTCAAACTGGCGACCTTCTGATCACAAGTACAAAGCTGTAGCCCGCAAAGTCACTTGCCACCCCCGATATTTGTGCTAATCACATCACATCCTTTCAGGTGCTTCTCAGTGCAACTATTGTCTGACACAACCGTTATCTTCAGGTTTTATAATCCAAATATATTATGACCGGCCGTAAACACACCGTAACTATTCTAAAACTGAAGTTCATACAAAAACACGAATCCTTACAAAAACATGGTAATCCTACAGACCCTGTCAACTGCAATGTGATAATTGCAGTGTGATAACTGCAGTGTGATAACTGCAGTGACCTGAATCTGCACAAATGGTAGATAAACTGAATCCAGCAATCCCCATAAAGGCTCTACAGAACAAAGGCGTCCATGGCACCCACGAGGTGTCAGGTATTGCCATGTTACCCTTATCTTCTTCACTCGCATTTCCTATTGACAAGTTCTGCGTAATTGGTCGAATAGCTGCACATCTGTAAGAGCCAACGCCGCGTTCGGATTTTCACCGCGTCAGAAAACAAGCTGTGCACTCAGAAAGTACTGAGTGAAACTGGCGCGATAAAAGTCAGGTCAGTGTGAACTTTAGAAGACGGGAATGCCTTTCTGCGCGCGAGTGTGCGTGTGTGTGCGCACGGGGAAAGAGGTTGTTAAGAGGATTGTTTCTTTGGGGGAAGGGAGGTGACCTGTGGGTGGATGGATGCCTCTTTGCATGTGTTCCATCAGAAAGGAGTTTTGTGAGTTTTATGACAATAGGATAAGTTAGTACCTATTACTCAGACTCTGCAGGGCCTCCACTTCAAATGCTCTGTGTCTGTTTTGTCTTCCAGGCTGTAGCCACTTTGCCATTGGCATTGCTGGCTTCAATCCAGGCAAGCATAACAAAAGAAGGTGATGTTTCCTCCTCTTATTCAATGTTTGGACCCCATTTTGGCTAAAAAATATAACCCTTTCTGTCGTATAATGAGCTATTTTGAAGTACAGTGCTATCTGAAAAACACTGTACACTGAGATACATATATATTATATGTTGGAGCTTTAATACAAGTTTACAGTTTTGCTACATATTTGGCTCTATATACTCCCAATAATTTGATTTCACTACTATACTAAGTATTCATTACACAGAACTTAAAACATCCATAGTATGAATACTTTCAGGCTGCCACTGAAGATATTAGTAAATTAAAGTACCCCTGTTGTGGAACGGCCCAAATAAATATGTGTCAGAGTCTGTGGCAATTGGGAAGTAGGTCTCTATGGCATGGGGGGGGCCCTAATCCCTCCTTCCCCTCCCTCATCTACAGCTCATTCCTTCCACTTTTATTCTCCGTTCTCAAGCAAATCTCCCAAAATCCTAAACATATGACCCACTCGTCTCCCATATAATCTCCAACAACCACACAGAGAACGCACAAAACCACCATTCAGCAAACACGCAACGACACATAAAGCATCACAGGCCAAGGAAAAAGCAAAAGTTAAACCTGCCTATTGACAAACGCCAATAAGAGAATTCATACTTGCTTCATGCTCTATAGGAATGTCACACGTATCAAGACAAACCATTATAACTTACACACTTAATATATAAAAACATGTGACAGCAGGTGGCAAGGTGATTAAGGACATATGCTACATTTAAGCTTAATTGTCCCAGTTAAACACCACACTGTGGCTTTGGATAAAATGTAAATGTCAAACAGAACTGGATAAGAACTGAATTATGGTCTGAACAGGCAGAGGGAGGGGGGCAGCACAGAGAGAGGCAGAGAGCATGGCAGGAGGCTGGAGGGGTACGTTGGGTGGGCCTCACTGCTCCCCCACCTCTCGGAGAGATTAAGCTCCTATCTAGCTAGGAATGCTAAGAATCCACGTGTTTGTGTTGGAGAAACGTTCTGCTTCTTTCTTTCTGTCTCTTTTCGCCCCTTCCTCCATCTTGCTTAAATAATTTGAAAGATATTTCTATTTCCATGTCCATTTCACTGCATCAGGGTTAGGACAGCGCCGATTTGGAAATTCCTTGATGTTTGACCAAGTGTGCCTTTCGCATCATCATGATCTAACCTCCGCTTATCTCTACAGACCGGCCCATCAATGACCCAGAATGCAGAGATAGTAGAGTACAGAACACTCCTTCCCATCTTCGAGGTGCCTTGCAGTTTGTTACAGGAAACCTTTTCTTCTAGCTGGCCAATAAGTTGTCGCAGTTTGCTCTAGTCCAGTCCACACAGCTCTCCACAGAAGCTTCTACAGCGAATGGCGTCCAACCAAACAGGACTGGTGGGGGGTGTCCATCCCCATGGCTGGTGCTGCTGACATCCACGGACTAGCGGTTATGGATGGATGGACTGACTACCGGACCACCAGACTGTCATGAAGGTGTTGAAAAAAGACCCCCTCAATAAATTCTTGTTCACTGGGGCTGTAATACACAAGCATTCCTGTTTAAAATACAGAAATACAGAATACAACAGGCTTAACCACACTGCTAAGTCTTACATTTTCTAGAGTCCTGATTAAGAGCTTTGTAGTTGCTTTTTGTCTGTTCCCATTGATCCACTTCCAGATCTGACTCAGATTCAATACCAAAGTGGATAATTAAATTAATCGCTAACCATCCATATCCATAACAATGGCAGAATAGGCTGCCTTGTAGAAGATGCCTTGGAGGAATGCATTAGGGCAAGAGATCCAGCAGAGGAAAAATTAGGGGCCAGGCATGGTCACTCTTTAACAAGATCCAGATGTTCCCTCCACCCAAATGGGTAGAATGTTTGAGACGAGCTACCAGGACTGATAAGAAGGAGAGAGAGAGAGAATGAGAGCGAGAGGGAAGGACAAGGAGTGGTAGAGGTAAAAGACGAGGAACGCTGGTATGATATATAACCAAAAACCCTAATAATAGAGTCAATTTAAAAATGAAGTCAAAGTCAGAGTTATTGTCATCTTCAGCTGTATGATGTATGTGTCATACATGAAATATCCTTCTCGTTGGTCACAGCAATAAACAGAATATAAATATGCAAGACATTTAAACATGACATATTAAGACATGGACATAAGACAGTTTATGGTGATATTGACTGATATGACATGTTGCTTAAAGTCATGATACTTCTCTTTGAGAACATAAGAGGCATGCATAAATGTGCCATAAAATAAGAGGGTGCATTTTCAAGTTCACATCTGAAAGGTGCTTTGCTGATCAAAATAAGGATGGACAACCGTTCCTTTCTTCTGTCTCTGTCTCACTCTCTCTCTCTCCCTCCGTCCAGCTGTGTGGGCCAGCTCACAGTGCTTTGATTGTCAGCACAAGTTGGATACAGACTGCCCTTATGAGAGACAGTGAGGGGTCAGAGTGTTGTGGGCAACCTTTTCAATGCCCGATTTGTCTTGAATGTGACAAAGTAAAACAAACACATGCACGCCCACGCACACACACAGAGCCACTGACACACACATCCACACACACACAGACAGACAGACAGACACACACACACACAGTAGCACATCTGGGTGTATGCAGTGTACCAGCGTAGAACAAGCACACAGAGAAATGCATGCGTGTAGTATCTGATTCCCACTGATTCAGTCCACGCTGTTTGGAAATGTTTCTTAAAATCACTTTTAAATCATTCATTATGCAACTTCTTCAACTTTTCTTGACTGGTTCTATTCCCCTTACCTGATATCAAATAGTAAAAAAATACAATATGCTGTAGGGATACATAGTTAAGAAATCTAAAGAAATGTATTGTATAAGTAATACGTATTTTAGTTTTTATTAGAAATAAATCGAAAGAGATCTTTCGCCTGTCGTTGTAATAAATGCTGAAAATTGATTACGTGGTTCGGGGGGATACCGGGTACTGAACCCACGAACTCTTAAGTTACACATAATCAAATTAACTATACATATTGAAAATATTCATAAATCAAGTTACACACCGCAGGTTTAAAAAGATTACATTTTCACCTCACGAATTCGGAATGCGATTCAACCATTCGCTCCTAACCGTGCGTTCGCAATTAAAAATCACAAATAGGACAGTGTACGTAGGTATCTTGTTGGCGTGTGTTCTTTGCAAGCACTTACACCTATTTGATAAGATGACATATTTTCAGTGTTTTGCCACAACGTTTTTAAAGTAATCGAAAACTATTTGGTGAGTAGCCTATATTACGTAGTTATGCCGCAATACAAAGTGTACGAGTAAAATAAGATTTCAGTCGGTTTTGCCCAATCTCCCGCACTTGATCAAAATTTTAAGTCAAGCAGAAAAAAAAATCAAAATAATTAAAGCAAAATTTTGCTAACTATCACGTTCCTTTATATTACGATCCTAAATGAATCAATATCAATAAATACAAACAATGAGATAAACTACAATAAATAACTAAATTTGCCTCCTGATATTTCCGATCAAAACGCGATTAATTAATTTTTCCACGTGATTTATCGCTCACACGAATTGTTTCACAGTTTAAAATATTAAACGCGCTAGCACGGACACTCAGGTTTATTCGTTGCTAATCATAGAACAAAATAATGATACGAATATATGCATGGATTCAATTTGAGCGAATATGCGTAATTTCATGCTGAATTGTTTTTACTGCTTTGAAGCCCTCGCTTTAATGTTTCACCGTAGCTGCAGTGATAGCAAACAATCTTTGTCAGCTATCTTATCCCATTTTTAAATAATAAATAGGCTCATTAAAGTAGGCTACTTTGTATTATATTTTTATGTAGACTGTTAACTATATATTTGACTAACAAGGATTTCTGTTTGCTGAAGGCCTGTATTCCCGGTTTAAAGAATCAATAACAATCTACAGAACCGTTTTCTGGAAGTAATTTGTAGCATTGTATGACTTTTTGTTGTAATGATAATTCAATGCCGACTACGTAATAAGTTAATTATTTATTAAGTTAATACTATTAATCACAGTTGACAGATATGAAAGAAACAAAATAAGACAAACACGAAGGATGTAAGTTCAGAGGATTCCTAAGTACAGGTTCACCTGCTAAAGGAACACATCAGTGACGAAAATAGCTTAACACTACATATTTTCGTACGGATTTAACGCCTGTTTACTGCAAGGTGCGTTTTGTTTTATGGAGAGACTTTTTGGGCAAATTTCCCGAAAGATACTACTAAAGACTGGAGGGCAGTGTCACATTACTGCACCAAATATGCAAGACATAATTGATAGTATTATACTGGAAAAAGAATAAATGCAGGATTTAGGCAAGACACCAAACCTGACAGAACAACTCCGAATTTATGGAAAGTGGGGACGAGGCAATATGCGATCGTGTAGCGCATTTTCTGGATCTTCCAGCTTTTAAAGTTATTTCGTTTTGGTTAAAGTTTTTTTTTTTTTTTGAACGTGATGGCTAAGTTTAATATTTTCTATTCAATCGTTTAATAATATCTGAAAAAAAAATATTTGTTTGTTTGATTGCTATTTATGCAAAGTAACAGGCATAACAGTATTTCTCAAATATCCACTTTCCGCTGAACGTGACAGAATTACGCTTGACACATGTAGCCTACTTGAATCAGAAATATGGTGATGTTTACATTTGTACTGTGAATTCCGCCCATTTATTTCTCAGTTAGCAAATATTTACTAGATAACAAAAATACAAAAAAGAATCAGTTAAAAACTGATTTAAAAAAACATATTTTATATTTCTTGCTCTAAGCAGGTTAAAAGTAATAGATTATATGCCTATATTTCCATAATGTCTGTATGTTGCAATTCTTCGACGTTTTTTACAAAGTCACTAAAAATCATACAGAACTGACGGATCAGTCAGGGTAAGTTACTGTATAAACATGCAAGCATGCAGATTTTTCGTCATACTTTTTGCTATATTGTTACGTTCGCAAAACGATAAAGAAAAAGTATATAAATTTAATACACTCATGTACAGTGACATCACGGACGCTCATGAGTTTCCATTTGCACTGCTAAAGTTTCTCCTAATCCTACCAAAGGGCTACTTGTCATTTTTGACGTCACTGTGAAACGTCAGTATGTGCGCATACTAATGACATCACACCAATATGAACTATATACACATAGGTCCGAATAGCTGATATGAAATTGTTATTCAATAATATATCAATAATAACAATTAATTGCCTCATCCCACCCAATGTGTCCCCTTTCTCATGCCCTGTGCTTCCTGGAGTAGGCTGTAAAGTTCCTGAACTCTATACTGGATAAACCCATTATGGATGGATGGATAAAGCTCCCTTTAAGATCCTCTTTAGAAAAAGAGCAACAAAACTGTGACAGTGTTTAATGTGTCTGTGTTCAGACAAGCTGCACACTACCACCTGTCATGTTTGGGTTACTTCCGCTTTCTAATCTTTAGTTCAAATCTCTTGCTAGTATTCCAATATTAATTCTGCAGGAATGTGATGTTTATTGATCAGATATTATCCAATCAGGGTTTAGGATGTCCAAGTCTGATCCTAGGCAGCTTACAGTGCAAGGCACAACACACATTGGAAAGAATTCTAGCCAATCACAGTCACACAGGCATGAATATGTGTGAATGTAAGTCTGTTGTTCAACATACATGTGATTAAACTTTTGCATGGGGGATCAGAGCACCCCAGGTTACTCACACACACAGAGGCCGAGAATCAAGGAGGTATATTATAACAATAAGAGCTACTCACTCACCATGCCACCCTACATCTGTTGTATTCTAGAGACTGTAATATTATTCTGGAAATTCCAATAAGAGCAGGTTCATTTAAACAATGATCTTCTGCCTTATTAACAAGTGAGCAATTATGACTCAAAAGTAATTCCCCAGAAAATAGAAGATGGAGTTTATTTACTCTAATAAGTCTCCTGCTTCCTACAGGTAACTTTTATTCTGATTTCAGCTGAACCTTATATTGGGTATCAAACCATTTAATTAGACAAATATAATTCATGAAAAAATCTCATTAAGCTGAGTATGAGTTCATTTTAATTCCACACATTTGATATTTTTACTAAAAGCGATTCACAATAAGTGCATTGCCTTTTGTGTTCCTTCAAGGATGGACTTGATAGCTGTTCATCTCGTTCACTCACAACTTCTCTTCCAACTAATCAACAACATTACTGACTATTTTCACAGCAACTTCATATATAAGACATTCCACACACTGTTGTAGGATTTTTATAATAAAAGTGTGCTGTTTAGCTGCTTGGTCTATTTTAATAAATTGCATGTAATTTCATGTGGGGGAATTTGTGCATTGGTGAGTGTTTGAGTGTACATGGGCCTCGCGCCTGTGTCGCTGTGTTAATGATTAATGCTGCTCTCCCACTTCCACACTACAGTGGAGCAAAGTCTGCCATGTTATCAGATGGCAAATACAGCACAGTGTGCACACAGGCACACAGACACACAGAGTTAGAAACAGACACCTTCCTATATTTGCATTCACACAAAGACACGGCAAACACAGACGTTATGCGTCGTCACCACAGCGCTGCGGGAACTTGCCACATCACCCGATCAGAGCAAAAGATCAAGAAAAAAACACCTCACGTCTACCTTTCGGGTTATCTCAGCAGAATCGCTCAGAAGAGCTTATTCACTAGCACTCGTTTGAAAGAATAAAGATCAGGAATCAAGTCCTTGACCTTGAGGCCACCAAGGCAGTGTCCGAACGGCTACTCCAACAGTCCTCCAGTACCAAACTTAGCTCCAGCACGGGTCAATCCCATAGTTAACAAAGTTTGCTTGAAGCCAGACATGACCCATTTCATAATTTAAGAAACAGACCCTGACTGTTCTCTTGCACCATGCTTGTCTTGCTCCTGTACATTACATATACATACTTTTCACTCACAACTCTCCCCAACAACATATTTCACATTCTCTCTCGACCACACAAATATCCAGTACTGTGCACAGAACATATTCAGTTAACTAAAATGGTCCTGTTTTTTTCCAGAGACATAATTTCAATATGGTGTACAGCTGCAATAAATACTCACATATGAAAAGTAGACAGACACAGAACCAAAGAAAGGGACACATATACAGGCAGGACTAAAGATAACTGCACCCCCTTTACACACAGATTTCTACTGATACATAATATAAACAGTGACACAGAAACGAAGACAAAAATGGAAACAGACACTGAGTTTACCTGGTCGTAACCACAGCATGTTGAACTTCACCAAAATATATAAAATGATCAACCCTTTCTGTCTTTTACATCTTGTCCCCAGTTAGCTCTCTGCTTTAGAATAAAGTGGAGTGTATTCAAGCCCGTGAATGTGTATGTGTGTGTGTGTGTGTGTGCGCGCTGTAATGAGGATTATGCCGTGATCATGAGACAGGGCTGTACCAGTCCACAACACACCACTTTCATCTCGCACCAGCACCACGAACACTTCTGGACCAGGCTAAGGATTATTAAAAAAAAAAAAAAAAACAGAGAGCCAGGTCTGAGCGAAAGGATACGCAAACTAGGGCATGAAAAAGGAGAAACCGGCCAATGGGAAATGAATCAGGGGTGGCAGAGAGGAAAAGGATTGTGGCATCAGCAAGGAGACTGAAAACACCTCTATTTTCCCAGTTATTTTCTGTTCATAGCTACCTTCCCCCTCCGCTGGGATGTCTCAAATAGCTATTTCTGGCTTTCTGTACTTATTACCCATCACTGGGAATCTGTCCTAAAATAAACGTACAATAACTTCCATAATATTGTTTATTTACTCTTAAAATACCCAACGTCTAGAGCTGCTTTGGAGACAACAAAAATGTATTCATTTATGTCTACATTTTGTTTATTACTCCTAGTTAAATAGTATTTATCAGGTTTTTTAACGTTGTATATATTTCCTCCTTGTGCTTGCGCTCAGGAGGTGATGTCTCCTGGATCCTCCTGCTAACGATGTATTTTTCCCCCTGAGGGAAAGATGTTTACCTGACAAGTATCCTCAGAACGGCCTCCCTAACAGCGGCCTGACACTGCGCAATAAAAGCATTCCATATATCCATTTTGGTCCAATTAAAAATGTTTTTGTTACATAGTAAGTTCAGAATGTACTGAATGATAAACTGGCCAATGCAGCAACAGGGACGGGGATCATTTCTGTTTTGTTTAGGTAACTAAATGCCTTGGTCATTGATGTCAGATCAAGAAAAGATAGAATAGTAAGATGCAATAGCTTCAATGCCAACTACAATTAAATACTGCTATTCTACATTCAAACGATGCTATAATGGGCAAATGTGTGATTGGTGGCCTTTTTGCTGCTATTTAATTGCCCAAAGTGTGTTAAAACATGTTGTAGTTAAAATTTCCCTCCTTCTGATATGACTGATATAAAACAAAGGAGTATCAAATAAAACTGATGCAGGCTTAATTGCTTCTGACATAAAACCAGCAGCGCATCACACTGAATAAAGCACCATGCTTTGCCAACACCCACAGTACGTCATGCCCTTCAGCGAACTCACAGGGCGTACAGAGCGTACAGAGGTTGCGCACACCTGGCTGAGCAAACACAATGCATTCCAGCCAATGAATTCGGTGACTATAGTATAACGATGCGCTATTGGCCAATCCTACCCGCACACCGGGAGTGTTGGGTCCCAATCAAGTCTTCAGAGTTATAATCCCATGGGAACATGTGCTGCAGTTCAGTGGAGGGCCTCCTACCCAGCTGAAGCAGGCTGAAGTTAGGCCTGCCAGTGTCAGGCCCACTCATACTGTGTGCTGCTTCTCATATTTACCTGATGTGTTGACATTGTCCAGACAACAGTTTCACTGAAAAACTGTTTCATTGTTTCAGAGGGAGCACATCTTTGTGCACAGGTATATATGACATTGTGGGGACTAAATGTTCTACAATGTAATGAAAACCTTGTGGGGACATTTTTCTGATCCCCACAAGGGGAAACTCAATTTTATCAAATTCTGTGACTGCAATCAAAAAACTAAAAACGCCAAATGTCTTGTATTTTGTGTGGTTACTCATGGTTAGAGTTTGGGCTGGGTTAGGGTTAGGGTTAAGGTTGTCATAGTCGGGATTAGTGTTATGCTGATAGAAATGGACGGTCCCCACAAAGATATAAATACAAGCATATGTGTGTGTGTTTCTTTGCCTCTGTCCTGCATCCCCCCCCCACACACACTGGCACCCTAAGTCAGCTTGTCTCCTCTCTTTCATTCTCATCCAGTCTGCACAATATCACACTAATGGAGCCCCAGAGTGGGACCTGGAACAAGACAGACTTCGGATTCGCCACTGGATGTTTAAATGGCTGCTGTGGTATGTCAGGAATCTGAGGCGCATGTTGGTGTGTGTGCTTGTGTCAGAGTGTGTGTGTGTGGGTTGGTAAGTGCGATGCAAGCGTGTGTATCTGTGCCTGTATAATTATCTTTAACTGAACTGTGGTCAACTTTTGTCAAGAAACAGTTTGTCTTTCCTTGCCATTTCCCAAATAATGCCAACCCGAGAAAACAGGCAGCTTGAAACTTCATGAGGTTGGGCAGCCAATGCAGACTCCCTGAGATCCTGCTCCGAACTTGTTTCTACCTTAAAACATATGATCTTATTAAATTCCCAGTTCTTGTCGGGAAAGTTACATTTCGTTGCTGCATGTTGGAATCTGTCACCCCGGTTTTGCTTTACAGACACACTGACAGGCAAAGACTTGTTGATTACCTGATGAGTCACGAATCTACAATTGTATATAATCATTTTGACCAAAAATTGGGATGAGATTTTATACACATCAGTGCCCAGCAAGCAGCCAACTACAGCCTTATAATACACGGACTCAACCCCAGCACTCATGGCAATGCACAGCATCACAATTGCTCATGTCCACTAAAAACACTTGCTGTTGAACTTCAATAACAAACACTGTTACTTAGCACTGCAAGTGCTGCCTTTGATCTGCATTAAAGAATGGGGGGGGGGGGGGGGGTTGTTCTATCAGTTCTTGAAAGTCTCCTTTCCCTGGAAAACCACTGGAATGGAAGCAAGATAGTAGTACTGGATAGTAGCCCTCCAGGACCGGAGTTGGTGACCCCTGCTCTAGACAGTCCAGCCAAAAGAACATGCTGGAATCAGTGATGCAGGCCAAAAGAGTGACTTATTTGTTCTTACAGTGATTAGAAGTTAAATTCATTTGTTAGTAGCACTGTTTTTTCATGACAAAAGGCGTGGCACACTTCAGTCAGTCCATTTTATCAGCCTGCCTCTTGTTGGCTACCTGCTTACAGACATGAGTTGAATGATACAGAGTGTAGTATTTCCTTCAGAATGTTAAAGACCACAGACATCATTCATCCTGGCACTCAGCATAGGTAGAGTGTATTTGATTACATTTATAGTAACTGATTTTGTTGGCCACCCAAGCGCACTCACTGTGATAGGGAGATTTAAAATTTGCATTTTTCAACAAGCAGCCGGTATTATTTTTGCAGATGTTTTCCCCATGTTCGGCTGGTTTCCTTCCACAGTCTAAAAACAAAGTTGGTGAGTTGGTATCTCTACTTCTCACATAGTGTGTGTGTCCTGTGATGGACTGGCATCCTGTCCAGGGAGTCTCTCTGCCTTATGCTCTATGCTGCTCTGGATATACTTCAGGCTTCCCCATGACCCAATACTGGCTAAGTAATTAAAATGTGGATGGATGGATGGATGGATGCAGAGGTGGAACTACTAGCCAACTGGGATAGTTCAGTAAAAAATGTAGACCAACATATTTATTTTTTTACTAGCCAGCTGGGGTAACACTTTACATAAAGGGGTATAAAAAATGTAATTATAAACTATTAATGTATTAACTAACCAGAAACGGTAACTAACAAAAGTGTTAGTTATGTTCTGATTCCATTTTTATTAATCAGTCATGTTACATATTATTATATTTGTTCATTATCTGTACTTGAGTCGTAACTGAGTTACTAAGTTACTTGTGCCCCCTCAGGTGTCTAGTGTTCAATGTTTTGTACTCACCCTTAGTCTAAATTTACTCATCTCGGGTGAGCAGATGAGCTTAATTTCCAACCCTGGGTGAGTGAATGGATGGATGGATGGATGGATGGATTTTAACTTGATCTCAAGAGTTTGAATTTATAACCATCTTCACCTTTGACAATAGTCTGTGCATTAATTATTAGCCGAAAGATGAATTTTTAATAAATGCACAACACTTACAGTTCTGTTTTAACAAAAGAGGAAATGAATCACAGTTTTAGAAAAGCAGAATTTTATGAGGACTGAGAGTGAAATCTAGCTACAAAACCATACAAAGCCATGCCAATTATTAAGGCGTAGAGAAAATTACATATTACTAAATAAATATATACTAAATATTTTTTGAGTAATCATAAAATTCTGCAGATGCTTAATTTGTATATCACTACTTCATATTAATGTTTCTTAAAAAATGTATTAACTAATCATGAGTGACAGTTCCCTGGGTGAAACCCGTAGCTTCCTGGATAGGCTCCAAACGCCCAGGAGCCTTCATAGGATAAGCAGGTACAGATGATGGAGGGATGGATGGAGGGATGGGTAGAAGGATGGATGTGCAACAGTTTGTTTAGAGCAACAGTTTATTTCATTACCAGCAGTGATTACATCCCAGGAAGCCTAGAGCATAAAATAAACCCTGAACAGGACAGCAATCCATCACAAGACACATACAGACAATAACACTGAATCCCTAAAAGCAATTTAGACTTACCTGAACAACATGCCTTCTCGATCTTTGACATACAGTATGAAGAAAACCCACAGAGAGAATACAGAAACCCTCTTCACATACTTACACCCATAATCCTGGAGGCCTGACAGTGCTACCTGCAGAGAACCTCAGCATACATGCTAATTTGTGCCATAAACGTGATGCTAGCTGGTTAGCCTCAAACTACTGCTTTTCCACCGTACTTAGCAAGTCGGTTATGACAAGGCATCATCTGACGGGACCCTCACAGGCACATACACGTGTAACACAACATATATATCAGGTAGCTGCTTTCAAGGGCCTCTTTTATATTAAAAAAATTACATTTCTCTTATTAAAGTTGGTTCAATTTCACACAGAGAGAGGGGAACAGAAGCTTGTCAGGGTGAAATGTGAGTTAAAATCCTTAGCGCAGAATATGAACTGCGTGAAGGCTCAGGGGTGAGGAGTTTCCAAAGATTAAACAGTTCATTTGGCACAAAGAGTTCCTTTGCTCAACACTTTTGGAAAACCACAGCTACATACTGTGTGATGCCAGTAAACTTAGGAGGCTGTCTCATAATCCACCCTGGCACTGTCAGACTGCACCACCATCACAAACAAAGTGCAGTGTGATATAACACATTACAGCTGGAAGACGAAATAGAGAACTTAGGACATGGCATACAGTAATGAAGTTGGAGGATAAGACAAGCAAGGGAGAAATAAAGTAAACAGTACAGGGAATACAGGGCATGAGATGCTAGAAGAGCAACATTTCAGGTCTGTAATGGAGGAAGAGGACAAAAAGTGGCACATGGCAAGTATTAGATCATGATGAATATAAATGTGAATAGTAGCTGATAGCTTTAATATGAGTAAATGAGTGTAACCCTCTGCACATCATCTCCACATGCTGTCTCTCTGCCCCTCTGCACATCATCTCCACATGCTGTCTCTCCTCCCCTCTGTACATCATCTCCACATGCTGTCTCTCCTCCCCT
>JAODJU010000007.1:14436686-14451685 GCA_026776725.1 Gnathonemus echidnorhynchus | reverse complement strand
GGCGGGGGGGCGGGGGGGGGTCCATTCAGGGGGTGCAGACAAACCGTTTGAGGAATAGGGGATGAGAGGGGGCGCACAGGGAAGAATGGATGGGAGAGGAGATGGAGATACACAGGGAGAGGAAGTGGGAAAGGAGATGGGAGTCAGACTATGGATGAGAGTGTCTTTTCTCCGGCGTATGGGGATGATGCAGCAGTTCGCACAGCATCGCCCGGGGAGAGGTCATTGAGTTCCCCAGAAGAGGACAGCGGTATGGAGGGAGACAGGGAGATGCCGGACGACGGGTCGGCGGAGCCGGCGAACGTGCGCGGGGGCTTGGGGACCAGGTTGGGCTCCAGGGCGGCACGCGCAAGCAGCTGATGCTCCGCCACCGCAACCATGTCTCCAGACCGCTCCTCCTGCGTGAAGGAGCCCCGACCGGACTCCGACTCCCCGTCCGAGAGATCCAGCGGGGGTGAGGCGCTGCCGTCCAGCTTGAAGAGGGAGTCCAGGAACTGGGCAAACTCCAGCACGGTCTGGCTGGGGCCGCCGTTGGGCAATGGAGGCAGGGAAGTGGATGGCTTTGAATGCGCTTCTGCCCTCTCGTTCTCTAACGCCTGTGTCTCCTCACCGGCCAGGCCTGCATGGGTGGGTGATGGAGAGTAGGGCCCACCAATCGTGTTAGAGGAACAGTAGGGGTGTGCCGCCCCCTGGTGGTAGGACTTGTCTATGACAGTTTGGGTCAGGGTTCTGGGTGGGAAGAAGTTGTTGTAGCTGGGAGTGCCAGGGGAGATTCGGTGGTAGACTGGAGGAGCGGGGCTAGAGTCTGGGGGGGTGGAGTAGGGCCCATGTTCTCCCAGGTCTGGGACAGGGTTGGCCTGGCTGAGGCAGTCAGCGGCCAGCAGCTCGGTACGGGAGCTGAGGGAGGGATTTTCCTCTGGGATGGGGGTGTCCAAGGGGAAGGGCAGCCCCCCAAGGTTGGGCGAGCCGCGCAACGCTGCAGAGGAGCGCCGGGAATCCAGGCTGTAGAGTGACTCGGCGTCTGACAGGCTCTCCATCACAGCCAGGGGGGCGCGGCGGTCTCGCAGCTCCACGGCCAGCCGCTCCCGGGCCCCCTGCAGGACCACCGGCACCGGGGGGGGGGAGCACTCAGAAAAACCATCCAGGGAGATCTCAGAGCGGGCGCAAGACCTGGCGGCGAGGAGATGGTGGCAGAGGTAAAGGAAGAAGAAGGGGAAAGAAAGAAGGGATTAGGGAAGAGGAAGGGAATGCAGACAAGAGAACAAACAGGGATGGAAAGCGGGATGGAAGATGGACAGGAGGATAAAATACAAGGAGATTGACAGACAGGAAGCAAAAGGTGCAGGGGGTTTGGCAGGAGATACGGGGTAGGGGGCAGAGGGATGCAGGTCATCGTCACTGCCTGAGCATACAATAGATCTACTGGTACAAGAGCACAGGACTGCACTGGGATCAGGATGAGGAAGGGGGGGGGGAGCACAGGGGCAGCGTTAGTGACCTAACAAAACCTGCACATCAACAACTCTGCAAGAAAATGTAGTAGAGACACCGTGACACAGCCAAAACAGACAGTATCACATGAAATGTACAACACACACACACACACACACACACAAATAAACACACGAGAACCTGTGGGTGTGGGGTTAATCACACATGGACACACACAGACAGTGACGCGATGGGGATAAACACAGGTATAAAAGGGACAGTCACGCACCCTAGGAGAGCCTCCCACACCGACCTGACGCTGCTGTTCCTGCGGTGCTGGGTGATGGGGGTGGGCTGCTCTGAGACCAGGGGCCCCAGCAGCACCGTGTCAGGGTTCAGGTCCACCTCTGTGGGGCTCACCATGATCTTGGCCGCCGACAACAGGGCCGTCTTGCCCTTGTTGTAGTTCTCCAGGACCTGTGGGCAGGAATGAGGACGAGGCCGGTTTGTATGGAACCACGTGGGAGGACGAGCAGGCAGATCTGGAGCCGCTCTGGAGGAGAACGGATACGACGGGGTTTTGTTTTTTTTTCTCAAGTTATTTTTAATCAATAACGCTGCAGTTACATAAGCCTTCATAGAGCCTTCCCAGAAGCACTGCCGCGCATACTCGACACTTCCTGTATTTACGCACATGGTGGAGAGTTAACACCCTCCGCGAGGTTCACAGACAAATACACAGAGAGCAAACACCACACTGTGGCTACAGAGAGCCGGTTAATTTCCCATAATGCCTTGTGGATATCAGCCTGTTCTCACTATCAGCATGCTGATATAGCCTGCCTCTCCCTGCTTTACCAGGGCACCCAGCAGAGGGTGGAAATGAAAGTGCAAGCTACACGGGCATCGTGCGAAACAGTGAGCGGCGCCCTGAGCGCAAGGCCGTGACGGGCCGCGAGCGTGATCCATGCCGCGGTGCCTTCCGGAGACGTTTGCAGTTTCATTCGGCTGAGCGGGTTGCAGCTGTGAGGGGAGACACCAGCTAAAAGATGCTCGTGCGGGAATTGGTGGGACCCTTCAGTGGAGCCTCGGGGAGACTCACCAGTTTTGCAGAACCACTACTGAAGTCTCAACCGTACCTTCCTGATATACCGTCATGGCAGAATCCTGAGTGATATAATACCCAAATGACACCAGCCTGTGACCTCTGTCACCATGAAAAGATTTTATGCAGATATATCAAATGACAGCATTTGAAGCCAGGTTATGCAAAATGTTCAGAACATTAACTACCTAAGGACCTAGCTATGGGATAAACTCATACTTTTCCTATGAATTAAAAAACCTGAAAAAAAAAATTGTGTACCATTTGTAGATGGAGTCAGTGTTTCTGATGTTTTTTATTAATCACATCAGGGTGATCTGGGCCAAGGAACAGTGAGATCAGAGCAAACAAGAGCCAAGTTTCTCTTCCCGTCGTGTAAAATAGACCACCAACACCCCTCCCCCTAGAGTTTGTTATTGCGCCAACCTCAGTCAAGGTTATATTTCAGGCACCTGGACTGAACGGAGTACATTACACTTTGCAATGACATTCAGGAGGGGAGTATGACCCATTTATAGGCACTGCAGTCCCCTCTCCGCTGTGCTTAGCCGGAGAGACGTGCCGAGCGTGACTGATGTCGATCCCCACACTGCTTCTTCCATCCTGAAGCGTAAACACACCAAAGGACCATGGAGATCTGCACCAGGATCACTGCTGCCCTTTGAATTAAAGCAACTGCATCCCTTAGTCCTGAAGGTCCAAGGCCCATGGATCAAATCCAAAACAAGAACATGAACCAACCTGTGTTTAGTCAACCATCCATCAATATAAAAACCATATTTGCCTTTTTTTTTTAAGTTAATGATGGGCTGATATTAATTTTAGTATCAACGTCCTATACAGGTTAACAGCTGTAAATGTGTTAGTAAAATTCATGCAGTCTTCTACTTATGGCAGGCAACAGTCCACAAACTGTCCCAAATGCCAAGTGTGCCCCGTGCCCCCACCCACCCCTATTTTAGGGACCACTGACGTTTTTAAATAAGGGCCACATTCTATGGGTAATGTTGTACCTAATCTTGCTAGGCATCACTGCAGTGCTTGGAGCAAACAATGCGAATTACCAGCCTCAGCAGACCACACAGACCACAACAGAAACTATGCAGACACAACAAGCTAGTGACAGACATTCTCACACGCTGAAGACCACAAGGGCAAGCACACGGTGACGAATTGTGGCCTCTTTAATGAGTTACAAAGATTGGCAGAATTCAGATTCATGGCTTAAAGAAAAAAAAAGTCAAAACAATTCATACATATACATGCAATGACAATACATATCTATTATGCTATTACTGTGCATTTTAATTCACAGAGGCACATGAATGACAAATATCTGAACACAGGAGGAGGACTAGAGGAATAACAGACACATGGGAAGAACACATGGAAAATTCAAATAAAATATGAATTCTCCTTGTAAATATGTAAAACATGAGTAATCGCGTATAAACACCATTGGCTACTGTGTGGAAGAACGAAAAGGAAAGGCACCGAACCATCACAGTTCTGGAGTCAGTCTCGATTGGCTGGAGCACCCGTCAATAAGCATGGCTCTCTCTGGATTGGCTTCGCAGGGGGGGGAAGAAAAGGCACGCACATCTCCAGTTTGGCTTGATTGGCTCACACGCTTGAAGAAATAGCTACTGTCAGTTGTGTTGAATCAATTTTTAAAAAATAATAAAAGATAGAATGTTAGCACGTGGGTTTCACCTCTAATTAACTAAGCACTGATTAACTGGACTGCTAAAAGTGCAAATATTTCTTAACAGCAAGAGGCTGGAGGGCTGTTTATTATAAAATGCTCTGCATACATAATCCCCCCCCCCCACCCCGCAAAAATACACAGCACCAGTATCCGGACTAGATTATTAGTCACTCACGCATACCAAGGTCAGGAAAACTGAGGTGTTAGAAGACAGGCTACCACACAGTATTACGAGAGCTGGAAGACAGATACCCCAAGCCTCCAAAGCGCCTTCCCACCCTTGAGCTGCTTCCGTTAGCACACTGGCTAGATTCATATTCTACTACAACTGATTATGAGCCAAGTCAGTTCATATGAAAGCTGCTGATCACATAACAATCACAAATTGTATACTGAGTACTGCATATAATTTCAGCAAAGACGCAAAAAAATAAATTGGTTTCTTTGATTTATATGGCAATCAGTAGCACTAGGAAGGAATCTGTTTGCATAATCATGCCATCCAAGACTTTGGCTCAGGAGCCTGGCATGAGGAGGGCTTTCTGTGGCTTCCAAAATCACTTGAATAGTGAATTTCAGTGCTACAGGTCTGAGTAGTGACTAGTGAATATTCAGCCCCCCTGGTACGACTCAATCATTCACTACATTAAAACTGCGAAACTAAACCTGAACATCAGGACGTCGTCCATGCCTGACATAGATGATGCAATCAGTAATGAAGCTGCTTCAAGGCATAGCAAGGTCTTTAAAGAGGGGCGGGATGGAGATACTAATAACTACAATGATCTTCATGTATCTGGAAAGAAAAGTGCATGTTAATCAGTGTGGAGCAGTGGTGGTCCCAGGAGGCCATGCAGGACTGAGTGAGGGGAAAAGAGGGTGTTTGCGATGGGGTTAAGGGGGTGAGGCTGGTGGGCCCCCAGCCTCCGAATCCTCCTGCTCGTCTTCTCTCCACTCTGCTCTGTGAAAACTGCTTTCCAGCACCTGTCGAGACACCAGCAGAAGTTACGATGCAGACACAAGACGTAGAAAATAGAATCATGGACCCTAGCACAGGTCTATCTGTCATCTACATCGTAAAAGTACACTTAGGGGGTTTGGTTTCTACTTTAAAAGTCCTGCATGTGACCTTCCCATAAAACAATTAGGGTTACAGCCTATTTTGACAGTTTGGCCAGAGATTCCATTACAACGACTCTGTGTTTTTAGGAATGTATGATTTAATGTCCTTTCCAGAATGTTCCGCTTTGTTCTTTTCTAAACCTTGAGAACTGCTAACCATCCACGTATGCCAGTATTAAGGCAGCAGGTGTCTTTAGCACTCATGTTCACTGCTGTGCTTCTTTAGCGGAGATCCACACACCTGGACAGTATCATTCCAACAGTTTATACATTTTCCCATCCATCATTCCCCAGGGTCATGTAGTTGATCTTTCTTGACCCATCAGAATCATTCCAATAAACATCCTTGGCTCTGACCTCACAGAAGCATTCCAATCAGTCAATGCTTCTTCCCTTTCAAGAACCTTAAGCCCGAATGAACAGTCTACCAAATTTGGTGCTGATGGCTATACCAGCGCTGATCAACAGCTGTTTCCATGAAATTTTTGGGCAAATAAGCTAATTTTGAATGGTTCGACACAATTAAATTGCAAATAGACTTTCCACGTCACACGGTTAATACCTGCCATTCATCATACCACAAGATTTAAATTCATGTCTCATAATTTAGCATGGAGCATGTTACAAAAAACACCGTGTATGTCGGCAGCTAAAATGTGTTCAGTTCTTGTGATGCTTGAATTGAAAACTGCGATGGGGAAATTTATAGGATGTGAAATGGGAGGTGAGGTTGTTGAAGTGCACATTGCTGATACTGCATAGAGTAGGCCGCTTGCGAATAATTACCCAAACGTAAATCATCTAGAAACACCATGTTTACTCAGCGCAGAAGGGTATTGTTATATGAGTTTTTAAATTATTATTTTTGCATATGAATAAAGTCCCATCAGTAATATAAATTCAGCTGTCACTGTTTTTAAAGTGGAACTGCACAGAATTACTGTACATAGCTCTTCTACTTTACGATTTCTGTTGCAATTGCAGTTTTGCAAAGTACTTCTTTTTCAAATTGCCAATAAATTCCACATCAAGCGAAACTATACACTTTTGTGATAAATTTCAAAAGGAAAAAAAAACTGAATTAAGTGTTTCCATTGGCGGTCCGTTGGTTCATATACAAGACGCATAAAATCTAGGTCAATGGAAAAGCCAGTAATGACCTTTCACTGGAGACACCGGTATTATAGTAATAATGAAACTGCCACGTCAATAAAACCTTGTGAACTATACATTCCAGCAGTACAAAACACCAAAATTATACGAGGGATAAAAATAACTAAGGAATGTATGTACAAAGCAATTTGCACGATAACTATGTTGCTCCCACCATCAACAGTTATTCAGACTAATGTGTCAAAATGGTAAGTGTTTAATGTACATACTTCAGAAAGGTGTGACACTAGTCAGGTTTGCTAGCAAGGAACTCTGTTTAATTGGCCCATATCAAAAACCATATTCGACATCTCATTATGGGGACATTTAATGGAATAGAAAAACAGTTTAAGTACAGTAACCCCAAGCAGCATGAAGCTCAGACAACTAAAAAAATGATTAGCATCACGACCTGAACTCCTATGAGGCCTCATTATCCCTTATCTTAAGTCTGCATGAAGTTCACTTGACTTTAATGAAAGTTCTTCCCAAAATTTTAATATCAGAATATGCTTGAAATAATTAAGATTCCAGGATTTATTCTGGCTGAACAGTAAATGTCCACATTTATGTTAAAATCTGCACCAACACAAAATGTCAAGTCATCCTTTCACTCAAAAAAGCAGTTTTTTTTAATGAAAAACATAAATCATATCTGTCAATCATCAGCCTTACAAACCTTGTGAACCTTGAACACAGTGGACTAGTGCAACAATTAGAAATATGTGGCAAGGCCATCCTGGATAGTGTCATTAATGAGCTTCTCAAGGCTGCTAGGGAGACTAAAATTATTATATTTCACCTCCACCTGAGCAGCATCTGATCCTAATTACACACACTGAGACAAACCTAACTATACCCTCACGCTCCTAATGCTCCAACAATCAATCACAACAGGCATTCCGTTGCCTGCAGCTTGCACCCAAATCTCTTTGACCTGTTACATATATACAGTATGCATCCAAAATACACCCCCCAAACAGGAGTGCTCTGGAATGTTCTCCCTCCATGCAATATACCAGAAACGAACACCCGAGCAAAAAGAAAAAAAAAAGAGAATCACCCTTTCAAAGCCAGAGAACCTGGTATCAAATGAAGATTAGGAAACAAAAATCAACTTTGAGGTCACAGTGTCACAGACCATGGGGTTTCCACCCAAACTCCCCCCATTAGAAGAAATTAAGCATGTTGCAGTACATGTGTGGGACATAATACAGAGAAGAACAACATCCATACTGGTCAGCCAACTAAGCACTGTAAGCTGGTTACTTTTGCAAAGCACGACTGCAAAAAAAAGAGAAGTCCGTATACAAAACAATGCAGGGTGTTGCATAAGATCTATGTTGCATATCTGCTAAATCCGTCCAGTCCTATTATGCGGTTCATGCATTTATGATTTCCACCCTTCCGTTTTCCCCAGCCTGAGCTAACGATCCTAAATGCTGAGACAGGCTGGCTGTCTACACACCTGCATGGGTCTACGTTGTGTGTGTAGCAGGGTCATGTGCAGAAGCAGCTTGTCAGTTAGGCTTAACTCTGCGAAATGACAGCCACGCCTAAACTGTCTCCCCTGAAATTTTATTCCACCTGCAATTTCATCCTAAGGGTATGGAAGCGATTTTAAATGATTAACAAACAATGTAACCCCCTGCCTTGTGCCCCAGGGTGCTTGGGAGAGGCTCCAGACTCCCTGCGAGCTCCTGGACTGGCAGGATGAATAGAATAAAACCAGAGCAAGGGTGTTCCGGTAAGCGACGGTGTTTTAGCTACAACTTATGCGAATCGCACACACACACACACACACACACACACACACGCACGGACGGACACCAACCTTATTGAGGCCCTCCATCACCATGTGTGGCAGGTGTTCATTCAGCATTGCGGGGGAGATGATGACCTCATCAAAAGTCTTGTTGTCCCCCCATAGGGCAAAGTAGGTGGGCTCTTCCTGACCACAGCTGTGTATGGATAAATGGAGGGGGGAGGTTTGTAAAACCTTTAGAATACAAATCAGAGCCGTCCATCTAGACTGTAAAACTACTGTCTCGGGATCACGTAGACCACACCATTTCTCATTAGCACAGTGCAGCGCGTTACCGCCACAGTATGTTAGTCAGAGTGCGTCAGTGCATGACAGTCACAGGGGGGTCGCACTGCATCGCAGCCTCACTGTCACACTCCGCGGAGCTCGGCCTGTCACAGCTGCGGTGTGCCACCTTCCCCCGTTTACCTGTCCTCCACGATGTCTCACCATTTCTCCGGTGGATGGTTGTGGACCACGTGGATGACTTTGCCAGGCGGGTACAGAGGAGTGGAGGCAGAGAGGGCGATGCTGAGGTCACTAGGGGGCGCCGCAGATTGTGGCTGGGGATCGTCGTCCATGGGCAGCTCAGATTTTGGGATGCACCTGGTGCCCCCCATTATTATCCGCCACTGGGGGGGGGGGAGAGACAAACACATCATCACAGCTCCTTTTTTGTTTTTAAAGAGCGCAATATCATACAGAAAAACATGGAACTCTTATCATTTACAGCTAGCAGCTTTAAGCAGTGTTTGGAAGATGAGAAGTAAAACTGATCTCTTACTTTTGGTTTGTCACTCTTCCGTAAAACCTCCAGCAGGTGGCGTCGGAACCCTTCCAGCTGAGAGAGGCCAATCCTGACAGGCAGGTGACAGAACAGGTGACGGCTCCATAGCAACCAAACAGTCACCTCACACACACACACACGCTACCGCATCTATAGACTGCAGTCTATTCTCAGGCACAGAGACACACCAACCTTGGGACCAGATCCTTCCCCAGAACCACTGAGGTGACAAACTCTTTGGAGTACTCCATGGCGTCCTCACTGGCAGGGTGCGGGGGCGACACAGAGGGAGACCGAGAGGGAGAACACAAGGCAGGAGTCACTGTACAGGAGCACCCCTGTTCTTATCCCGATGCTCAAAAAAACCTCAGACTAATAAAGCCATACAACTAGACATCCAGCAAACAAATGGCTGGCTATTTACCCACAATCCACCACGGTCGGATTTAGGAATGCACCGTCACCTGAGGAGGCCGCCGGGCGGGGAGTAGGCGTAGCAGTGCAGCGTGGGATACTGACTGCGCAGCAGGAAGGACAGGATGGTGGCGGTGCCCGCCCCCAGTGAGTGACCCACGATGACCAGGCCGTAGTGTTTGGTGCCTTTTCCCTGAGTGGGGGGGGGGCAGACACTCGGTAAGAAATCTACAATATTTTAAATCACATGACAACCCATCACCGCCCTCAGTACGGCTCCATGACACCAATAGCTATCGGAAAGCCGGCTGAGCACCTCGAAGGCTGGAACAACGCAAATGCTGGCCGGTGTCCGGACTGTGCACCCCCCCCCCCCCAAGTCCTACACACTGCTGGGCATGAGAAGACTGACGCAGACTCGGGGCGAAGCGCTTTGTCACATACCAGATCTCTCCCGAAAGCCTGTGATAAAATCATCTCCTGTTCCAGCTTCTTCTTGATATACTCAGCTGAGAACACCATGCCCTGGAGATAGCGTGCGAGAACATGAGAATGACCCTCAGCGAGAAGAGGCGAAGCCAGATGCGAGAAGCATCAACTACTATCCAGTTTGGGTGTGCGAGCGTGGGTGGGCGAGGGGGCGGAGCTTGGAGAGCTCACCTTATGCCCCAGCCAGGTGCCATGCTGCTCCTCCACAGGGAGGCGCTCTGAGTCTCCCGTCAGGTCCGTCAGGGCATCCTGCCACAGAGAGGGGGCACAGATTGGACCCAACATACAGATGCACGCATGCGTATACACACATATACACGGTAAGTTCCGGTAAGGAAAGTCATATTCCACGGGAAATTAATGGATGTGGGTCGTCAAACGTTTCCATAACCCAGAGCAGCTAAGCATGCTGGACACTTTTGAGACTCTGGCAACCAGAGCTGTCCAAAGTGGCACTAGCAACACCTCCTAGTAACTACATTTAATCTCTAACTAAATAAAAAAGTGTAAAACACTAAAGTGTTTTAGTGTTCCTCCAAACCATTACTCCATATCCATCCAAATGGAATCTGGTCAACCTAATTTGTTGCAAAGTGTGAGGAATGTGTAGGGGGTGTGTTTAAGTATGCCTGCTGGTGCCTCTAAGGCTGTGATGTGTATGGGTGTGTGTATGAGTATGTCTGCTGGTGCCTCTAATGCCGTGATGTGTATGGGTGTCTGTATAAGTATGCCTGCTGGTGCCTCTAATGCCGTGATGTGTATGGGTGTCTGTATAAGTATGCCTGTTGGTGCCTCTAATGCTGTGATGTGTATGGGTATGTGTATGAGTATGCCTGTTGGTGAATCTCTGAAGCTAGGATGAAATGCCTTGCAATTATGTACTGTAGTAAATGGCAGATTAAGCATCATTTCATTTTAAATGTGTCCTTTTTCGTTTGAGAACTGAACAGGTTTTCACTGAAACTGAATGGATGTGACAGTGTTTTGGGTGTAGGCAGCCTCACAGTAAACGTGTGTGAGTGTAACTTTAGTGGCGGGGCTTTATAAGGCCGGGGAGTCAACATGCTGTTATTTGTGTGCTATATTACAGTCAGCCTTGAGAATATTTGAACAAGAAAGTGCCGTTTGATGTTACTGCGCCTTGCCTTTAGATGAATTTCATTGCTGAATGAACGTGAATAAATCAAAAACATTCTTTGGGAGGATTATTTCGGAGGTTTACTGAATTGCAGCCCGACCAGCTATTATCCAGGAATAATAGCTGACCGTAAGTGTAAATTAGCGGGAGAACATTTTAAAATGAATTTGAGAAACTACACAGCGTGTAGTTAGAGTATGGAATAGTCTTCCTGCTAGTGTAGTGCAAGCTAAAACCCTGGGTTCCTTTAAATCAGAGCTAGAAAAGATTTTAACAACTCTGAGCTATTAGTTAAGTTCTCCCCAAACGAGCTTGATGGGCCGAATGGCCTCCTCTCGTTTGTAAATTTCTTATGTTCTTATGTTTGAATTTAAAATGCTCCTTCTTTCAACCCCAGAGAACAGGTCAAAAT
Organism: Gnathonemus echidnorhynchus; assembly: GCA_026776725.1. Classification (NCBI taxonomy): domain Eukaryota; kingdom Metazoa; phylum Chordata; class Actinopteri; order Osteoglossiformes; family Mormyridae; genus Gnathonemus; species Gnathonemus echidnorhynchus. The sequence continues at coordinate 14,440,123 of JAODJU010000007.1, read as the reverse complement.
TCACACTACAGATGGTTGAACTGGAACCTCCCTCATTTAAGAGGAGTGGAAAGAAAAGCGAAGAAAAAAGCTAAAACAAAAAGTCCCTTATCATGCTATGTGGAAGCTGGATAGCAGTAGCATCCAAGGCAATGGACCAGCTAATCAGGCCCAGCAAGTCCAAATGCTTCCTGGGATAGGATCCAGGCTCGACAGGACCCGGTACTGGATAAATGGTTATGGAGGGTGGAGGGAAGCCCAAGTCTGCATGCTGACGGCACGGGTTCGACTGCAGTGCGGGAGAGCGAGCGATGGCCAAGCGTCTATGGAAAAAGGGGTGGCGGGACAGGGTGTCGGTCCCCCACCTTGGGTGACAGAGTTCCCCGGATACTGATGACGACCTTCTTCTTTTCATGGTCTACTGCCACGAAGAACGGAGTCTCGTACACCTGCCCGAGCAGAGGTGACAAAGGACAGACATATAGGCTGCTTCGTTAGTTTGTTTGTTTGTTTATGTGGTTTTGGCAACAGAACTAGCTTCGGTCCTACCGGCAAAGCTCATTAAAAATTTAACCTCGTGCAAGAGGATAAGTCAACAGGAGGGAAAGCGAGCCGACTCGAACAGACGTGCTGACCCTAGGGACCTGTGACCCCAAAAGCTGACCCTTAACCCCTCCGCCACTCACGGCATCATGGCAGGACGTGTAGACGATGTGGACCTGCTTCAGGTCCTGGTCCAGGAAGTGTCTGCGGATAGCCAGCACGTTACAGCCACAGCAGTTGTCTTCCTCCACAGTTACGGACTGGTACATGCGGGAGCCAGAGACTGGAACGCAGCTGGAAAAAAACAGGGGGTGGTGCCATTACCAGCAGGGTTAGACCGTGGTGGAGTCCCGACCAACAGGGTTTATTTCGGGTTAGCGCAAGCTGGGCGGAGCCCCAAGGGTGAGTATGTGCCTGCGCACGTGTGCCAGTACTGGCTGGATATATGAGGAGAGTCAGGCTGCACCCTCCACTGAGTCACTCCAGCCACGCCGCAGCACGTGAGACGGTCTCCGGTAGGGTGTTGGTCATGCGGGACGGGAGGCGGACTCACGAACAGGAGCTGGCCAGGTGACACAGGCCGCAAGCAGGCCTCCTCATCAGATACATGGGCCAGCCGTACGCTGCCAGGGCAAACAGCATGTAGTAGCAAACGTCTCTGTACATGGCCATCTCAGCCTGGAGGAGCAGACACACACACAGAGGATTTAAAATTACCCACATTCTGTCTTACTGTTGCCCCAATACCACCGAGGCACCAAGGCATGTAACCCAGAGATGTAACCAAGATTCACGGCCGACTGCCCTCGAGTAGCGCGGGGCGTCGCGACTAACCACACATTACATTTCATAACCAGAAACAAACTGCTTCCGCACGCCGTACATGCGCTTCCCTGCATAAGCAGAAAAGAAAATGCTAATTTAAACGGGGCAGCACTTTGGCCAGACATCAAATGTACTGGCCAAGACGGAGGGACTGATCGCACAGGAAAGACCAGACGAGATTCGCTCGGTGTCAGATGCAGGACAGGAGCTGAGATCTGAAATGATTCAATCCGAAGTGACGCGATGAATCAGAAACTGGTCTGGCAAAAAATAGCTTAACACGCTGTATTGAGCTACCCTGTATGCAGGGCTGAAATCTCTATTCAAACCACAGAAATCCCATAATTAACACAAATGATGTAATTCAGCCATCTTCAGATATTATGACGATATCAAACTGAGCATTTCGGCTAAGAATTTAGTATGGTCATAAGGGGATAAAATCTTGATCAAAGAAAGTCATCCTGTGACAATTCATACTCTCAGATGACAGAGTAACACTGACCATACAGCTCTCTGTACTCTTAGAAACTGTGTTTTTAATTACTCCCTTGCATGCTTGGCTTCATACTTTTTAACAGAGCAGCACCGTGGAGATCATTTGTGTCCACTGTAAACTGAAAATTGACACCCCTGCGAACACGCTCTGCTCATGCTTGTCAAAGCAAGGCTGCCCCCCCCTGCCCACCCACCCCCCCGCCACGCAGTAAACTCACAGAGTTCTTCAGGTCCAGATATCTGGTGCTCCGGGTGACTGGAATTCCAGATAGGAAGGCAATAATGTCATTGTTGGCCTGATGAGAAACATACAGCACCAACTTTAGATTGTTTTTTGAAAACACACAATCCCACCTAAACAGCTCTCCTATTCTCCTCCCTTTCCCTCCCCCATACCTGTTCCAAGATGGCAGATCGCTTGGCCCTCTGTCTCTGCCTCAGCAGCACCAGACCAGCAATGATGTCACTTGGCACAATGTCCAGGTCCCTGAAGAACTCAGCAAACAGGCTGGCTACTTCTGAGTATGCGTCCTGGAGAGCAGGCAAGACATGACTACATTTGGGCCCTAACTCTAAGGAGAGGGACTTCTTACAACAGATCTTTGAGTTCTTACAAGAAAATGAGCCAAGGGGCAAGAGTAGTAACAGGCTTATAGGAACGCATCATTTTAGTTAGCAGCAGCTAACCCAATTAGCATGGGACTTCCACATTCTGGCCAGTAGGGGGAGACACTCACGGCCTGGGAGTCCTGTGCTCTCGTGCAGCACATGAAGAACTTGAGCCTCCGGCTCCAGCTGCTGGCCTGCCCTTCCTCTAACCGGTGTCTGAGAGGGGAGACAGTCTGTTCACCTTGACAGCACTGAGGCCAAACAGCATATCTCCGGTTCACAGCCACTTTCCATAAATATCCTAGTGCAGCATTTCTGACATATTCGGTGACGGCCAGAATGAATGGAAGGCTGGCGTCAAGGTGTACGTGCGCAAGGTATGGGTGTCAAGGTATCAAATGCGGACCTGTCGAGGAACGGACCGCAGGCCTGTCACTGAGCACCGGCGCGCGGTTCCTCACCTCAGCGTGTACGTCGTGAGGTTCCGCTGGCGCCTCCGTGTTGCTTTCAGCTTGACGAACGTCCGGCCCGTGGGGTCAAACGTGCACATGAGCGTGATGCACATGCTGAATATCACTAGCCAGTTACACACCACGATCCCTGGGGGGGGGGGGGGAGGGGGTTGTGATCAGACTGCCGGCACACAGGGGAGGCGTCGCCCGTTCGGGATAGAGAGGCAAAAAGCCACAAGACCAAGCAGCCATTTTCAGATTCACGCTGCCCTTTAACTCTCACTTCCACTTGACGCACTTTCCCTTTGACACAGCGGCAATCGGACGGCGCTCGGAGTGACAACAGACTGGTCACTGTTTCCACGGGGTGGTTCAAACAAAAGCGTGTTATTTCCAAAGGAATTCTGGACCCACACACAGTGAGAAGGGGGTGCGATGACTGACAGAAATGCCTGTACACTCAGCTACTGACTTACATAATTGGCTAATATAAGTGTGTTCCTGTGTCCTCCAATCCTCTCCGAGCTGAGA
>JAODJU010000007.1:14408961-14433876 GCA_026776725.1 Gnathonemus echidnorhynchus | reverse complement strand
CAAAATCCTAGAGCCCTCTGGGTAAACCAGAGTACTGAGCTTCTGCTAACCATGCGTAAACCATTTAGAGCAGATGAGGACTAGGACCCCAAAGCAATGACCCACAACCTACTGCTTCTGAGCAACACGACCCTCAGTTGACCCCCATCAACGATGTCATCCTCATCCTACCCCCCTTCAATGGCATTCAATGACAGGTTGACGAAACGCAACAATAAGGGGTTTCAGGGACAAAAACTTATGACCGCTAGATTAAAAATAGCTTGTGAAGATCAAAACGTATAGAAAAAAACATCCCTACGTAGGATACTATCAACTTACATCATTACGGGGGTGTGCGCTACGTTTTCAGCTCAGTTTCCCCTCCATCATGATTAGAGGCAGTGTTGATTTGCAGCACGCAACATCGCCAAACTAAAGACATTTTAAGACCATGGCGTTTTTTTTCCCAGAAGCTCATCAGGTCAAATGAGGAGGAGATGGTGGTGGCAATGATGTCCCAGTTTGTTGGCACAGTAACCAGTAACACCATTTTACGCACAAGCGCACACACAGACACCCCTTCACACACTAGCTGCCTACTCATTTGATCAACCCGGCACAGATTAGAGGGAAAGGTGAGGAGGGACCCGAAGAGGAGTATGTGAGCAAATGAAGACCAGAGAGAACGGGAGCAAATCTGCCCCCCCCAGGAAATAATAGGGGGCGGGGTCTGTGCGGAATGTGACCGCTCATCATGGCTGCTAAGCCAAAGATGAACCAAACATCAAGAGGGAAGGATTAAGGACAAATGATGGAGAAATAGACAGAGAGAAAAAGAAAGAGAGAGAATGCGAGAGAAGAGAGATTGAAAGAAAGGGAGGGAGGGGGAGGTAAGGCTGGACTATGTTTAGCGTGACACCAACAGACCCTGTTAGAAACAGAGGCACACATACATTTACAGAGGATGCGTGTAACTGCTATGGATGCCAGGGAACAGGATGGAGAGATGTCCATCGCTAAACTGGCACGAGTGCTGGGCTGTCGCAATGGCTTCCAATCCAACTCAGGCTAGTCCCCAGGATGCACCAAGCGCCAATCGCTGCCGGCCAGGATCAAATGTCGCATCGTGTTTGTGTTCCCTTGTGGTTTCGGACAACTAAGAGACACAGACTTCAAACGGTGACGTTGGCCCATCCATGAAGAACAGTGTAAGCACAGGAAAAAAAACATTTACAGTTGGAGGCTCAGAACAGAAACAGTAGTCAAACAGCATCTCACGGCATGCCCGTTACGGGCCTCCCCAACTCCATGTACCGCAAACTGCATGAGACGAACGCCAAAGAGAACAATGAAAGCTGGAGGGAGTCTTATTTTTAGCGTGAGGCCTGTAACGATGCCTCACAGCGATGGCCGACAGACCTACATATACCGAGCCAGCTGAACTGAACTGGAGAAACTGACAGGGGAGCCCAAATCGAGCAAATCATGGGCACAGGGTTGGAATTACTCATGTAATGTTTTGCAAGGCTGCCTTCATTTCAGTTCCCATTTTCAATTACTGTTCTTAAAGGAAAAGTAGCAAAAAAATGGAGAAAGTAGCAGGAAAAGTAGAAAGCAGGTCACAATCAGAGCTAATCTGGCATCAGGCTCCCCTGAGTGGCTGCGGGTGTGGCTTTTTTTAACAGGATTTAACACAGTTGGTTCTGTATTTTCATCTCTCAGTGGCAGGGCCTGTAATACAGGTGGGATGAGCTACTTTTACTCCCGGAACCGGCGAGGACAAAGAAAGCTGGACATCTTGGTAGGACACGCATCACATGAACTCCCATGTCAGGAAGACCCTGAAGCAAGGTCCGCCAGATGGGCACGCACCTGTCAGAGAAGGGCCCCTCCCACCACCTGCTCCACGCCACATGGTTCGAGGCGGCCCTGGGTCACGCCGTTCCCGTTGGCTGACCCGGCGCCCCTGATGCAGAGCGCATATACATCAAGCATCGTGGCGAGGAGGAGGAGCAGGAGACTCAACACGGAGCATGTTTCAACATCCCAAAGGGCTGCACGAGTCAATCAACCGCAGCGGCCGATGCACGGCAGGGAGACCGACGCATCCCAAGGGAGCAGCCTCTGTTCTGTGGCTGCCTGCTCCTGCCTTCTTAAAGAGACTAACCCCCCCCACCCTCTGCCAGCCCCCCGCGCCGTCACCCTCCTGCCCATGACTCAGACCCGCCATGCGTTCGAGCACGAGTGGGTACCGCCGCTCAAACACGCTGACAGAGGGAACAGTTTTTTCAATTTCAACACAAGCGCTTGTAATTGCATCACTCGAGCTGCCGCGAAAGTCACATGACATTCGGTCAACTGGTGGACCGCCTGGCCAAACTCCTCCATCCAATCAGCAGGCTCCCCGACAGGTAAACACACCCCCCCGGCCCAATCAGACACCTCATAGGCCTTTAATTCTTTAGCTGACTAACTCCAGCCCCCAGGGGCTATGTGCTATGCATGACTTTCAAAAAGGTATCCGATTCACAGCAGGTGACAGGTGTGCGATGAACTTTAAGAGAATTACTCAATTAGGGTGAAAAAAAAAACAAACACATGCTCTTTGGCTCTGATGATTCCAACAGATCACATTCTACACATCTAATGACTGACCAGAACTCCAATGCATGGCTCCTCAAAAAGCAGAATATCAGCTTTTTAAGCATCCACAATGTCCAGTGATATTAACTTAGATTCTTTCTCAGGAATCTGAGCTTAAACCTTCGCATTACTCTCTTTCACAGTTTGTCCAACCGACCACAAAATGCTAACATGTAACATAACACCAGTGAAGGCCCTAATCCAACGTAAACTTACGAGCGAGCGCCTGCAAATACACCTGAGCAGGATGCATTTCTATAAACAGCAGCTGTTGTGGGTGGTGTAACATACCTCCCTCCCCAATCAAGGCAAATAACAGCACCTGCTAGGCTTCCTCCTCCATATAACCCCTTTATTAAGCTACATTTGCCTGTTGCATCTAAAAACATCGCTGTTAAACACTACAAACTACAGGTTGCTTAAAAGTATTGTTGATGCAGCGCATCTGGATAAATTACTTTTTTACTTAATGTAATGAACCATTCAGTTGCTCAATTGTCCATGGGCAGAGGAAGTAATCAGTCACTAATAAAGATACTTAATAAAATTAATAATACCTTGAAAGGAAAAATAGACCTCTTCTCATTTTATCAGTACAAACATCTCCCATAATCTCTTACTCAGAGCTCAGTGTCAGATCTCAGCTAGAAGCCCAATCAAACACATCTATTAAGATTCTGGCAGGATGCAAACAACCAAGTCAGGGCATCCTGACCCAGACAGCACTCTGAAATCCTACACAGAATGTGTCCTGTCAACTAAAACCAGTTCATGCCGACAGAAACGCCCTGATGAATAGGTGACAAAAAGGCAAACAAATCCCGGTTTGTCTCGGTTTGTGACTGCAGCCACTGGCTGCGGTCAGAAACCGCCTTGCAACCGGACGGACTGGCTGGGGTGAGCGGCTCAGGGAACCAGTCATGCTGCACCGTCTGGGACCAGATTCCCAAGATCGCCACGTACGTGAGCATCAGTCTGTAGCCAAACCCAGTCTGTATCTGGGAGGGATACTGCACACAGCGAGAACCAGATACGGCGGGATGACAAGAGGCGAAAGACGACCTGCTACGTGCAACTTTTAACGCGAAAAGGAGGAGAAAAGTAGCGCCACGGAGATATAGGGAGCGCAATCGCGAGCGTAGCTGAGGAAAGAGATCCTTGTTACAAGGCTTGTATATAAGAGGTATCCATTATTTATAGAGATCTTATGTAATGGAGACAAGCAACACGGGAGGCAGTACTTGAGAAAATAGATATCACGGGTGTAAAGAATACAGAAGCGACAACGCTGGTTGTCGGAGACCGCGCGGCCGAAATGCAACACACAGGAATGACAAATATATCAAAGGCTGACAGGTTCATGCATAAAAACGCAAAAAAACTCATAAAACATCGGAGGCCGTGTCCCAGATTGGGGGGAAAAGGTGCTTTCTCACACACTCACACACACTTAGAGATCACGCTAAAACAGCCTCTCCATCCGCACCAACCTTTATAGCGTCTGTGTCTTCTTGTGTCCCACTGCTCCGGGTCCGTTCGCTCTCCCATCCTCCGATGTCCAGCCCCGTCCCTCTCCCGAGCCGGCCCGTACAGGGGCACCGGTCCCTGCCCGATCCCACCCCAGCTGAGCTTTTATTAGGGGAGGGGTGATAAAGCAGCCTGTCGCCCGCGACGGGACTTCTGAAGCTGTGAAACACCCGGCCGCCTAGTGAATTATTCAACCGATAAAATGTCCATAAACGCCACGCCTTCGGCCGTCAGCCGAACAGATGCAAACCGGAAAAATCTTTTAAAAAATAATAATAAAGGCTTTCGCAGGCTGTACGATGGCCAGACCATCCAGCGCCGTCACGATTTCTATTAATCTATATTGCCATCCAGCTAGATACTGTCATGCTCCGTCGTTAATGGTGTCGTCTTGGAGTTTATCGATATTTTTCACGCCGAGTCGGTCTCTCCATGACCGGTCCGCTTTTAATCTCGGCGGCTCTCATCCAGTCTTTCATCCAGCGTGAAACCCGAAATTAGAGTAAGGACTACTTGACAGATTAGCAGGTTAACTGAGCTCAGCCCAGCTGTAACAATTGTTGTATATATTTTTTTTTTCTTGTGCTATTCTGCTGTAATATTATCTGTAACGTGGCAGAGTCCCAGTGCCAGTGCCAACGGCTCGGACCGCGACAGCTCTCCGGAGAGCGGCAGCTGTTTTTCGCTCCCTTTTCCCCGTTATTCCCGTCCCTCTCTCCCGCCGCTGTTAGACCTCCGCAGCCTCAGAGCGCGAGCTGGAAGTGCGCCATAAACGTCGCGAGCGTCGCCCTTTCCACTATGCCCTAAATACCCGAGGCTCGGCTTGGTTTGGGCTGCGTTTACGTAAGCCTGCGCGGTATCCAGTTCGCTTTAAAACCGCTGGGACTACTGCGCTACGGAGCGCAGGGGCGGCCTTGCGGACAGCAAGGAGTCTCCTTGAATAAGTGCGTCTTGGTTGCGTCATTTCCTGCTCCTTATGGGCTTTCATTAAATAAGGGTGTATTTGTAAAATATAAACACATCCTAGGGCACTATTAAAACAGCAGCATGTGCTGTATTCCATGTCATATTGATGCTGAAAGGTAATTGCACATGTCTTTAAAAATAAGTAAATGTACTACTATTATATGCTTAAAATGCACTCTTTCACTATTTGCTGGTTGGAAAGGCTATCAGCTACATTGTTTAACCAGTGATATAGTCACCAAAGCCACAGTCACGTCCAACCGCAGCCCAGCCCCTCTGCATGCATCCCTGGAGACCTGTGTTTGTGTCATCTGCACTGGCTTGTCTCTTCCCAAGAACTTCTACCTCACTTCCTGAAAGCTATCCATGCTTTAAATAGGCTTGACGTTACGCCACAAGAATGGATAGTTCTCAGCTGAGGTTTTCAGGTAAAAGCCCACGTGGTCCAGAAAGTGCTTGCATCACTTATGTTCACTTACCCGACTTCTATTGTTGTGATACACAAACTCTAACACATCTGGTGTGACACTCACGCTTTCAGACTCTCACGCTCACGCAAGAAATCCTATGGCAAATCTATATTATTCCATTATAAACATAAAATTACCTGCATCAAAAACATTTGGGTGGTTTGCAAACCCTACAGACTATTTTCAAGGTAATTAAACTGTCACATAGATGTAAATACATGTACTGAGTTGTCCCAAATTGGCAATCTTTCTTCAGCCAACTAAGCAAAGTTGTTAATCCTGAGTTACAATATTGTGGAAACACACACACACACACACACTGATTTTTTCCCCATTTATATCTTCTATTTTGTGTGTTTTGCTGCAGAGTTAAACTGACTTGAGTCCTGATATTGTTACAGGAATAATTATGTGTAGTGTAGAAATAGATTGTCCTCAGACCATCCCTGTAAATTTGTCATACTGTTTATGCTAATTGATTTATTATCCGTATAAAGAAATGTCATCGGTGATTAAACAATCGATAAAATTGGAAAAATCAATACCACAATCAAGCTCTGATTCCAGTGACATCAGTGTATTGTAGAAAAGCAGTTAATTTTACGCATGTAATGTGGTACATAACTATAATATTCTGCATATAAAACATACCACACAAATGTATTAAAATATTTGTATATCTTCATTAGCTTTATACTCATTGGTTCTGCAGTTAAGAGGTTTGCATGGAAGAATATATAAAATTCAGCACAAATGGAAAACAACAAAGACTATGAGGGTTAAAGAAAATATGCACAAGTTTACAGAAACATAGAAAAAACAATAACACAAAAGTAGTCAAAAAATATAAAAGTCCTTTTTACAGGAAAGCTCAATCAGAAAGGAGTGACTCAGAATAACTATATATAATGTACATGTACAAATGTACATCACCCCCATTGCACAGTCAGAGTGGTACATTCCAGCCGCTCTCTCTCCCCCTCTCCCAGTGTCCTCCATCTCTTCTCCCTCCCTCATTCTCTGACATTTCTCCTTGAGGAAGGCGCCGAGCCCAGCCCCGCATTCCCTCCCTGCAGGCCTCATTATCCCTCTCTTATCATTTCTCCATCCAAATCCAGGCCCGAGAAGCTGCACAGCTAGGACTGAGGCAGCCAGAGGAAACACGGTAAGCGAGAATCGTTTTATTCCTGTTATCATCGTCATCTCTCTCTCTCTCTCTCTCTCGCTACCTCTGGGGGCCTGAGCCGTCTCACCCTGCTGCATCCACTGCAATGCTCTGCCCAAACGCAGGTGTAATATCATGCAGTGGGAGGATGCATATGGAGAGATGGGCTCCTTATACACAAGCACAGTCAAAATGCCTTGTTTCTTTCATTATTTATTAAATCCTCATTCTATCCTTCAGCTCTCGAGCTGAGACTTTATCCTCCCCTATACTGTCACTGCTCCTGCCCCCTCCTCTTTCTCCCTGTAATGTCCTCCATTAGCATGGCATGTGAGTCACACAGTGCCGGTGTCCCAGGCCTGCAATGGGCCCAACGCAGCCAGTCCCACATAAGGTCTCAGACTGACCCTGTATTTCCAGGCTGGCCATGGTGTACCTGGGTACGCGTTGTGTTTGGCGGAAATCGGGCCGCTTTTGCAACGATGACCACAGAGGGTGTTGATGTAGCACCTTGAAATGGGACCCCTGTGTTCTGGCTTGGTGCCCACCCTCCATATTGTCACATTTGGTCTAGTCGGTGTGCCTGTAGTCCATTTATTACTGCGCAGGAGTGAGATCAACTAGGTGTTAGGAAAGTTGCGCTGAGTTCAGTGTCCTTCAAGGTCATGTTCTTCCTCTAGTTTTGTTCCTTCTATCTAAAACCTAGAGTAGTGTTTCCCAATCCAGTCCTCAGGGACCCACAGACAGTCTGTGTTTTTGCTCTCTCCCAGTTCCTGATCAAAATTGCAGAAATGTGGACTGTCTGTCTGGGAACTGGGAGGGAGCAAAAACGTGGAGCGGCTGTGGGTCCCCAAGGACCGGATTGGGAAACACTGACCTAGAGACTAACCCTGACAAAAGATACTTATCAGAATATTGGCTATTAAACCTGCTAATTATGTTAACAGAAAGTATCTGTTTCTTTCTGTTTGTTTCTCCTGGGACTTGACATTCAGAGAGAACCTCCAGTCTAGGAAATAGCCCCCTCGCCTCTGTTTTCGCATCCCATGGAGGCCAAAGTGAAAAGCGGAGCAGGGGCTCCTAAAGCAGCCCCCGCTTCCAAAGAGAAACAAGGTGAAAAGGCGGAAAAGAAAGATTCAGCCACACCACGCAAAGCCAACCCCGGCCCTGCTGATCCTGCCCCAGCAGCCCCTGCTCCTGAGAAGCCCGCTGTGGATGGAGCAGCTGACCAGGAGGCGGCGCCAGAGGGCAGTGAGGCAAGAGAGCCCAGCACAGACTCCCTGGAGAACCTGAAGCCTTTCCTTATTGGGGGAGCAGTCATTGCTGCTGCAGCCATCCTGGTGGGAGCACTGTTGTTGGCGCGGAGGCATTGAGAGCATCCTGCTTAGTTTATTGGTTAATCGGCAAAAGCATTGCTTGCTGATTGGTTAATTTACTGGCTTATATTGATTAACTGAGGAAGAAAATGTGTGGAAGGCACCCTGCCCATTTCTCCCGAGCAAACTTACCTATGTATATAAACAGGTATACCCACGAATCACATGCCAAGCCTGATAGTCCATTTTGGCAGCATACTAACATATGTGTGGCTGTACTTTCAAATATGTTAATCCATTTGGTACGGTACGGAAACAAAATGATGTTGCTATGGCAACATTAAGAACAACATTTCAATGGTACAGTAAATATTCTAGAGAATTATTGTTATTTTGATCCATTTCAGTGTGGGGGCTCAGTGTGGTGGATTGTAGCATTTTGATGATTCTAGAACATCTCCTCATATATAAAGTCATAACTGTTTTATGGCAAGAGCGGCAATAGTTGTTCTGTTCTAGTTTTAGTGATAAAATTAGTGACATTTTCTATGAGACTTAGTCAAAAAGAAACCAACTACTGAGACCTCCCATATAGGTCCACCTAGGAAATATTTACTTCTGAAGTAATTGGCCATGGTTTTAAAATTGCAAATTGTTATAAATGTCTAAATGCGAGTCTGTAAGATGAAAGCATGAGTTATCGTCTTCTTAGTAACTCCAACAGGATGTAGGGAATCTGGTGGGGGATGGATCTTTTGCAAAAGGGAGCCTCCCACTAGCCAGATGAGCTTCGTATCCTTATTTGAGTAGCTCTCCATGTGTACTTAGAATGCTTGCTAAATTGACGCCATGTCCTCCGTTGAAGATGTAGGATGTACCCTATCATACTTCTGCCCTGCCTACCCCATCGCTCCGTCCACACTGATTATGATGCCAATACAGTTTCTTGTAACACAGATCATTGGTTGACACTGGAAGCAATATAATGCTTTGAATATACTGAAAATATATTTAACTGTCAAGTAAACCTTTGCCACTGCAAAGTGGCTAGGGAATGTGTATGTTTGTTGGGCATTAAAAGAACATCACTTCAGTGTGAATTACATAATTGATAAAATTATATGTATTTGTCTCATTGTCTGTGTAGATTTAATTTGTAAATTGTATAGGTAGGGAAACCCGATTTGTATATTTATTTTCTTATTTAAAGCTACACGGGCAGGATATGGTGGAGCAAAATGTCTATTATAGGTCTCTGTGGCAACTATATAGAATATCCAAAACACACTTGGCATGAAGTGTGTTTTAAGATTTGTCTCTTTTGGCTCCAAATTGTCTATTTTTGGCACCTAATTTTGCTGTTTCTGGAAACAAGCGAAAGTGTGATATTTTGGTAGCTAGAATGTGTACAATGTATGGATGCACTACTTGTAAGTATAATGTACATACTTCTATGCTAGTGATCCTAGGGTCTGTCAGAATCTCCTCTTGCACTTTTGACTTAACAGAACTCTACGGGCTTTCCGTCAGAACCATTTTCACATCTAATTGCACTGATTATTAATAATAGATGACCTTCCTGCGCACTGACATTAAACCCACAAGAAGAGCACCGTCATAATCGCCTCCGCGAATGCATACAGTCCCTTAGCAGACCATATGCCGCAGTGCATAGAGCATACTCTGACACTGATTCTCTATGGAAAGTAACAAAAAAGTTTAGCTTTATTCACTTTATTGTTTTTATTCTTCTCCAGAGCGTATAAATGCAATAATTCTAGTAGGAATATACGTTTTAGCACATTATTGTGACTCAATAATGGTTATGATAATAAAAATGAAAATGATAATGATTATTATTATTCCCAATATAACCAGTCCTCCCCCCCATACCATGGGCTTTCCCTCATGCTAAACTGTTCCTGCCACTCACTGGCATGTCAGGAGGAGAAAAAGGCTCCTCCCTGACCATTATATAATTATTTAAACAAGCCCTTTTCAGTCTGAATCTCTTTTGGGCTGAGGTGCAAATGCATAGATGCCATAAATTTGATTCACACTTATGCCTGGACATGTCTTGGTCTGGAACAAACCATCTAATGCAAGTGTAGTGATGATGTCATCAATGATGTTTCTGTATATTATGGAGCCCTGAGTTTGGCCCTCAGGATCCCATTCACATCCATTGACTACCTTGTTGTATCGACTCTAGTTATAGATTCATTTTTTTTGGTCAATGTGGTTTGATGACTGGGCTTAATAAAACAAAGTGCAAGGTATTTCTGAGTTATGGTTTTTGATTACACACAGGTAGGGTGGCCACCTAATCCATGATGATTGGTCAATGTCCTATAGTCATGCATGTGTCAATAACGTTAATGTAAAACAGCTGGATGAGACTTTCAAACAAGGAAACAAACCAGTAAAAGCACAAGAACTAATTAGCCAAAAGCACAGGAGCCTTTCAGTTTTAAAGTTGTGTGTAAAACCTGAAGTAGCTCATAGTGTTGCCCTTGACATGGATCAGGTGGTCACCCTATACACAGGCTATATTACAGTATTACAGTGTTTGATGGATCATTGGTGAAACCTGATTCATTACACAACCCATTCAACTCAAGGCATGAGAAAATATAAGTGTGACTGTGGTGCAGTGTGTATAGATCACTGACAAATCAATGTTGATTGCAGGAAAAGTTTCACCAGCAACAGGAAGGCACAAAGTGCTTCAGGGATCAAGGGAATTCTCCTGTCTACTCATACTTGGCGGGGTTCCTGATACACATGTGAGCACTAATTCATTGCCAATAGCCTCAGAGGCTGAAATGACATTTGGCTATATGAAGCATTTCAATCCAGTGCCAATGCATACAATGCCATAATAACACCCTCTAACTACTTTTACTTTGTGAATTAACATTTTGAAAGGTATGTTGCTATCTGACACTAATAAGGTACTCACAATGCAAATTTTGTTTTTGTTCCATTCATGCACTTTCAGTTTGGAATATCAGTAACAAGACACCTTGTTTTCTGAATTTTCCTTGAAGATGAAGGTTTTGATCTGTGTTGGGATCACAAAAGTAGAGAACAAGGGAAGGGACTTTGGTGTCTGTAACTGGATTATGTGACAAATGTTTAAGACCTTTGACCTGAGGGGTGGGAAGAGTGGGACAACAGCATAAGTGGTTGATTTGCTAAATTGGTGTCCCCTCAGAGGATGCTGCCCTAGGCAATTGCCCTGAGAGGGATGCCATTCCATCATAATAGGAATTTAGGTATTATCCCTAGGTAGGCCTACGTATTTTACAATATTCCCCAATTTTCCAAATCTTAATATTCTTTAAATGAAGTGAAAAACAACACAAAAAACAAACCTGTTCATCTTTAATTTTATGTAAATATTGGGTGAAGAAACATCTGAAGATCTGTTCCACACGTTACTGCTGGGTGAACATTTTGTATATTCTCTTTATCTCATGACTAGATATGAATCCGATATTACGAGAGGTCAGAGGTTTAATATTTGTAATAAATGATGACACTCTTCTGAATACTCTGAATAAAGTCCTGGTTATGTTAACAAGTGAAATTCAGCTTCACTTTTGTTGACAAATTTGAGAACTAATAAAACAACCTAAACGATATTCGTAATTTTATATATAGCTTTAATACTTCTCTGTGTCGAAAGACAGTTTGAGTATTTATGAATGGATGCCTGTTTCAAGATGGCGGCCATTAGGTCTGGTACGTGGACGCGTTGCTATAGATACGAATCTATATTTTGTAAAGAAAGCTTAAAATGTATGCAGTGTAGTATCAAATGCAGTATCATATTTAGCGGCTGCAAAGTGCATTTGAAATATTACATGCAGTTACTCAGAAATAGGCATTAAATTCCGTGCGCGATTTAATTAAAATTGGAAGTAGTTGTCTGGCTAACAACATAGCCCAGAGTTGGCGGATGCATTGCTATATGTGGTGTACAAACAATATTCCTATAAATCGTAATTTTATCCTTTGTTTTGTGAGCCGATGTTGGAACACGCTGCTTATATAAATAAAGCAGATTTGATGCCAGCGTAGATATTATGACTCGTTATCTAAAGCCATAGTTATGGCCGCGAAAACGCTATGCTAACCTGTAACAACTCGACTGTTTCATTAATCATTGATTTCAGACGTAATGAAGTTGATCAATAACGTGGGCATTCAGTCAACTTCACAGGAAATTCTTCTTGTGAATCATTTAGTTGTTAGTTTGTGGATTAAAGCGTTTACCATGCCAACCTGCTTTCTCCTCCCTTTCCAGGAAGAACAGCGACTGTAGTATCCTTTAGGTCAATCGCATGGATACTCTTTAGTTCTTTATTCACGTCATTTAATTCGAATCAATGGAAAATGGAATCAAGCCTCCCACAATTTGAGCAAATGAATTTGTCCGAAATAAGTACATGATTATTAAAGAAATATATTGAAAGTAAAATATGGAAGTTATATCTCAAAAGCCTAAACAGAGACTTGTTGAATACGCGAGGAAAAAAAAGATCAAAGTATAGACACTCAGGTAAAGAAGTATTTTTTCCACAGCACGATTAATAGAAAAATAATCCAACCACGTAGGAAATAGGATACCGACAGCAGTGGACGTGGTCATGGCTGCTCTGTCTGTGAGGAGAGTTAAAGCTAACTGCAGTGACAGTATAGCAGTTACTGAAGCCACTTTGGAGCACAGCAGGAAAGAAGATACGGGCTGCAGGAAGCTGTTTATGCAGTCAGTAAACTTTAACAGCTTTAATTTGGACAGTGTTATGTAAACAGCTTGATGTGTAAATGTGTATGGAAACAAACAGGTGCATGCCTTATGCACATTTTCACCATGTCTCCAGTGTTAAGAGTCTTTACTACTGTCCCAGCTATCCTCAGTGTCCCTGCAACTGCTCCTTTACTTCTCAGCTGTTTACTCCTTCTTCTACTTCCTGGGCACACTCAGCATGATTATCTACAAGAGTGAGTAAGATGGGAAGGGGGTACTCTGGTACTCCGTGTGTGCTAGATGGGTGTAGTAACATGTCATCTGTCCCAGGCCAGGCACTGAGCTACCCAGGCAAGATTTTACTCCTAGATGTGTGTCTGCTGCTCCTCATGGCTGTACTGGAGACCCTCCGACTGTACTGGGGTGAGGCCTGGACCGACATGGGAGGGGGCCATGTGGGAGGGCTGTCTGAACCAGGCCAGAATCCTGTAAGATTTTAATGCTGTCAATATTTAAAACCTTTCAAAGATTTATTTGATTGGTGAGTCCACTGACTCTGTGTTTCTGGTGCTAAAGTATCAGCCTGTCAACCTCAAATGCAGGTATCCATTGACTTGCATCTGTGAGTCAATTTGGGCATATCTTGGTAGTTAAAGGGGAGAGGCAAGATATTAAGTACAGTGCTGTAATATAAACACTGTAATATACTCAACGTATTTACATTATTTGCACATAATAATGTAAATATAAAAGCACAATGCTTTATAAAAAAAATATACACCCTCTAATATCCTGCTGTGTTTAGGAGTCTCTCGATCTGTGTATATTATTTACTTTTGGACGTAAACCTCGGATGTAAATGCAACTGGACTGGAAGTCGACTGATACCTGTATATCAGAATAAATCCATAATTAACAAATATAAGCAAAATATAAGAAAAACAATAATGGTCCAATGCACTTTGTGCTTTGGACCCTTAATGAAAAACTGCGCATTACTAGTTAATTATGCTGTATATTATTACAGGAATAACATACTGTGATTCAGTGATGTTCCTCCATACTTTCCTGCGTTCTGTATTTTCACTCTTTGCCATTTTTCCCACCCTCACCCGCACAGGTGTGAGAGGTAACTTGCAGGAGAGTGAGCGCTGCGTGGGGTTCAGTCTCACCCTGACTCTGGTCACCACACTGTTTGCCATCTACTTCCTGCTGTGGCAGGCTTACGTCTTGCAAGCAGACATCATCATTGGCGCCGTGCTCCTGGTCCTCTACGGGCTTTCCGGCGTCCTGGGGCTCGTCACCCTGGCCAGATTCATGAGGTCAGACCACCATACAGAGGGCTGGGCTTCAAAAATCCAAAGAAAGAAGTTTGTGGGACAAAGTGGCGCTGTGTTTTATTAATGAAACATTCAGCGGTTTTACATGAGCAGCTGGCTCCAGCTCTTTAGTAATAATAAAATTATAAATAATTGATATTTCTGTTGATCCTCATGGGGAAATTCTCTTCATGCCTCCCCCAACTTACTCTCTATAGGTAAGAGAAAGCTGGCAGTGAAATGCAGCCACTGAGTGATCTGTCAGGGAGGTGGGGGTTAAGGGCCTTGCTCGAGTACCCGCCTACGTGCCAAGGCCGGGCTTCAGCCGGCAACAGGCACAGAGGAGCAACAGGCTACCCCCCCAGAAAAACATAGCATACAGAAAATAAACCATCTCATGGATAAATAATTAAAATGAGATGGATGGATGGATAGATGAGAATAATGAATCTGGTGATGTGCTGTGATGCATGCAAAGTGATATCAGAATGAGTGAAACCTTATTACTTCACAGCATGATGCAACAGATGAATGCAGCCCTCAGTGAAGAACTTTCTTTGGTCTGATATCACAGCATGTCACAATGCTCTTTTGTGTCTTGCAGTGCCTCTTCATGAGAGGTTAGTGTCTGCATTCTGCCCCTGTGCCTTTTGGACGCTGCCTGTGGAACGTCTGCTTCGGCTTCCCATCCATACAACAAGCTCACGGAGATCTGCTGTGTGCCAGGAGCTCATTAACCTAAGGATCGGATGGACCCTGATCATAAGCACCACTGACAGGCGGTTAGTCTGTAGAAGCACAAGTGTGAAGAGATGCAGAAATTAAGGGCTTTTGTGATTTTGAGCATTCAAATACCTTATATTGTTAGAGGCACAACAAATGGCCATGTCACTTCTTATTGATCATGTTCTCTATGTGTATTTGTATCATTCTGTATAAGGGCTTCTGTGATCCTTAGCCTTTGTGGGGGACAAGATACTATAGATATAGAGTCAGGAACTTCCGTGCATTTATTAATAGAAAAGCATCATTAAAATTCCGACTGCTGGCCCTTTGAATCATACAGTGTCAGAAGTAAGGCTCTGCTTCTCTTTGGTGCTCTGACTGCCTGTTCTGCTGGATAAAAAAATAGGTAAATCCTGCAGAGTTATTGTTGTTTGTGCTCGTTCCCAGAGATTTCTTTTTTAATTTTAAGTAATGAACCCATTAAAATGAACGCTATTGTGTTAAATATTTATTTGGAAGCTTTCATTGCATTTTCTCCTTTTTTGAGTTTCATGAAACAAAAATGCTAAACACAGGTCAACTTGAAGAGGATATTGCTTGTATAATTGTTGTCTTAGCCAGTGTTGTCCACTAGAGGGAAGACTTGGAACGTAAATCAATCAAGATTTTAGTATTTGTGTTCATGTTCTGTAATGTTTTTCGTAGTTAATTTTTAACGTTATGAAAAGACGATTCGAATCGGAAATCCGGTACAAATGTTTACGATATTGCTGCATTTCATGCATGTCATGGTCAAATTCAGTGGCCTAGATTTTAAGATGAATTTCACGGTGCATAATAAATACAGAGAATTAAAAAATAACAAAACATTTACAATGGTTTTACTTTAAAATGAGGATTCTTCACTACATGTTAAATTGATCTAAAACGACCTGACAAGTACCCAACCAGCACCCATATAATCAGAAAACACATTGCAGTTGGTGGGAAATATTATTCAACGAGTCACCCTAAAGAGAGTTATACCTGTCTTTACTCAGTTTTTATAGTCGTTACCACTTAGTTTGAGAGTTGTTTTCCATCCATCCATCCATCCATCCATCCATTTTCCAAACCGCTTCCTTCTGGGTTGCGGGGGTCCCAGGAGTACCATAACAATTTAATGTAATCAGAGTGCATCTCTGCGGTTGTGCTTACAAAAATATTGTGACATTCTGTCCGAAATAGACCAGAGAATTCTGAAACAGAGAAGCAGTCCAGATGAACTAGGCTAACTTCATATCATCTAGATTTTTTTGGCCATTGTACAACAGCATGACTCTGTGACGTACTACTCACTCCCATGTAAGACTAGTCAGTTACAGTTTCAACATAGGCTAATTGGATCATTTATTATTAGAAATACTGATATGAAACAACATAGGTACCAAATCCAGCCCAACAGATACTTTTAGAGCTAACAGGGTAGGAAACAAAATAGTTTTAGGCTTAAGCATTATTAGGACTTTAAGTGGATTCAACATTACAATTGGACACTTGAATTGTTGTCTATAATTGCCCCCAGAGAAAGAGGTGAACTGCGGAATGTAAATGCTGTGGAAGATGATATTCCTTCACAGAGTCATGCTAAATGTTTATTATTAAATTGTGCAGTAAAGTGTATTCAAAATGGAAATCAAATAGTGTCAAAGATTATGTGCTTCAGGCTGGTAATTTCATGTTCAATACTCTTATCACATTCTTACAAAGTTGCATTCTTTCCAAAACCCCCAGATTCCAAGCTCATGTAACACATCTCAGTACTGTGACAGCTTGGGTTAATTATCAGCCATTGGGGACTGGTTATTGCAGGCTTCCAAGGTCTCCCTGAAACACATTAGCGTCGCATAGGTACAATGTCCTGAGACAGATGTGGGCACACACAGCTCTGTGTTCTTGGGTCAAGGCTATCTGGAGTGTTTGAGTTCATCGGCAGCTCACAAGCCACTGAGAAACTGCTCTTCTAATACTCCCTCATACTCAACCTAAGAGAAGCTAAGATTCAATGAGTCAGGCTCTACTTTATAACTTGAAAAAGCAGTAGCTAGGCTATTCTGATCTCCATTCGTAGACCAGGAGGAATTTTGAGGCTGTCCCCTTGAGTCCCCCATAACATACTATATCCAAAAACACATATATTGTGTTAAATGTGGGTTACAGATTAACAACCAAAACTGGAACAATTCTGTTATTGTTAACTGTCCTAAAACAATGTCTGACTACAGAACCCATCCAGAGGGTGTTGTGGTGCTCATTGATTTACTGTAGACTTGAATAGAATTTTTGGTAGGCCTATAGTTATATTGATGGTGTTTAATCAGATACCAACCTGTTCAGAGTTATTACTAGCCTTTGCTCAGTGTTACAAGAGGCCCTTGTAGATTAAGCTGGAGTTTGCACTTAGGGACAGCATTTTATTAAGATCATGCATTTGATGATTTCCACACCCCAATCCCTGCACTGTGACCACCACAGTTCATTCCTACCCAGTTGGCAGAGCACGGTGTCAACGGCACAAAGGTGAAACGCTGGAAACATCTACCGTCATTATCACATTGCACATTAAATAGCATAATAGTTTGGCGAAGTTCCCAAGATGCTTGAAGCATGCCTGTGATGACTGCTGTTTTTTCAAACGACAATTAAATACAAAATGGGTGTAAACCACTCGGAGTTGAACGTGTCATTGCCGTCATTCAACTGTGCCGCATGTCAGATCGAGTCGAAGCTCCTCCCCTTTCGCTTCGCAGGTAAATTTATCTACAGTCACCTGTCACCCCCCCCCCCGCCCCCCCCCTCCTGAATAGTCGGTCGGCAAGCACCATCCGACAACAAAAAGTCTGTAGCAACGCGCTCCACCTATAATGTGTTTACATTGTTCCCCGATGTGACTTGAATACGCTCCCGTTCGAGGAAAAGTCACTAGAAGTCCAGTATTCCCAACTCAAGTGACAAAGTTCAGACTGACGCCTGGAAACAGACCATTTGTTGCCTGGGGGCTGAAATGACACGTTGAGGCGCCTGTCAGCCTTCAGAAACTGGGGACAAAGTATATACCCACATTAATATTTTTACATCGATATCCAAGCAGCTATTCAAGACAGGACCCCGTTTCTGGATCTCAGACAGGTGAGTGCGCTCTGATTCAAAGTCTAGGTACTAAGGCTTTAAGTAGTAATTCTCAGTGAGTAATTCACGGTGAACCAAACACAAATTTACGAATAGCCTTTGTAAGAGAAACAGAATAGCCTATGTAGTTTTACAGCTGTTAAAGTAGCGTAACAACGTCAATTAAGTGGCGTTTCTTTATTGACGACGACACTGCATGGCATCGAAATATAGCACAGATAAGTGAAGTTACATTTTTAGCTTCATATTGTAAATCAGGGACCAGTTGAATATGTGGCATGAGAATTTTCCGTGCAAACTCGTTCTTCCACATTTTCATCCGTGTAAGTATTACGCCCGGCGGGTTCCGCCGCCTGCGCCTCGCAGTGCTATAATAACTCTTCCTGATGTAAAGGCGTTTCCAAGCGGCGGCAACGCCGGAAAGCGTCTGCTTTTAAACGAATATACAGCAATTAAAAAAAATATATAAACCCAGAAGACGCAGAATAGAAACGCATTTATGGTAGAAACAATTATTTCTGCAAATATGATCCGTTCAGGCAAATAATACGTAAATCCCCATATGCCTGGTTAATTAAATAATGCTTAAGCAATGACTGTGTGAAATACTCCTGAGTTAATCAGTGTATGAAGACCGAAAGCGATATGTCCCCAAAGCTGCTGCGTTTAGGTTTAAACAGCCCCCCCATGCATTTGTGCGACAGCAAAGCCACTTGAGCCACCTGTAAAAGTTGCATGGCTCCCGGATCATGTGTCCGGACGTCCAGCTGAACAGTGTTCTCATCGGGGGGCTGGATTTTGGATAACCCCCTATGAGCGTCTTGGTATAAGGAATGTTTTTATGGGCCGCCGTGTACGTAGCGTACAACTCCCTCGGCCATATCTTACAGAGGGGATCCTAACTTGTGTGCCCTAGCGACAAAAAGGTAGTAGCCTGTTAAACCTTTATAAATGCTTTATGATTACCTTCGTTGCTGTGGTAGTAACACCAAAGAACGTGTTAGCTGTCGTACACTTTTACACTAACCCATTAGCAATACATCTGTCTGACGTACGCAGCGCCCCATGCGCTATTACCCCTGCACCAGTAGTACAATTTGAATGAAATTTAAGAATAAGCCGTATATGTAAAAGACCCACTGCCAGGTAAACGGCTAGCAGTAAGCTCCTTATAAAGGGCCCCAGTGCAAGATTTTTTCTTCTTCTTGCATTATAAATGTTCTTAAATGTTTCATATAAAGCCAAAATCAGACATATAAAGAAACGACCAGGTCGTGTGATACAAAACGACCCCTTTTTCTGTGGACCCACTGTTTCTGTGGGGCCCCTGTTTCGGTGGAGCCCCTGTTTCTGTGGGCCCCACCATGGCTGCATTGCCTGTAATTCCTCCAGCGCTGGCAAGCCCGTCAGTCCTGCTTTTCACTAATGACTGTCGCAAAAATCTGTGACGGAAGTGCCGGCGGAGGATTGGAATGACCCGCAGAAGCATGCCAAATCTGCCCTAGGCACGTGTTCATTCACCAGCTCAGCGGGGGGCCGACATGTTCGGGCTGTGGCCGAGCAAAAGGGCCGGTCATACCTCCATTGGACGGGGGGCACCTTGTTCGAATGAACAGGTAATCTGTATGTCGCACATCGGCTAACATGGCTTGGCAGGACATCATCAGCCTGACAGTTTATGGGCTCCAGTGTTTCTTCAGTTTCATTTGTTGTTCAGACATTTAAAACAAGGTACCATAATAAGCTGGATTAATTAGAACAGCCGCAGCCAGGGGGCAGGAGGTACCGGACTGACTGAGGGCTGCCTGTGACATTTCCCTGCTGTGACGCTTCCTCATTTCGTCTGAGTCGTCACTATTACCCCCCCTGCTTATATGAACTGACCTGCAATGAGCACTTGCAAAGTAAACCAAATTGTTACGGGATGACTGACCCCAAACCAAAGTCGCAGCTTAAATCCCTAAGGGAGATGGTTATTGTACACTTACACTGTCCACTGAGGCACTACATGCAAAAAATTAGTCAATATTCTTTATGTAACACAATTTAAATTTATTGAGAAGATTGCTAATTGACAGGTAATGTATTTATTATATACATGAATGTTTGTAGATAAAAATGGCAATTTTTGTGCGAATATAAGCTAAAGTAAGCTCCAGATAGAGCTTAGATTGTGGTACGCAAGTTCATTGTTCATTAGAGCAGTGGTGACTAACTGGCAGACAGAAATACTATTGAATCCAGGCTGCAATTGATTCCCAATCCCTGGCCAATCTGCATGGGGACGCCCAGGTCGGCAAACTCTTTCGGATGCATAGGCCCTTGTCTTTGTGTTACTGATGAAATATGACCCTTCGGGAAAATAGCTGTGGAGATGCAGCATTTTAATGGGGTCGTCCCCGGAGTTTGGTCTTCATTGCATGCGGATTTCCTGAAAGGTCCGCTGACTCGTTAGTCATGAAGCCGTGTCCGTGTTGGTAGAATGTGCCATCCCCTCTGTAGGCCTGCGAACGCGTGGTGCTCCGTGCAGATGCGCAGTCGGAGGCAGCGCAGCCGCAAAAACACACCTTCCCAGATGGCTCAGACAGCCTGCGAGCCAGCAGGGGCGAGTCCTGCTGCATTTGGCTGCTGCTCAGTGGCACGGGGGCTGCGTTCCCCCATCAGAGTGCGCACACAGGACAGGACGGTGACTGCACCCTAAGGGCAGGGCAGGAGGATAGACAATAAGACCTTGTGCCTGCTGAAGGCTGTAACCAAGCTAGGCTTTCCGGGATCTTCTTTCCAGGTTGTCACTTCAGCTCCACAGGTGGGCTTTCCCATCAGACCCGCTGAGCTGGAGTCCCAGGCTGCTGACCTTGGTTGAAGAACATTATAAGTCATTTTCTATTTCCTTAGTGTATGTCTTCAAAGAACACTTCAGAAACGCTCAGTTAGTAGCAAGGTAACCGTGAGGTTACACTACAGTGAGGTTACTATATATTTGGCTATAATCCAGTTACCCAAAGTAGCTAAATACATGGTAAACTAAAAAATTATGCTGCATGTAAACTTTACAGTTTCATTCAAAACAAGAGAATATTTTGTAAAAATGGATGTGTAAATTCACTGGTACTAAGAACATCTCAACAAGCCAGTCTCCAGTCCTGTGCATTTGGTCACACACCATAGTCTTTTGTGATTTTTTTTCTCTTTTACCAAACATTGGTGCATTATTCTTCTTTAACCATTGATTGGTGTCACTGTAGTTTCACAAAGAGACTTTACAGTCATGTGTCGATGTTTTTCATGGAAATGGTTTAGCGAGCTGTAGGGCTGCGTTTAAAGGGACCCGCTGAGGTATCTACGGTATCCACGTTCCTCTGGGCTCTAGTTAATGTTCTACAGTGTGAATCCAGGTATAGAGACCAGCTAGTCGAAAATGAATGCAGTGGAAATCCTGCTGAATGCAGTGCTGGTCTACAAATTACTTTAAAACATGCACACTGCATGTGATATTGCTTAGTATTCAGTTATGGGTTAAAGCCACGTCTGAAATACTAGATCGTCGCCATACCAGCACTGGGACACACCAACCGCACAAAACACTTTGCAGCTAGCGAAGGTGACACGCAAAAAGCATCACACCCATCATACCTACAATGGTCCAGGTGTGACACTCCACCCACGGTGTCGGGGACCATGTACCTGCCACATTTTTGCTGATGCATAGTAGCTTACCATAAATCACACTGGAATGCGATGACATCATTTTATGTAAAAGCCCAACCCTTGTACTCGTCGTATGTTCTTTGTGTACATAATTTTCCAGTTTCCTCAATAACTGTTTTCTAAACAGCCAACAGAGTTACGAAAATATAAGTTAAGTAACATTCAGGAATATATAAAATAAATCATACTTAAAATGAATTGCTGCAGTGGCCTGATGTCATTGGGCCCAAATGGGTAATAAGAGATTTTAATTAATTTAATCTCCCATGAATACCTTAGCAGTGTAATGTGTGGACGTAAGCCCAGCTCATTTTGAGCTATGCAACGTGAATAGCAGAGATGGTTGTTTTCAGTATTTATTTCCCGATGTAATAAATTTAATTTGAGGGAACTGCAGAAAAGCCCGAAGCGTAGCTCTTATGCTTACGAGTCATGCGATATCGCAGGGAGTCAGCAGTCGCCCAGAGGTCTGATAATTAAATGATCCTTTTCAGGGATAGGAAAGGAACAGGGTAGGAAGTAGGGGAAGTAAAGGAACAACAAATAAAAAAAGAGAGAAAGGATCAAAGTCTAAATGCAGCTTGCTGTTTAGGAAAAAATAGATCTGGCATAGAATAGATCACCCCCTCCGACACACATACACACACACACACAATAAACACATTTTACTGACATATGAAGCCTATCATATGAAGCAGAGATAAGGAGAAGAGTTGGTTCAGATTTGGTGTCTTCCTATTGGTGTGGTGGAGCTCCCATGACTTATTATAACCTATAGTAGTCCTACAACCACCAAATAAAATACTGAGCTATTGTTTTTAAAGGTATACTACATCAGCCTTTTTTGAGCTGTAGTAAGGATTTGGTTGATGATTTACTTGTCCCCTGTTGTCAAATCCAGTGATGTTTTGCAGGATTTCCTTTTATAAAAAGCCGTATTCTTATGATTGTTTTCTGAGGTGTAGCCACTGGATATAGAAAGCAAGAAAGATCATGATAGTTAAATTTGTTTTATTTTGCCCCAATAGTTGTGGTTTTCTCCACACACCATATACAAATAATTATGACATCTTTTGTTTTATCAACACACCGATTGGTTAGTTTAGTACCAATGAAAGTGTTTTGTGTGTGTGTGTGTATGCAACTAGTCAATGAGTTTATGTGCTTTTTAGGACAATTTTGGACAATTTCTGTGTGAGCGTTCTGAGTGTCACAGAAGTCAGTGTACAATGAGTCCTCAGTTTGTGTCAGCGGTTGGTGTCACGCTGGAGTCAGCCTGGTCAGTGCGGATCGGGGGTCAGTAAGTCACACAGGGGCGTTTGCATAAGCAAATCAGCAATTTACCAGGGCTAGATTTTTCCTAACTGTTTGTCAACTATACACAGACACAAATTTGTATTTTAAAAGTCAGTATTTCTATTAATATCCTTAGCAGCTTTAATGTAATGTATTATTCTTAACATCAGTTTCAGTTGTCTGATTTCGCAAACTTGGTTCAGTTAAAAAACAAAAGGGATGCACTTTTGTGTCACTTTTTCGGAGCCCTCTTTAGTACGAAGGTAGCTGTGTGGCCAGGCGTAGCTAAACACCAAATTAGGGTTTATCTAGCATGGAAAAGCTGCAGAGGAAACGGAGGGATTTATCACCTCTGCTTCTCGGTCATTCTTGCTTGAGCGACGGACAGGTACAGCCTCGGCGCGCAAACATCTGCAGCGTCTGCACGGACCATGGGTACGAGGCAACGAACAACCCCAGGATGGGGCGCCAACCCATCACAGAGTGTGAACTCACACACCATTCGCAACTCGTGACTCTAATTAACCTCAGCGTGCTTTTGGAATGTGGGTGGAATCTGGAGAACCAGGACCCCCCCCCCCCCCACCCGCTCGGCACAGGTGTGCTTTCCTCTCCCTGCCGTTCAGCTTTATCTGAGTGACAGTCGGTCCGTAGCCCCACAGCGCGGGGGCAGGGCAGGGCGTGAGTTTTGGGAGGGAGCACAGAGGTGCCGTCTGCCAGGTGCCAAGGATGCCCAGGTGGCGCTGCTTAAATGGGGAGCATGCAAAACGAAAGCAATTCCAAGGGCCAACTAAGCAAATGTTCCGTGTGGTAGGATGCGGTTTCGTGGGCTATTACACAAACCCGAGAGGCCAGGCATGACTTTACGTACCCAGTGTTAGATTTCTGCGCAGTGACAGCGACTGAGTTCCCTGCGGCCTCTGTAGCTTATAGTGACGTCACTCGTGGATGACGATGTAATGATTTAGGGGCAGCTGTCTGTGTGATTCTGCCCCCCCCCCCCCCCCAAGCCTGAAGATCCTCAAATACAATAATACTCTTATTATTATTATTATTATTATTATTATTATTCATACA
This sequence comes from Gnathonemus echidnorhynchus, assembly GCA_026776725.1. NCBI lineage: Eukaryota > Metazoa > Chordata > Actinopteri > Osteoglossiformes > Mormyridae > Gnathonemus > Gnathonemus echidnorhynchus. Next base: position 14,409,757 of record JAODJU010000007.1, on the reverse strand, counting down.
AATTCCTGCTTATTCAAGTCATTACAGAGAGGTTGAGGTGGGATGGAAATATTTCTAAGTAGCACAGGGCACAAGGCTGGGGTACACTCTGGACAGGATGCCAGTCCATCAGAGGACACACACACACACACACAACATCATCATACCCTACAGGCAATTTAGAGATGCCAATTAGCCTAAATGTGTTTGAGAGGGAACCAAAGTACTATACCTGGAGGCAACCCTTGTGACATTGGGGGACATGCAAATGTTGGCAGCAGAGTGTGCCAGTTTGTTACGATATCACCCACATTGTATGGATGATGTATTTTACTAGTGTTTGATTAACAGAACCAGGGACCAGTGTCTCTCATCATGGGAAATGACAAGTCCCGCCCCTAGTATCACCTGCCTGAAACCTGGACTTGGGCCAATGCAGAAAACAACGGAAAATAAAGACGAATGGAGAGATAAGAGAATACAGTGGAAATTGTTCTTTTGTTCATGCTCTGGACATTAAATGCAGCTGCCTGTCCGGATGGCTGTAAAACCCATTGGCCTTATTGTGAATGGCAGAGCCATTGGACTGGGGGTTGGGTCCAGACCCATGGTATTGTGTGCCAAATAAGAACGGCCTGCACCCAGACAGAGACTGCAGCCTGGGAGGGCTGGCTGTGAAATATGAGCTGTGTGCCATGTGGTTTGTAAAGGCACATTTGTATGGAGCTGAGTGTGATTTAAATGGCTGACGTGCGGTCGGCCGTGAGCCAGGGGGAGGGCAGGCGGGGGGGTTGGGGGGGGGGGGCAGGGGGGGCAG
>JAODJU010000007.1:14374476-14391157 GCA_026776725.1 Gnathonemus echidnorhynchus | reverse complement strand
AACTGCATTTAGAGATTACATGTTCTCATTATGTTCACCTGACTTTTTGTTGGGTAGTAGAGCGTTTGACTGAAATCCACATGTTAATATCAGTTGAATGGATGAATATGAATATATATGTCATTGTAAGGACAGTCCTAATTTAGGATTTGCTGTTCCCTTTGTGTATGTATTTCATCTAAGGAGTCAGAATTATTTCTGGTTTCAGGTCAGAAAAATATAACTAAAAAATATATGAAAATATTTTGTTAGTTGACCACCAGGTATTGGACCAAGATAATTTAGCTTCAAATTCAAACGGAAAGTTTTAAATGATAGCTATTGTCTCTGTCAGTCATTCCTTAATTCTAACTCTGCTTAAGTTCATCCTGAAGTATGTCCCAAACACCTCTCTCTCCAGCACCTCTCCACCTTTGTGATGGATAAAACCGAGTCTATTGCCACAGTTGATGATGCCATCAAGAAGCTTATCTTTCTTGACTCCAAAGACAAGATCTGGACCCAGGAGATGCTGCTGCAGGTTACCGACAAGGCCATACGCCTCCTGGATTGTGACTCACAGGTATGTCTGCCATGTTAGTGTTTTTTGCACCCATCCTTAACATCAGTGTGAGCCAGAAGAAGACTTCCCTCCAAACAGCATTAATGATTACCTGTAGCCGATGCTACTGCTGAAGTTTGATTCTGCTCCACTCACTTGGTTTAGCTACTCATTGAGTTACTTTAAGAGCAGTGACCAAGTACTTTGGGTATTCAGTGTCTCACTTTTTGCAGGGACACATACATTTTATGACATTATCATGAGAAGTGCATTAATAAAGCCTTCATGTAACCTCTCCTTAGTGCTTGCTAACCGCACTACACGTAAAGAGGGAATTAAGACCTGTAGGAATATAAAAAGTTAAAGAACAAAGTGAAAAGATGCCACTGTGGCTAAATGTGATAAAAATATACATTATGACCTCAGGATCAGACATGAAGTTAGACATGAAGATTTTCCATTGGTGAAGACTTTTAATAACACTGTGGTCTGCAGGGATAACAAACAAGTGCATTATTGACGATATCAAGCTGAAACTTTCACTTAAAGCACAAATAACCAGCAAGAATCCGTATTATTTTTAGCGTATTATAAGCAGACAAGTGCAATGGAGAAGACCATAATGTTTGGAAAAGTTGACTTATGGGAGGAATATGAGGAAGAGAATAACCAACACAATAATACAGCAAACATGCCTTGGGGAGGCTTAAAGACCTTGACAGAAGATAGAATGTTCAGGAGGAATGCTGCTTGTATGGTCATTTGGAGTTGACCTTGACTTTACGGCACCTAATAACAAAAAAAAACAATAAAACACTAAAAGATATTAACAGATGGGCCCAGTTTAAAGCTTACAGTGTGTTCGCTAATGGTGAACACTGGGGCCTTTATTGGGTTGCTGAGCTTGAGGTTTAGAAACCCAGGCTGCATGTGAATAAATCAGACGCTCAGTAAACTGATCTCATAAGAAAAACAGAACTTCTTTAGGCAATTTCAGTTCTAAGAGGTACATGTCAATAATTGACTTTGGGAGACACAGTAGTGGCTGTGTGTGTTGAGAGCACCATCTAATGGAAAAATGGGGATGGTGCTATGAAAGCAGGCATGAGGCACGTTACGTATCAGTGAGAGAACAGAATTGTGACTTTGTGATGGTTCCTAAATGCAATAACACAATGTTTGTTATGCATTAACTCTGCATATACATGTTTGAATATGTTTGAACTGTACATAAATTACATAGAATATAACTGGTTATACACTCTAAGGACAAAAGTATTGGGACACACTTCATTCAGACCCATTGCCACAGGTGTGTAAAATCGAGCACCTGGCCATACAGTCAGGTTGCAAACATTTATGAAAGAATGGATCATTCTGAAAAGCTCAGAGAATCCAAGCTTAGTACTGTCATAGGATGCCACCTTTGCAGTAAGTCAGTTTGCGGGGTTGCTGAGTGCTGAGGCACAGAGTGTGTAAAAGTCGCCAGCGCTCTGTTGACTTAATAACTGCAGAGTTCAAATTTCCTCTGGCATTAACCCCAGCAGAACAGCACAATGCCAAGCGGCCAATGGAGTGGTGCAAAACACACCACCACTGCACTCCGTAGCAGTGGAAACGTGTTCTGTGGAGTGACACGTCACACTTCTCTGTCTGGGAGTCTGATGGACAAGTCTGGGTTTGGCAGATTCCAGGAGAACGTTACCTGCCTGATTGCAACTGTGCCAACTGTAAAGTCTGGTGGAGGGATAATGGTATGGGGTTGTTTTTCAGGGCTTAGGCTAGGCCCCTTAGTTCCAGTGAAGGGAACTCTTAATGCTTCAGCATTCCAAGACATTTCGGACCTTGTGGGAACAGTTTGAGGAAGGCCCTTTTCTGTTCCAGCATGACTGTGCACAAAGCAAGGTCCATAAAGACATGGTTTGGTCAGGACTCGCTTGCACAGAGCCCTGACCTCAAATCCCGTCGGAACAGCTTTGGGATGAACTAGAATGGAGATTGCGAGCCAGGCCTTCATTCCAACATCAGTTCCTGACCTCACAAATGCTCTTCTGGATCAATGGGCAAAGACATACAGACACACTCCATAATCTTGTGGAAAGCCTTCCCAGAAGAGTGACAGCTGTTATAGCTGCAAAGGGGGAACCAATTCCATATTGATGGATTTTGAATAGGATGTCATAAAAATTCCTGTAGGTGTAGTGGCCAGGTGCCCCAATACTTTTGTCCATATAGTGTATGTACTGTAATTTCATGTTGTGTGGGATTTTTTTGGTATTTCAGTTATACATCCTGTTGACAAATCACTATGAGAGTTCAAGTACATAGGATCCATCGTCATTGTAAATGATAAGATCTGTAAGACTATTAAGAGAATGTTTGTTGTTGAAATTGCCCAGATGCTGGGGTTTCCAGTGCACACAACACTGGTCAGTGTGACAGTGACAGTGTATAAACTGAACATCTTCCTCTGGCCCTGTCAGGAGGAGCTGGAGAACTTCCCACTGTCCACGGTGCACATGTGCCAGACGGTGCTGAATCAGACTCGCTACCCTTCGGTGCTGCTGCTCGTGTGCCAGGACAATGAGCAGCACCGGCCCGACATCCATTTCTTCCACTGTGACGAGGTGGAGGTGAGTCCTTCCACTGAAGCTGACCCAGACACACACACGCCCCACATTGTCACACAGTCCAGTAGCTCCCTAATGCTAATCCGGACACAAACAATACTCTGTAACACAGTCCAGTAGCTCCCTAATGTTAACCCAGACACAGACAATACACTGTGACACAGTCCAGTAGCTCCCTAATGCTAACCCAGACACACACGATACACTGTGACACAGTTCAATAGCTCCCTAATGCTAATTGCTAACCCAAACAGAAACACACACGCCCTCTATTGGGATACGGCCTCAGAACTGCCTAATGCTAATCCATATATATACAATTCACTGTGACATGGTCCAGTAGCACCTGAATGCTAATCCAAACAGAAACATGCATGCTCTATATTGGGATGCAATTTCACAACCACCTTATGTTAATGCAAGACACAAACACACACGGCACTATGACACTTGGTCCATAACCTTGATCCAGATTCCCAAATATGCACTCATGAGCATCAGAGATCGGTATAATTATTGGTGTTTTTTGCCGACATAATGCACGCTGCTGTCCTCGCTCCTATAGGCTGAAATGGTGCATGCTGACATCGACAGCGCCCTCGGAGACAACAAGCACGGCAAGAAGATGCGGCCGCAGACCCTGAAGTAAGCATGTGTCCTGCTCCCCCGCACCCACGCACCATGCCTACCTGTCTGCTGAGCTCACAGATATAACCCTTTCCTCACAGGGTCAATCAAGAGAAGATGAAACGCCACAGGGAGACCATCATCCCCCCCTCGGCCTCCAAAGACCAAGCACCGGCCGTCAAGGGCAGAGTGGCTGCCACAAACATGAAAGGTGATCCAACACACACACACACACACACGCACACACTCACACACACACACACACACAGGTTGGTAGTTATATCTTTGTGGGGACTCTCCATTCATTTCTATGAGGAAAACTCTAATCCCAACATGACGACCTTAAGCCCTACCCAGCCCTAACCTTAACCATAAGTAACCAAACAAAACACGCGACTTATGGCATTTTTACTTTTGTGATTGCATTCACAGATCTTTGTGGGGACCTGAGAAATGGACCCCACAATGTCAAAATAACAAGTTTTTATTACATTGTGGGGGACATTTGGTCCCTACAATGTAATGTAAACGTAATCTACATACACACACACACACAGACACGAGCATATGTACTGCAGGAACTTACAGTATGTCTGCTGAACAGATATCGATAAACGGAGTTCTGTTCAACACGACCAGGAGTCTAATGAAAAGCTGGCACAGCGCATTGAAAAGGATGTGGTGAGTTCTTTGGATACTTTACAATGCTGTGATATGCTGTCATTGTATATAAACCAACCCTCTGGTATTGTAATGCGTAGCATTTTGATAATCTGTATGTAGACGGAATCATTGCATACAGACTGACCCTCTGGTGCTGTGGTATGTGTCACTGTGATATTCTGAATGCAGACTGAATCACTGCATACAATCTAACCCTCTGGTACTGCAATGTGCAGCACTGCATTGACTGTATGGTTCCTTGCTTGCTGAATTTGACTCCTGCTTTTTTTAGCAAATTCTCAACTGTGCTCTGGACGACATTGAAATTTTTGTGGCGCGGCTGCAGAAGGCCGCTGAGGCATTTGCTCAGCTGAACCAGCGGAACAAGAGCAAGAAGGGCAAGAAGAGAGGCCCAGCAGGTAAGTGACTCCATGACCCCTGGATGACCCCACATGTGCCTGAAAGCACGGCGCAGTGTTGTACACAGCTATTAGGCAGAGTTTTGCTGCTGGAGAGTGTTTCCAGGGTCTGTGTTAATGAGTGTCTGGTGTTTCTAGAGGGCATGCTGACCTTACGAGCCAAACCTCCATCAGAGGCCGAATTCACAGACAGCCTGCAGAAGATAAAACTTGCCTTTAACCTGCTGGTGGGTCTTTCAGTTAGCTAAAGCAATGTTCATTCACATTGACGACCTTCTATTTAAACAATTTCTTCCATAATTTAAAATTTATTATTCATCAGTCTAACTAACACTGCAATTCTGTTAGGTCTACTGCTAGCTTTCGACGGTCTTGACCTAGTGTTTATTGCCCCCTGCAGGCCAAACTAAAGAAGCACATCCAGAATCCCAGTGCAGCTGAACTGGTTCACTTTCTGTTCGGTCCTTTGGAGCTGGTAAGGAAAAAGGGGATCACTGGGCAACAAACTGACTGAGAAATTCACTGACCATTTCACCCACCGAGTCACCGACACATCAATACACTAATGCATTGTGACCCTGAGATAGATATTGATGAAGGTAAACATACTACAGTACATAACATGTAGACACATTGACTCACAATCCAATGTTTGTGCTATTTCCTTAATTTTACATTAAAAGTTTAATTGTTCCATTTAAAGTATTAAGTAGTGTTATTAAATGTTTGAAAGTATGTACTCTAATTTTCTTCACTAAAATGATTTTCAAGCAAACCTAGAAGACTTGACTTGGGCTTACAGTGAAAGACTTGAGATTTGACTTGGACTTGCAAAAGAGGACTTGTGATCATCTCTGCAATTAGAGCATTTGGACTAGTACAGAGTTTGACTTCCAGGTGCTACAAAGCTGTGGGAGTCCAGACCTGGCCCGGTCCATTACCTCCCCTCACCTGTGCCGGGATACTGTTGAATTTCTGAGGGGACATCTTAGCCCCAAGGAAATGACTATCTTTGAGCTGCTGGGAGATTACTGGACCAGGCCCAGGTGAGTGTGTGTGTAACTACTGAGATTCACTCTATATCTGTAAACAACTCATATCTACTTATGTCTCTCTGCCAAAATCAACTAGGTAATTGATTGTCATGACAAAGGAGACAGAACTCATGTCATTTCTATATCTCAGAGCGGATTGGCCGAAAGATCAGCTCGCCCCTCCCTACTTTCCCAAGTTTCGCAATGGCTGGGAGCCTCCTGCAGAGATTTTCCGGACCTCACCATGGGAAACAGAAGGCTTTACCCAGGCTCTCCCACCAGCCAATCAGCAAGTTTACAGGAAACCATCCGAGGAGGTACATGTTCGGCAAACGATGGAAGAACTGAATGATCTTTCAGGTGTGCTGTTGGTCCAGGACCTGCAAAGGGCCCTCACCTACCAGCTCACTAAGCATCAATATACAACACTTGCAAATTTATTCATAAAACTCACATCAAGATTCTGTTATTAGTAGAAAATTGCAGCTGTGTAAAACCGTGCAACTTCATCACATTCTTTGGTCAGCAGTTAATAGATTCTCACGCTCTTTTTCAGTTTTATGGTTCACCGCCCTACAGCCCCTCCAACGGGTAGGTTAAGCGACCCTTCATTACATTATAATGAATATATTATAATGGGATATGATGTATTTACTATGAGAGCCGGTAATGAAACTCTCAAACTCTCGTTATTCCTGTCCTGCTTGAGTCTCACCCTCCAATTTTGCTTCTGGGGCCTTGAAAGCAGGGGTGGACAGAGAAGGCAGCCGCCTGGGACCCCCAAAACTAGGGGCCCCATTAAGACAGAATTTCCGGAAGTTACATTTAAGGATATCACATAATATGATCATTTAAATGATAGCAATATTTACATTTTTAGTGACAATTTTCAGGATAGTCCGAGTTGCCCCCTGTGCCAGCTGTAATGGACTATTCTACTTTGAAACTTCAGAACTACCCAGCTTTCTTTTACCACTGGAGTCTGCCGGTTGTTCACTGCCGAGCGACCTGGCACACAGTAACAAGAAGGAAACGGACTAACATCGCATCTCTCTTGTGTGATACTGTCTCACTAGAGTGATAGGCAACTTGTGAAAAGATGTGTAGAGAAAATAACAAACATATGCAAAAATGCAAGACTTAGCAAAAGAGAGAACAGATGAACTTCTTAAATTTGTCTGATCAATCCTCCGGCATGATGCCCCCCCCCGGCACTATTGAGACCTAATAGTAGAGCGATTACTAAAGCTATTAGAAAGTCATTGAGGTGTTAAACCTATTAGGTGGATGTTCCCACCTTTTCTAAGACTGTCTGTGTCTAGACCTCCTTCTGCCCCAACAAAGACATGTCTTCCTGCTTCCTTCCAGGATGTATGACAGCACACTCCATCCACGCAAATATGCCAAGATCCGCTACCACTTTGTGGCTCGCAACGCCAATGAGCTGTCGGTACTGCAGGACGAGGTGCTGGAGGTACAGACTGGGGGGGGTTGGGGTGGGAGTGACAGGGACGTGGCGTCTGTGGGTATGTTCATCTGTGAGTGTTACGCTGCGTTCCAAGTTCGTAAATCAGAAATTCCGATTTCCTATTTGAAAATTTGAACAGCAATAACCCCATAAGTTGGAATTCCGACCTGTGAACTTTGAGGAATCTCACAACCCCGACCTCAGAATTCAAGATGGCTGCACTCTTTATCAACTGAAGTGATTTTATACTGTTTATTAGCACTTACGTCTTATTTCTATAGATTGATTGTACACAGTACTGTCCAACCGCTGTGGACATGTTGCTGCTGTGTTTTTGGGTGCAAAATACCGTGTAATGTGTTATCAACTGATATTGCTAACAATGGCTAAAAGTTAACCGGGTGAGAACTGGGGCCTGTTTCGGAGAGCAGGATCACGTCACTTTGCTTTGTCTTCCTTCAGGTGTTAGAGGATGACAAGCAGTGGTGGAAGCTCCGGAACCGCAGTGGCCAGTCGGGCTATGTGCCGTACAACATCCTGGACGTGGTGAAGCTGGAGGAGCCCTCCGGCATGTCGGAGCCCCTGTACAGCCAGGTAAACACACAGAACCACAGCCAGCCATCCCTGGGGTGCCTTTACTACCCAGATCCCACTCTGTGCTCCCCAAATGTTGCAATCTCTGCTCTTATTAGGTTCTTACTATGTTCTTACTATGTTCTTACTATTCACTGGACATCAGCTGCGCTTATGCCTAGTCGACTCCATAGCAGCCATATATTTGTGATGTGCTACTTTCCTCACTTGTACGTCACTTTGGACAAAAGCATCTGCTATATAAAATAAATGCGCACATCCATGAATATTATTAAATCAGTATTAAGTCAAAACAGGCAATCTTGCTGCAATACGATAAATGATTCTTGTTACATATACTAAGCAGCTTCTGCTTAAAGGCACAAAGACTGGATGGAGAATAGAACCAGGTGACACGGAGGTGGGGGAAGGAAATGGGGAGTTAATTTGTGGTGGAACGTAGGGATGGTTTAACAAAAGCAGAGAGGAGGAAGGAGAACAGAAGGAAGCCATTTCAGTGTCAGCAGAAAGGTGAACAAAAGAATAAAACAGGCACTGGATTGTAGCTAGAGCCCAGGTGTACGATCAGTATGATATCTGACAATCATCTTTTCCCCTGTAACAATCGGGATACATTTTCAAAGAAGACATAAGCTCTCTCTCTTTCCCTGTAACTAGCCTGGCCAGTCTTACCGAGGCCCTGCCTCCCCCAGCCCTATCGGTCTTGGGGACAGTTTCGACGCAGAGAGAAACCCCCGGGACAAAGTTGGTGAGGTCCCCTTTTGGTCTCTTCTTTCTGTTGATGTAACTTTTGAGAGCCTTTTAAGCAAAGAAGCAATGTAAGCTTCTAGGAACACTTTTGGTATCAGTATATAGTGAGAAATAATATATAAGGAGAAATTAAATCTCACCCAGCTTGTGCTTGGGAGTCTCATTTCCATATCTGGCCTTTCTCACCCGCTTCCAGCACGGAATCAGCAGATGAACGAGGTGAACGATGAGCTGCTGAAGAGGATCACCACCAACAAGACGCAGCCTCCGGCGAGAAACTTCCGCGTCGAGCGACCTTCCAGCCACTCAGTGCCGCTGAACTTCGAGTCGCCCCCGGAACAGGTCACCACGTGGCTGAACGCCATGGGTTTCACCAAGCCGTGAGTTACCAGCATGAGTGTGTGTGTGTGTGTGAGTTATGTCAATGTGACAAAAACCTGTTATTTTGACCTTATGGGGACCTTTTTTTCGGCCCTCACAAGGGAAACTCAATTTTATAAAAATCTATCACTGAAATAAAAAAAATAAGAATGTCAAAGGTCTTGTATTTTGTTTGATTGCTTATTTGTTTGCGCTGGGTAGGGGTTAACGTTGTCATGTTGGGATTAGGGTTTCTCCCATCAAAATGAATGGGCAGTCCCCAAAGTCCACAAAGATATGAATACAAATGCGCGTGTGTGAGTCAGTCATACAATGTTAAAAGCATCTGACTGTTCAGATCTTTCCTGTTTGGTTTTGATAAATGGTCAATGATACATTAAAGTATAAATAGATAAATAATAATGTGATTTCCGTTTCTTTTCCCTGCCCACTCTGTCTCACTGTTCGGCTGTCTGCGTCTCCTCCCTCTGTTCCTCTGTGTGTCCGCTCCTCCTCCCTGGCCTGCCAGGACCGTGGACTGCCTGGGCATCCTCACCGGAGCCCAGCTCTTTTCCCTCAACAAGGAGGAGCTGAAGGCGGTGTGTGGGGATGAGGGCGCCAGGGTCTACAGCAAGATCACCGTGCAGAAAGCTCAGCTGGAGGTCTGTTCATTTGTGGGCTCACTGATGCTTTCCCACTATTAGCTAGTACAGATGCTTCTCTGTATTACTCAGGACCACAAATGGTGTAGAATAATGACCCTGTTGCACACACGGCTTATACATAAGTATAGGCTTCACTCCTAACTGAGGTCCTGTCTTTTACAGAAGAGCCGTGGGAGCTCTGAGCTCCAGGAGATCATGAAAAGGCAGCAAGAGAAAATTAACTCATCCGCCCAGAACTGAGGCTGGCCAATTACCCACACTGCTGCAGTCATTACATCATCATTACAACTGCATTATGGACCATCTTGCCCAAACCTCCACCTCTCCACAAAATATTGTCTTTTATTTTTTCTTTTCCTCTTGGACCTCCACTCTTCCAGTTAGTTTTCTTTGCTGGATGCAGTTAGACACTAAAATATTGTGATATATTATGTTTTTAAATTGTATATTTATTTTATTTTTATTATTTGCATATTTCTCATTTTAATTTACATCATTTCCATTTCACACTTTGCCTGTCTTTTTGACATTCTAACATTCACTTTCTGTGTCTCTGGATTTGTATGTGAGATGTATGATGTGTGTATGATGTGTGTATAATGTGTGTCCCTGTTGTCTGTGGCGCAGTGATTTTTTTGTGGGGTATCAATTACAACTGATTTAGACTGCATCTGTACAAATAACTTTATAAACACCGGGCTATATACATGTAAATATTACTGAATCACTTTGTAGGACATTTATATATAAATCATCACTGTCACATTCATAGATAAATTTACATCTCAGACCATGTGGTTATGCCAGTGATGTTCCAGAGAGAAAAGAGAGGTTTCTTCTGTGATTGGCAAACAGACATCAACATCTGAAGATAAGACAAAATTACACAAATGGGAAAATAAAGTACATGTTTAGTAATATCATGATAAACTCAAAAGCGTCTGACACCAAACCCTGGTTCAGACTTTCTTTACTATGTTCAGATTACCCATAAAAATTCTGTACATCATGCAGATTTTTTAGAAGGGAGGTGCATTAAGATTTTCATTATAGTAACTTTAACCTTGTGGCTGGGTGCTGAAATGGAGCAGCCTGGTTTGAAGTTCAGTTCAGTTCAGTTTCAGTTCAGTTTTGAAGACCCAGTTCTCTATCTCTGGAGAGTTCTGTGGGACAAGTGAGCAAATCTAGATATTTATTTCATTTGCCTTATCTCAGTTTCAGAATAGGAAGTAAAAATACCTGTAAATTAGCTCAGCAATCATTAGTATAATTTCCCTGTCTGAAACCTCACAGAACAGACATTGATGCTCTAGTTTAAGACTAAGTAGGACATAAACATGGTCTATATAGTGACTCTACCCTGTGATGCCCAATGATCCTTAGCTCCACTAGGGATGCATTGTATCTAGTTGGGGCATATGATGGCACATTAATATTGTTATCTTAAAATGGTCTTTAACAATGTACTGAATCAAGTACTTAATGTATATAGGTGTCGTGGAGAATGGTGAATAAATACAAGCAGGGTTAACCTACCATTGTGTGGTCTTTGTTACTTTGTTAATGTCAACATGTTAACAATGTTGTGCCATTTTCAGTGGGATATGATATAGGAGCTCTGGGCCAATCAACCCCTTTGGTGACACACAGAACAGCTATGCACTGTGGGTGAAGGGGAAAATGTCAATGCCACTGTTAGGTTAGCATGTGGGATCAGAAAGAAAACACTGTTAGTGAAGTCGTATCAAGCAGATTAATATTTTAAAATGAAGTAAAGATTGTTAATAGGGCTGGCAAATGATTTTTTTAAATTGTGATTAATTACATGCCTTGGTGAATGATCAGACATACAATCATGTTATAATACCTAGGCACCACATGGGCTTCAATCAGCACTGGCACTGGGTACACCATGGTGACAGTGGGTATAGAACAGTGACAGTGGATGCAGCACATTAACAGTAGTAGAAGGCTGGAAGGAAGGAGGATGACTCCACACTGATCACCATGATGAGCTGTGGCTGAAGAACTCATTGATCACACTCATGAAACTGAATTCCTTGAGCAACAGAATCTCTTTTTTACTTTTACAACTTGATTAAAATGAACTTTGACATTAATGTTAACAAATCAACGAAAAAAGCTATATAATTGAAGGTGTCATTTCATGATTCAGTTCACTTCACTTTAACACTATTATTCACCACAGGACAATAAACTCGACCACAAAGTCCTATGTTACTGAATTATATATTTAACGTTTACAGCTTAAATATGTACACATACGCCAACTAGCCCCACGTCACTTGGAAACAAACGAAACGCATAAAAATACGAATTTTGAACATTCGGAGCCACCATATCTTGCGGCGATTTCAAAACAGACGGGTGAGTGTGATTTTATTGATAATATTTAAGATTGTTTTATTTTCATACTTTAAAATAATTAGGATGTTCATAATTTGAAACAATTAAAAAGATTAAAGATTAAAAGCACAATAGTGTCTTTTAAGTCATCAATTTTAAGTTAATACAAAATCTTGTCATCTTGGTGCGTACCCGCCGTGTTACGTATCTTGGTACTAACCGGAAGTTTACGGCAGTGTGTTTGGCGAGGAAAGCGGCTAACGTTGGTTGTTGAAGATATTGTCTTGTATCTTTTACACAAGGCGATACATATCCGTAAGTAGTTGGATTTTATTATATACTATTTTTACCCTTTTTAACTGATGTCGCTGCCCAGCGTTTTATAAGAAGTTATCCCTTAGTTTAATGACGTTTAGCTGAAAACGATTCGCGTGGCTGTGCCGTGTGTCTCACCGTGTGCCGTTTGTCTTCCCATGTGTTAGGGACGGCGCGATGATTATCCCTGTGCGCTGCTTCACTTGTGGAAAAATCGTGGGAAACAAATGGGAAGCTTATCTTGGCTTATTACAGGCCGAGTACACCGAAGGGTAAGAGACATTGTAGTTTCTTTGCTGTGGGAAACAGCATGCCTCCACCGAAGCAAATGCAGTGTAGCCCCAAACAGCGGTATTAGTCTTTTTTCATTGGTATTCATTAGCGCGTAACTATTTTGTTACCATTGAATTAAATGCACAGCGGAAACTAACTTGACATATACGTTTATATGCGTCATTCATTGATATATTTGAAATAACGTATCTTAATAACGAATATTAAGTACAAACAGGTCCTTCCACTAGGTCCTTCAGTGACGTATTCCTGAGTTCTGTTTTGATATCACAGCGCAATGAAAATGATGAGGAATGAGTGAAATTGTGTATCAGGCAACATGTCCGAGTTCGGTATGACAAATCCAACAGACTTGCTCTAATCAACTATTTTCTCTCCAATACTGGCGTGATATTAAGCTAAACTAAACTTGTGATATTCCACTACACACTCAACAACCGGGTGGTGACTTTGGCAGTGCTGATCATACCGCTTTATACAGTTAGTCATAATCGGAAGTTTGGGAACATTTTGGTTTCCCAAACTGCCCATTATGATTAACTCTAACCAGTATTATCCGTGATCAGCTCTCCAAGGTAATGTTTTTTGTGTTTAACATCTGCTTGTGAATGTAGATTTCACCTGTGTCAGTAAATGTATTTATTTGTTCTGCCAGGCAAGGAAGACGATTTTGTACATAAAATTGACGCAAGTGTTCGGTCGTATTTTGGCTCCAGCAAGCACTATACTGAAATCGGGTTAAGTTAAATGTGAACTTAGAAAACGATTTCTGTGAGATAGGGTAACACAAGTAACATATTCAATCACTCAAAGCACAACCATTCTTTTAATTTTTGCGTTACAAGTACAATTGGGTCTGGGACTGTTCCACAAAGCAGGATTTCTTGCTTAGCCATATAACCGGATTTAAGGTAGTCTGGGCTAAATGATAGTCGATGTAGCCCAGACTACCTTAAATTCAAGAAGTTATTTGGCTAAGCAAGAAATCCTGCTTCGTGGAATACCGACTTGGATGGTGGCTAACATGCCACACACACGGCATACAGCATCATTTGGCCCACTTAGTGTTTTTAGCAGAAGGGAAAATGTGAAAGCTGGAAAAAATAAAACAATATACAGATATTCCACTAAACACTCAAGACTGGTGGGGGCTTTGGCAGTGCTGACCATTGTTTTGCAATCTGTGGCAAAAGATTGTTCAGCCTAATTTAATTATGATTTAAGAACATGTCATCTAAAATCACTGGTCCTCAAACTTCTTACACTACATACCACCTTGGAAAATATATACACTTCTGGTGTACCAGTGGCAAAGAAGATTTTGTTGGGGGTCGAGGGTGATGACAGTAAGATTTAACCACGTACCACACGATTGACGTATGCATACACTGACACATCGCGCTGGTCTAAAGTAACCAAAGTTAAACCAAGCTTTAAAGATGCTGTTAGACGTGTACAAGGGTATAAAAGCCATGTGTTTTTTTTAATCGCCCGTCAGTCACTATCAGACAGTAACACCAGGGGCCGGTTTCACAAAGCAGGATTTCTTCCTTGTCAGATTTAAGGTAGTCTGGGATAAATGGAATTTATTACATTCCACTTACCTTCAGCCCAGTCTGCTCAAATATTTCAAATTCTAGTTTTCTTAAAATGTTCAATGCTTGTTTGTACTAGTGCTCTGTTTATCTCCATGAATAATGACCTAAAAAGAGATATTAAGTAGTCCTTGCTTTAATGGTTAACGGACAATGCATGACGAGCCAATGCATTATCAGGGTTGCCAATTCTCACACATCTGGCGTGACACACTTCCAGACTCTCACATGCAAGAAATCTTGCACCAAATCTTTAGTGTTCTATTATAAACCTGAAATAAGCTACATCAAAAGCCATGGGGTAGTTTTCAAACCATACAGACTATATACATTGTAATAAAACTGTTACATGCATGTAAATGTGTGTGCAGACTAGAAAGTCTCATGTCAGCCAACTAAGCAAAGTTGACAACCCTGCACTATACGCTTTCAAACACACGGCTGCAGAGGTGAGACCACCCAACGGAAAGTGGCTTGTACTATTGCATATTGGTACTTGAAGACATTATTTTCACATTTAGTAAGCAAAAACATTAGTAGAACTACAATTTAGACTTGGTATGGTGAATGCGTACTTGTGTACCAGTTGTATGCATCCCTGATTACACGTTTTTAAATGCATGTCAGAAGCAAAAATATGTATGTCAATTTACCTTTATGTGCCTTCTAGTATTCAGCAGCATTATGGGTATTTGGTGTTTACCAGTTATTAAACCCGGACTTGCATGCCTTCTCATCTGGGCCTCTCCCATTTATTGTGCTGTGTTAATGTGTTCTCTCCTGCTTGTTGGCAGTGACGCCCTGGATGCCCTGGGCTTAAAGAGGTACTGCTGTCGCAGGATGTTGCTGTCACATGTGGACCTCATTGAGAAACTGCTCAACTATGCCCCCTTGGAGAAGTGAGGAGCCCTGGGGGCCTCCTGCTGTCCTTAGGGCGTCATGTCCATTAGTGCACCATGGGACACCTGCTGTAAATGTACTCCTGCTTCCCATTTATCTGTACAGTTTGTAATGATTAAATAAAGTTTTCAGAAATGTGTCTTTCATAAGTTATGTACAACTTACTGTAAAAGGCAGCTTTTTGTGGGTGTGATGAATGTAGTGTTAAGTAAAGCCAGTTTCTAAAGGGGGGGGGGGGAGTAGCATCACCCAGTGTGATGAAGTTAAAGTATGATGGGGAGTGTTTGCAGCTAGTCCGGATGTGGCCCTGCAGTGGACGGGCATCCTGTACACAGTGTCCCCTGCCTCAGGCCCTCTGTTTCCTGGGATCTCTATAACCCTGTAGAGGTTATGCTCTTCCTCGAACACTGATGGATGTACCTTCTGTGTTGCATCACTGTAGATGTAGGATTAATGTTTACCGCCTTCAGCCAGCAAAAAATAGGCCAGTTTCTATAAATGAATGTCAAGGTAAAAGTAATTTTAATAGGCATTTATTTATATCACAATTGTTTCAAGCAAGATACATTTACCTGTATACCATACATTTTTTCCTTTGCAAAAGAATAAATCATAAGTAAAAATAAATTCCGAATGTGAAAATAATTACCATGGCAGTTTAAGCAGTACAGAGCATTTGGCATCTGTCAGTGGATTTGGGTTTGGACCCATTAAGAGAGAGAGAGAGCAGCTGAGGCAATGGAGTCGGTTCTTTTGCAGGCAATAAAAGACTAATACAGCTCTGGAAAAAACTGAGACAGCAGCACAATTTTTTGTTTCACTCATTTCTCAATTTGTGGGTGTGCAACTGTGAATAAAATATATTTTTTGCAAACTGCAGCCTGATTTTTCAGTTTCTCATTAATGAAAAGCTTCTTCCTTGCTTTATGGGACTTCAGTCCTCCTCCTAGGAGCCTGATACTGTCCTAGCAGAGCACTTCACACCTGCACTTAATGTTTCCCATTCGTCACCCATCTGATTCATGATAGACTGTCAGATAAGTTGATCATCATCTCTGGAATTAGAGTCACTTCTGCCCCCTACCTGGCTGGATTCTGGTCGTTCCCAGTGTCTGGTGCTCTGCTTTGTTCTTGTGTACTGCTGTCTTGGATATTTTGAGTGTGAAGGCAACCTGCATTGTAGTCCTCTGCCAGCAGAACCAGGATTAAACCAGGAAGAAAAAATGTATAAAATAAAAAATGAGTGGCCTCAATTTTTTCCAGGGCTCTATGTCATGGCTGACAGTGTAACTGCAAGTAGTATTACAGTGTTGAAGCTTAAATCAACTCCGAAAACATGCACTTCCTGTGCACTTGTGAGAAGCCTTGCAAGAATTGCATGAAAAGCAGTCCCTCCAGGATTTCGCGGGCGTCTTTTTTGATTGTTGCGGCTTAAAATGCTTGATTTTGCGGCAGCTTT
>JAODJU010000007.1:14353521-14371935 GCA_026776725.1 Gnathonemus echidnorhynchus | reverse complement strand
TGACACCAGAATCAAAATGGTTCTGAACACCGAGCTCCTGTATATTTTCATAGATAATGTTCACAGCTTCTGCACAACCAAAATTAGAACAAAATCATGCCCAGTTGAATGGCATCAGCACATGATGACTTGCATCCTGTAAGCACCAAATCCCCCAGCACATCATATTTATGACGTTTAAATTTTCACCTGTGTGCCTCAACACTCTGCGGTTTCGGAAAACACCAGCGGTGAGCAGGACGGCAAATGCCAGGGCAAACACAGCGAGAATCAAAATCCAGCTTTTTCCTTGCAGAGAATCTAAGACATATAGATGCCATAAATCCACAAGACACATCATCTTACAAAAAACTGACAGAAGTCCACATCCTCAGATAACTTAGAACTGCAAAGCAGATCTGTTAAGACATTGGCTCTTAAGTAACCCAGCTACAAATGCTAGATTAAATTTCACAATACAATTGCGACCACCCCCAAAGAAATAGAGCCTTAGTTTACTCACTTTGGGGAAACAGGTCTTTCTCAGAGATAGACTCACTCTTTGCCTCATGCAAAGGATTACGCCATATGCAGGTGTAGGTTTTATTCAGGTGATCGCTCTTCCAAACAGTCAGCACTCTTTCACTGCTGCTTTCCTTTTCATCTTCCTTCCAGAGAAACTTCCAGGAAGTGTGTTTGGCATCATCGCCATCACAGGACAAGGTACAGGCTGTCTCGTTGCACACGTGAGTCATGTTGGGTTTGGGGACTGGTGCTACGAAGGAGAAGGACACAAATGAAGTTTATTTAAAAATTACTGGATGTTATCAGATCTCCTACAAGTCATTGTTCCAACATTGTACATTTATTTCAACAGTATCCGATTTAACCCCAGGCATTTTTTGGACACATCAGAGCACAGGGAAAGACATATTTCTTAAAAAAGAAAAAAACAAAAAAAAAAACAAAAAGGTTTAAAACTACCGAGTAATAAATAAAAACGAAAGAGGTGATCATCAGGTTTCTACAGCTAGTCTCATATGATTCGCTGCAATTTTATACAAGCAATTACAGCAAAAGCAAAGAAGAATAAAGTATTACTTACAGAGTACAGTTAGCTGAAAATGTATTGGAGGTCCTTTTCCATTTATTTCAACAGAATAATTCTTGTTATCATCCACCATTAGTAATTTAATTTTTAGCACCCCGGTGATGTTATTCAGTTCACATTTGTGTTCACACATCTTATAATAATCCACCTGAGTATCAGGACCGTCCCATTCCGCTGCCTTGTGTGGACCAGACTTCCACGTGATGCTCGAGATTTGTTTACGGCCCACTTTGGGATCAAGTTCAGCCTGCCCACCTAGGAGCGCAAAGACCTCTTCACCTGGAAAGATCAAACCAACAACATCATACAGTTCGATCAGCTGCTCTCATGCATCTCCTCAGTAAGCAATGCATAATGTCATAGTCACATAGTGTCAAATATTGTTTTTGTTAATGTTATTCAGATACATATACAGAGAGATGGGCAAAAATACATCAAAATGTACTTTGATACAAAATACCTTATTTGTAGGTGTATCAAAATAAACTACCAAATACTACCACCAAGCAAAGTATTTTGTATTTTAAAAAATACCTGTTCCTTCACAAGCACACTGACTCAAATGGCCAGGCATAACAGTGAGAGTGTTTCACTTCATAGTAAGACACAATGCAATTGTGAAACCAAACAAAACATCAAATATTCTTAACTGTCTTAAATATTTCCCAGCTACTTAACGGGAATGGTAAGTCAATCTAATTAAAACATGATAACGATAAAGAAATTAAATTTTTTTGTAATTTAATTTTGCACCGAATAACTCAACTCAGTTCCTAAATTGCCCATAGGTGTGCATGTGTGCGTGAATGGTGTGTGAGTGTGCCCTGCGATGGGCTGGCCCCCTGTCCAGGGTTGTTCCCTGCCTCGTGCCCATTGCTTCCGGGATAGGCTCCGGACCCCCCGCGACCCAGTCGGATAAGCGGGTTGGACAATGGATGGATGGATGGATAACTCAACTCAACAAAATTTAAAATGGAAAAATGACAAACACAATTTAAACACTTCACTCAGCTACATCTTAAAAAGTTTAAACACGAATAGGCCTAAATAGAGCTTGTAAGTCTTTCGATTCAACACAAGTTATCTCTTGTCCTTAATGACCAACTATTACAATACATGAAAAAACGAAACTCCCTCCTAATTGTGTATGCACAAATGTGATGTCATCACGCATACTTTATGGGGAAACATTTCTTGTGTTTTCAAAATACAAAAATACTAAACATCAAAGTATTTCGATAGAATTACATTATCATTTTCATGATGTCAAATACGAAATACAAAATTGTATTTGAAATGCGTATCAGTAATACAAACAATCCCTACTAGTAGGCTTATATACGTACGTACGCTTCGTAACTATTTAAATACATGCACCTGAAGGTAAAATGTTAAGTACCCGTCGGCAATTACAGTGCAACCATACAAATAAGCATAAGTATGCAATCAATAACAACTCAATAACAGCCACCGATAGCGGCTGGCTGTAGTGAGATTTTTAATTCGAGATAATTCTGCACACTGATTTCACGTATGTAACAATTTTATGAAATAGTCTGTAACGTATGCAAACTACCCCAACGCTGTTGATGAAGCTAATATAATATTATTTATAGTAATATTTAATAATACGGATTTGCCGTAATATATCTTTCGCGAGCGTCAGTCTGAAAGCGCGAGTTAAGCCAGACGCGTGAAAACCCTGATAACATAAAAGTACATCTATCCATCTATACAGTATGCAGTGACCCATCTGCATGTTTACCGAAGGAGAAAATCGATGTCGACGGAGGAAATCTTATCATCTTACTTCTTACCTGCGCAATCATCTCTGAAAAGTCCAAACACTAAAATCAGTTTTGTCACATTTATTCTATATAGTATCATTAGCAATAGAAGAGACCCAATTCTTTAAAGACAATTGTTATGATCCTGAAACCCCCGCGTCTCTTGAGTTTTCTCAGCGTAAATTGAAAACTCCGGAGAGTTTTACGTTTTCGAGACCCTGTCGGTAATATCACGCCTTTACTGACAAGATTTTCGCAGTCGATTTATACATTACTAAAGAATCGAGGTGGGGGTGAGGGACGCTGTGTACAGCTGTTACAGGAACCGATAGTAAATGTCTCGCCAAAGTTTTCTCACTTCGATTTCCTCTTGTCATACCTACAAAAGCCTAAGTCTTACAAAAGCGTGAACTGCTATATGCTCTTTACTTTCTAGAGCTCATTGAAGAAGGAATATAATTAGCTGGATCTTTTTTAATGACTATGTAAATTTTAAAAAATGACAAAACCCTGACTACTTCCGTTTAAGATGCCAGTGATACCATGTCTTTCCTAAAATTGTCTAATGAGTTGATAAATGTTTACTTTTTGGGTGATTTCATTAAAGTCATGCTGTTACCTCATTAAGTAAATCACCAAGGAGAGAACAGCATGTTCATCTAGACGTAGCCTCACAATTAATAAAATGAACTTAATAGTGCAGGTGTTCTACTCCTTCATCTGTAAACAGCCAGCTCCTCTCTGTCATTATGTGGTATTATTACTGCCAGAAACATTAAGATGAATAGTTAACAATGTACAGGCCATCCAAGGCGGCCAAGCCTTATACACCGGGCTTCCTGGGTCCGACCCCAGGCTGACTGTAAGTGACGTGACCCTGTACCGGATGGGGGAGTAACAGCATAGGTTAGTGTGAAAGTTCTCAATAACGGCTCTCTGACAGGGGTGACAGCTTCTAGGTGGTTGGGCACTTTGGCACCTGGCGCTTCCCCCATGGGTTGCAGGAAGACCCAGTACAAACCCCCCCGTAGAGAAGCGTACAGCTGACCTGCAGTGGAGGGTGGTGCCTGTGGCACATCGATCCATCGGGGGTAGCAGGCTGTCCTTTTTGTGGGCAAGATGAAACTGTGGTGCATCTTTTTTTGAGGTGCGGGAGGCTTGGGACCATGTTCTCGAAGCTTGAGGCATGGTTTGGTGGGTCCGGGGCAGATTTCTCCGACGTCATTTTTATCTATGGTCCAAAATATAAGGCACGTGAGAAAGCCAAATTGCGCTTGTTGAATGTTCTAGTGGGTAAGGCCAAGCTTACGATTTGGTCTCGAAAAAGTAAGCTGAGAGGGGCTGGGCCGACGGACGCCAAGTCTATACTGGTGGGGTTGGTAGTGATGCGGCTCAGGGTGGAGTATGAGTACTCTGTGCAGAACCATAATGCGGCTCAGGGTGGAGTATGAGTACTCTGTGCAGAACCATAATGCGGCTCAGGGTGGAGTATGAGTACTCTGTGCAGAACCATACTGCGGCTCAGGGTGGAGTATGCGTACTCTGTGCTGACCCATACTCTGCAGGAGTTCTCCACAGTGTGGGGGCAATGCAGAGTGTTGTGTGAACTCGGCGATGATCAAAATCTAGTATTGAAAGTGTGACGTGCATGATGAATTTTGTGGACCAATAATTTGTTTTGTTTTTTCTTTTTATTTGTTTTCTTTATTTTATTTATTTATTTTTTTGAGCAAGGCTTAATCGTGCATTCGTGTTAATAAAGAGGTTTTTAAAAGTCAAAAGTCTCTCTCTCTCTCTGTGTGTGTGTGTGTGTGGGGGGGGGTTATGTATATATTACACTGTGTGTGTGTAAATGTCCCTATAATGTGATAAAAACCTGTCATTTGGACATTTTTTTTGGTCCCCACAGCAGGAAATACAATTTTATAAAAAAAAAATAATTCTGTGACCTCAATCAAAAAACTAAAAATGCCAAAAGTCTCGTATTTTGTTTGGTTACTTATGGTTAAGGTTACGGCTGGGTAGGGGTTAAGGTTGTTACAGTATGTTGGGATTAGAGTTTTCCCCATAGAAATGAATGGAGAGTCCCCACAAAGATATAATTACAAACCCGTGTGTGTGTGTGTTCTTTGTTATGTGTAGATGTTTTCCCAGTTTTCTTTCAACACTTATGTGAGTTGCTATCTCTCAACTGCCCATGTTGTGTTAATGTGTGTGCCTTGTGATGGACTGTCCTGTGGGGTCCAGGCTCATTGTAGAAGATGCATGTAATACATAGAAATGCGTCGTAATATCAAACCTCCATCTACAGTCTAGAATGTAACAGGTGAAGAAAAGCCTTCTGGCAGTATCTGTTCCTAAAAAGCCAAGTCACAGGAACACCTATACTTACCCTCATCCACGCGTCGCGGTGACCTCCCCCATCCCGCTGTTTTTGCAGACTGTTCCATTGGAATAGTTTCCCTTGCCATTACTGCATGCACTGTTCTTGCTTTTTCTGATGTTCTTTTTCCGTGCTATTTTTTTGTAGCTCTTTTTGCAACACTGTCGTGCAGCTGTTACTGGTCACTCACCGGAAGCTTAGCCCGGCATCAATTGTAAGTCGACTCCTTGACAGCGGCATGTTTGCGATGTATTATGTGCCACTTCTTTGTGACTTTGGACACTAGTGTCTGATGAATGAATGAATAAATAAATGTAAGTGGGAGGCGCACGTAATGTTAGCAGCATGCTTCACCAGAAGAGGGCGCTAAAAATCGATAATTTTGACAAACATTTTCTCAAATATAGTGTAGCTATATTTCTGGAAATATTGTAAACTGTTGCCACGGAGG
The DNA here is from genome assembly GCA_026776725.1 of Gnathonemus echidnorhynchus. Classification (NCBI taxonomy): domain Eukaryota; kingdom Metazoa; phylum Chordata; class Actinopteri; order Osteoglossiformes; family Mormyridae; genus Gnathonemus; species Gnathonemus echidnorhynchus. The sequence continues at coordinate 14,366,224 of JAODJU010000007.1, read as the reverse complement.
AAATCAGTGGGTCCAGAATGAAATGGAAGGTTAAAATGCATGTTTATGTGGAGCTATAAAGCTTACCACAGTGGTATAATGTTCCACTGAGAAGTGTCAGGCACCAAAAAAACTTAATTATTCATTAAGACGCCATTCTGCAAACATAGCTGATTCAGGCCCATCAAACCCTCTTTTCTGTTTCATTGTGTGATTACGCCTTTGTCACTGTGTTTTTGTGCTTATCGGCCTCGCTAAAAGTCTAACTCCTCGCCTCTCTCGGCTCTGCTCTCTTAATATCCATTGTGAAGGCTTTCCTGTAAATTGTACCAACCCCCCAGACCTTCATCTTCAGACGTCCTCCTCTGTCTTCCTTTGCTCTGCCTCTTCCTGTGACTGTGATGCTTTTTTCTCTTCACTTTGTGTCATGTCGTTCAGCCTGTGGAACTTTAGCTAGTGTTTGTCATTAAACCTTTATAGAGAGCTAGATCACAAGGCAGCTTAACTGCCTGACGTGACGTGTTGCTCAGGGCTTGTTGACGGGGGCAGTCTGGGCTTGAGAGGTGACGGCAGCAAAAGTGATGATCGGGAAAGTCCAAGGAGGACAGTCTTACTGACCCCAGGTTATTAAACAATTTTCTAACAGGTCAATAAATGGTTTTAAAATAAAATGGAAAAAAGTCACACAAAACCAATGCCAAACAATGCCTTACTCTGTTCATGATATATTCAACATTTAAACAAATATTTACGTTAATTTTACAAAAAGATACATTCCATCCCATTTGCATGTTTCAGTGTCAGAGAGGCGTGGACTGGCTACCATTTACGAACATCATGATTTATTTTCTATTTTATAGATAGATTGGATGTCAATACTGTAATCCCAGAGGCGGCATCACACGTACAGTAGTCACTGCAGACCACTGAAAATCCCTTTCACTGCTCCCTTTCATTCCAGTTAAAATGCTTCATGGACGTGACTCATAACTCAAAACGATAGTTATGGCCAGTTAGTGATGCGAGAGGCAGATGCACTGTAAACAGAGTGCTTTGTCGCTACAGCAGGAGTGTCATGGCTGAAAAACTCCAGAAAAATCCACACCACTGCACTCTCCAGTTAGCACACCCCATTAAGCCAGATTAATGACTGGCTACTTGAATGCTTAAATGGATCTGCCTGTTATTCTACCCTAAGCTTATTTACTTTCCTTCCCACTAATCTATCCAAACCATTTATATTTAATAGTTTGTAAGGCACAATCTCCAAAACATTAGTTCTAGTAAAGTTAACAGTTTAGAATCTAGATTGGCAACCTTTATGAACGATGGCTTAATAGCTTTCCTACTTTTTGAAATGTCACTTGATTAGTTCTATGTCCACAACCACGTTTTGTGTGGCAAAATGAATGATGTAAGTAATGAGTACATTTCTGTAAGTCTCAGTGGCTTTTCAGATAACAAAAAGCAAAGTTGTAGGGGTAGTATTCCACAACCTCATTAGTGGGATAACTTTCCTAAATATTCTGACGGTCAGGTTTGTTTTAACAATTATTTTGCTCCAAAAGGATATATTATAATTTTTTTCTGTGTGTATAGGCTATTCAGTCAGTCAGTATGGTTATCTAGCTCTCCGACCATCTTCTACAGCACTCATTCAGTACAGGGTGGGGGTGCAGGCCTGGATCCTGGGGCTGCATAAGGCAGAGGGCAGGACGCACCCTGACTTGGGATGCAAGCCGACCGCGAGGCAAACAAGCACTCAGTGACACACTGTGGGCAATTTATCAATCCAATCCGAATAGCTGCATGTTTTGGGTGGCTAAAGGAAACCAGAGTTTTACAGGTCATCCAGTTATGAAACACCCCCTATAACTGAAATAATTTGAGCCAAACTAGTTAAGATGATAAAGCATTATTTAATCGTTAATCTAAATTTTCTTGGTTCCTCGTTTTCTCTTGAAATAATTTCTCTGCATGTATGTCACACTGTCACCTGAAGCTCCTTTGTTTTCCTGCCCACTTCCCCACTTCCTCCAAATGTGCTGAGGCTGCAGCCACTTCTGCCCCTGAGGAAGCTGGGACAGGGGGTGTCACCCTCTACAGACAGCCCACCCTTTTGCACCACGTAACCATAGTCATCAGAACACTGAGAATTGTTCTTTACTACTCACAAACAATTCGCTTGGCCCTTCACATCTGAACCAGTGTCTAGTTACCTCTCCTCTGGCCTTCCTTCATGTGCTGCTGAATCTCTTTAGACCCACGCCAACCTGTACTTTCCCACTCTGTCTCCACTGCTTATAGCTGCATCCAGATCCTTCCATGAGCCAAAAGGCTGAAGACATCAGTATCTACAGGATGTCAGCAGCCACTGCACCTATAGGAGTCTATGATCAGTGCTGACTGTGTGTCCAATGGCACCTGCCACCAAGAACCACACAGTGGAAGTGATTCTGATAAAAATTCAGAGCTGATTTTACTATTATAGAGAGATGACAAAACAGAATGCTTTGAAACCAAATCACTTCCCATCTGACTCAGAGTAAAGAGAGTTAAAATTCAGACTTAACACCTTGAACCATTTTATCAATGTGATTGAATGCAGCTTTTTCACTGCGGTTGGACTGGTGATATTTAACATGAGCTTATTTCGGGTGGATCTTTATGAGCTGTCCTCATAAATGCAAATTTGAATTCAAAGCCAACCAAAATGGGCAGATATAAACCTGAAGCCATATTTCAATGTCCATGAGATGATTTAAAGCAATTATAGGTAAGTGCATTAAACTATATAAATGCATACATTACATGGGAATTTTAAAGGTGAGTTGGAAGCAAAAGTGCACTGTTAATATAGATGAATGAGCCGTAAATTCATGAATGCATGGGTTGATTGTGTCATGGAAAGGTTTGTTAAAGATTACAGGGCACAATGTGTGGTGTTAGTTTGCAGGTAAACAATATGATGACATCATGTAAATTAACCATGAAAGCAGACAGACAATTACTGAGAATACAGCACCGTGACAAAGGTAAAGTCCATTATCTTAGCTGTACTAAGCAATAGCTTCACACAAAATGCTGCAAAAATACTACTTTCTTGATGGGTTATGCTGCTTTACATAATAATTCTTGAACGGAACTGTGACTCCCTATATGTGTGTGTGTGCTGTGTTGTGTTATGTGTGTGTGTGTGTGTATGTGTGTGTGTGTCTGTGATTGTGTGTGTGTTTGTGTTTGTTTGTGCACACATACATTCGTGTGACTAGCCGCAAGTCCTCAAATGTACGTTGGCCATGTTCGGGGTGTTACAGAAGACGTATAACCTTTAACTCTTCCCATCGTTCAGTTCTCATCTATGAATTCTGCCACACCCCCAGCCTTTGTCTCCCAGCTGTCCCAGGACCTTTATAGATTTGTGACTTCATGCAAGACTTGACATGTCACTCAAACCTGACAATGAATGTCAGGACGACGCAGAAAGCATCACTGAAACTCCTGCTCATGTTTCCAAGCATGAACAATGTTCCTTCTAGCAGAGATGACCTGCTTTGGATGTATTGTACTCAGTGCCAGGCAACCCATTAGGCGACATGGTGTCGACTTAGCAAGACAATTTCACTTTGTCTCGGATGCCGATGGTGGGGATGGAGGGGGACAGCAAGGGTGATGGCGCTGGCGCCAGCAGTGAAGTCTAGGGCTCTGCAAAAACTTTTGTCATAAATGACATCAGACAGATATTTAACAAGCATTTTAAGGATCAGAATTCAAGTTTTTTAATCAGCCTTTTTTGACCATGATGTCTCTATTCCTGTTGAAGTGAAGCAAAAAATTAGATGATGCACGTTCCACTGACTGTGTGGAATAATCAGAGATGCACTGGATGAACAACGTGTCATTCGCCACAATCAGGTTATGGAGACGTTAGTGAACATACCCTGGCTGATTTTATCCTCCATCCTCCATTTGAATTACATCCTTGATTTTAGTTCGTTCAGCTGCTGTGGAACTGCTGGTCAGGCTGCATCTTTATTACTCTTAGAGTGATAACCGTGCTGGATCAGTAACTGATCTGAATCGTGTGTGTTTTTCACAGAGGTGACTCAGGACTTGTTTAAAGATCTTTTGGTGACAGCGAGGCACAACAGATACAGTAGTAAATAAAGTGGCATATCGAACTGATTGCAGCAGCCTCGTTGAGGATCCTTGACCTTGTTGATGTGGTCAGGATTGCAGACTGTGAAGTGGAAGACCAGAGCTCAGATCTCATCAGAACTTGTTCCCAGTAAAATTGCTGTACTTGGTAATGGGATAAAAACACGCATGTCCATCCAACTGGTGTGAACCTCAGTATCTGCATGGATGTCTCTTTTGTCAGGATGCCTATCAGGAAGAAGATATGAGACAGGATGCTTTCTGTTTCAAACAAGAGTAATGGAGCATTATTCTAAAAAGTAATAAATAAATTTAGCAAAATAGTTTTTTTCGTGAACAGTGCTTTAACTATACATGCAATCATAAATAATGCCATTTGAGTAAAGCAGTAAACTATTATGGAAGAAATAAAAATAAGATGCCTTTTTAACTGGGAAAGGGTGGCAACTCTACATACAACCTATTCCCTAAATTTCTGTCATCCTCAGTTGCTCTCCTCTACCGGTCTCTTCCTCTGCTATGTGATCGCAGTGATTCCTGTTTCCCTGCTCCGGTTGCTAGGAGGGAGCCTGTCCTAAGCAACGCTTTAGGCAAACTCCAAAAAAAAACAGAGAGGTCGGCAGAAAGTGCGACAGAGCGTACGGGGAGTCCGACTGGGACGGGACCGGGACCGTCCTCCGTCACCTGGCGTTATATGTCAAACCATAAACTGGGGGGAAATATTAAAAAGCAAAAAATAAAAAATTATAATTAAAGACAAGGAGCAGAAGTCGCTTTGCACGGAGCTCTTTGAACACATTTACAGGAGAAGCGGACTGGAAGACTTTTTGAACAGTTTCATTTTGCCTTCTTCCAAGTCACACTGAGGGGGCTGAAAGCTGCACGGCGGGGGGCGAGAGCTGCGGATTTCTTTTGGTGAGTTTCGGGCAGTCCGGTTAGACGTCTGACAAGCTCTTCTGGAAATTACAAAGCGACGCCGAAGATGAAATATCTTAAGATAAGTTTGCAAAAGTAGCCTGTACGAATCAACAATTGGGATATAACATAAAATATCTGGACTGGCTGCCGGCGAAACAAATGGGAGAAAGTTAATGGAAGCAAATCTCGGACCTGCCGCGCTTTAAAAATAAGCTCCCATCGATCAGCCCCCGCTTGGTGGAGGATAAGGGGGGCTTGTGAATGCATTGGGTTTCTGAGAAAGTCGATTTGATCATATTATTATTACAATTGTTCCTGCCGACATTATATGTACCTGGGTAGGTGCATGTTCATTGGAGACTGAAGAAAAACCAGCATAGAGCTGACCGTGAACTACATCACAGTTAAAGTCGTGTAGAAAACGTGAGCTGGAATTGTCCCTGAGGTTTTACGTGTGTATAGTAATGAGGGGCCTGAAAATGTGAAATTCCTGAGTGCTGCAGCCACCATGCCCCCGGTGGCCACCTGCCTTGTGGCCGGGTTACCCCACCAGCTGGGCGTGGCTGCAGTGAAGGGCAGTGGAGCCCCAGCGCCGTCCTGCCGTCTGATTGTGTCCCGGTTCTGACAGGGGAGGGGAGGAAGGACGCAGGGAGAGGACATGGGCAACTCGTCTAAGAAGGAGGCCGTGGAAGGGGGAGAGGGTGGTGGGGGGGAAGAGGAGGGCGGACAGGGTGAGATGCGGGTAGAAGAGAATGAGGAAGAGGAGGATGAGATTACAGCAAAAGAAGAGGAAGAACTGCAGTGGGACCAGGAACTGCCTATACGGGTAGAGGATGATATTGAATCTAAAGAAATGGCTCTGAACATGAGCTACTGTAGAATGTACGACCTGCCGACTCGCATCTCCTCGCTAACATACCTGGTGAAACTGTACCTGTGTAATAACCGCCTGGAGACTTTGCCGAAGAGCCTGGCCCAACTGCAAGGGCTGCACCTGCTGGCGCTCGATCAGAACAGAATGGATGATCTGCCAGTGGTCGTGTGTGAGCTGGTCAACCTCACCCACCTCTACGTGAGCAACAACAAGCTCATGTGCTTGCCTGTGGAGATGGTCAACCTGCGCAAACTGCGCTGCCTCTGGTTAGACGGTAACTACTTCCTGCATTTCCCGCGGCTCCTCATGAAATTGCCCAACCTGAATGCACTGCAGCTGGGGGACAACATGCTGAGGCAGCTGCCCAGTGACATGTGGTGCATGTCAGCACTGCGCTGCCTCTGGCTCTATGGCAATCGCTTCACGAAGTTTCCAAAAGCGCTACTGCGCATGGAGGCCCTAGAGATCCTGGACTTTGACAACAACAAGCTCACCAAGTTGCCCGAACTAGATCACATGCCAGCCCTGCGCCTGTTCTCCTACGACCATAATATGGTCAAATATCCCCCGCTTGTGCGGGAGGAGGCACTGGTGGTGGGACGAGGGGCAGATGTATACCTGGAGAAAAGGCAGAAGAAGAAGGACGATCTGAATAAGGCTGCCCAAACGGAGGCCAAGAAGAATGCTGATATGGAGCACAAGAAGTTTCTCAAGATGAGGCTCACGAAGTCCACTGCCATGTCATCTAGCATGGGGCCAGAGCAAGAGCAGGAGCCAATCATCCATGGAATCCTGAAAAACTCCACCTCCTGTGACCGGCGGCCCAATGGGATGGCGGATGGGATGGCGGAGGGTACGGGGCGAATGAAATATCATGGGGAGCAGGAGGAGCTACTGTATGATGAGGATGGCATGGAGTACGAGCAAGACCCACTGGTGTATCAGGGTTCGACCCGGCAGACAAGGCTGGCAAAGGAAGGTGAGGAGCCAGAGAGATGCTAGTGAGAGACATGACCCCCCCCCCCCCCCCCCCCACTGCCCTCCTGGGGATGATAATAGGCCCAGAACATCAAAGTATAAAATCAGCAAAAACCATAATGCCCAACAATAGCTATTTGTTTATCATTATTGACATTATTATTTTTGGTTTGGTTTTCTGGAGTTCAGTTGTCACTTGGACATGGACATGGTGATGGTCATTATCACCGGGCTGCACAGTTAAGGATGTAACTCCTTCCCGGTTCCTGAGCAGCCTGGATGCAAACATGTGCACATGCTGCACAATTTAGACACTTGGGTGAGTTGGGAGCGAAGAGCAGGGCGTGTAACTGAGAGCTAGAGACGTGCAACTGTGTGTGTTTCTGTGTGGGGTGTGACATAGATGATTCATGTATTCTCGATGCTACAAGATGATGAGTATTTCGCCATACAAAAGATCACTGTAATTGCATATTTTATCAAAATTGCGTTATGACCAAAATCGGGTCTCTTAGGCTTTGGTTAGTCTCATGACAAAATATCTTAGTTCAACTCTTTCCCAGTTTCAGTGTCATTGTAGTAACTAAGTTTTACCTTTGTAGGGCAATATTGCAGTATTGGTCATTTCCCAGTTCCTGGAACCCCTGGAACTTGAATAATTTGAATTATTCAATTAAGATTAGGTAGCATTGTTAAATCGTAGAGCTATATTTTCTTAGTCTCTTGTTTATATATATATATATATATATATATATATAGCTTACTTTCTTTAAAACAGAAAATGCAGTTTGTTGGAATTAAATTCATGAATGAAACACCACATTGCTTAATGTCCATAAAGTCATTTGTTCGCTACACATTTTTATACATTTATATATATCATTTATCAGGAAGGCATTACATTTCTGTGGATGACTTGACTACTTTAATGTTTCAGCATTTATTACGTACCTGTCAGGCCTGAACGATGTGCAATGTTAATATTGACATTGTATGATATGCACTTATAATTATCATGTTGGAAGGAGCGTGATAGTCAACTGGGCTGAGATTGTTAAAAAGAAAACATTTTTACTCTGTCAGAGGAAACAACTTAGAAAGCTTTGCAATTTTAATGTTAATTCCTTTTGAAGAATATCTAGTATATTTTTAAAGTCAGTCTAAAGTTTACTGCCAATGCTTTTGCCAGTAATAATCATTTTTGTCCTTATTGTTGAACTCACTCATAGACAGTGTGATGCACTGAGAAATTAACAAAAATAAGCGAGAAGAAAAGTGAACAAGAACTGGTCACCAAAACCCATCCATCTTCTGCAGTACAGGAATATTTAAGGTGGCGTGGAGATGATGCTGAAGAAAAGCAAGTGATTTGTCAACACTGATTTGTTTACTTGACAGACTCATTTGGTGGCTGTAGTTTATTTTGGTATGTTTTCCACTCCTTTTATGTTTCATAAATAATGCAGTATGTATCAGAAAATTTCAAATATCTTAACGTGAATCTTTCCAATATTGTGCAACCCTAGTACATGTCTATCCATCAATCTATCCATCCATCCATTTTCTGCAACCCCTTGCAGTGTGAATTGTCCTTGGGGGCATCCTGGAGCCCGTCCCAGAGGCTATGGGCGCAAACCCCAGTGCATATCCTTGTTCCTAATGACACTCTGTTTGTTTATTGGAATGCTATAGGAAAAATCATGGGAATTTTAATTTATTTCATTGAAATGTTGATTTTGCTGGATGTAAATTCTATATCTGATGATAATGATGATTTGTCTTCTTCAAGCTGATGTTCCCAAATCTCAACATGTTTGGGACACATCACTGCATATACAGTGTGTCACACTGTCACCTGAAGCTCCTTTGCGTTCCTGCCCACTTCCCCGCTTCCGCCAAATGTGCTGAGGGCACAGCCCCTTCTGCCACGTCTTCCATTTTTGCCACACATTTCAAACTGTAAATTACACAAAGCAGGCGTAAAATGTAAATTAAATTCAATCTCCTTGATTTCTCACATCAGTGAAGAAAATTAATTTTGTGTTTTCATGTCAAAATTAGGCAAAGGGATGTAGCTCAAGGGTGGTGTTCACTAATTAGTGACTCGTGCAAGAGTGAGTGCTCCCCCTTCTGGTTGCTTCTGAAAATGTACTTTTCATGCCTTCACACAGGAAGCACAAAATAAAATTTAGATGGGATTTAGTTCAATGGGATTGCTGTGGTGTTATTATTATTATTATTATTATTATTATTTAAAAAATGTATTTTACATTTATTTTTGAAATGCACAAATAAGCATCTTGTAGGTTTTGTTTTTCAGGCACTTTGATAGACGCATTACCTTTGGTTTGCATCAGTTCCTAATTGTGTTTGCAGTTTTAATAATAAATAATTTTCCCTGTTGTGCTGAAATTGCACTGAACCGTGAACGCTAAACCGAGGTTTGTTGTGGACCGTCGCACCCGTAGTACTCAGGGATCTGTGTGAATCTTACAGCTGGTTCTTAGCAGTCTGTGTGGATCTGAGAGCTGTGATGCTTGAGCCGGTTGTCTGTGTGATTCTTAGATATTTTATAAGCCTTTAGAAAGTATAAATGATTTTATTAAGAAAAAGCGTGTGATAAGAATGCAGTTAGTAAGTCAACTTAGTGCAACAGACTGGGGTGAATATGACCTTCAACTAAGCTGGAGAAGTTTCTACCACCTGCATGAGGAAGGAATCACAATTTACAGTGGGACAAATTACCTACAATTAGCTTTCCTGCTACAAAGAAAATATTAATTTCCACACAATACTCTTATTGTTATTGGATTGTTCCCGTGATAAATCCTCATTGTGATATTTAACATGGTTTTATCTTAAGGTGAATTTTTTGGGCTGTTTTCAGAAATGCTGATTTGGCTTAGGAGCAAGAGAGAATGACCAGATATAAGACTGAAGCCAAATTTCAGTGTCCATTAAATGATTAAAGCAATTACCCACTCGGCAAGTACATTACCCTGAATAAATGCAGGCATTATTTTTTGTGCTTCTTTTCTACTTGTAAGAGTATTTTTTAAGGCTTTTGCTGCTTTACTGGAAGACCACATGATTGATAATCCGGGGGGGCAGTGTTAGCGGGTTAGGTTGCTGTGCCTGTTATCAGAAGGTTACCAGTTCAAATCCCATGGTGGACAGAGTGACTTCACTGTTGGGCTCTTTGCTCCAGTGACTATCTGACCCTTCTCGAAAAATGTGCATAAAAGAGTCTGCATTGTAAGAGAACTGGATGTTTTTTTCTAAACCGAAGACATTAAGCTATTCAAGACAATAAGGTGACAAAAGGGATCAGTTTATGTGTGTGTGTGTGTGTGTTTGTGTGTGCGTGTGCGTACGTACATCGGTGTGACTAGCCGCAAGTCCTCAAATGTACATTGGCCATGTTCGGGGTGTTACAGAAGACGTATAACCTTTAACTCTTCCCATCGTTCAGTTCTCATCTATGAATTCTGCCACACCCCCAGCCTTTGTCTCCCAGCTGTTACCCGTCCTTTATAGAATTGTCACTTCATGCTAGACTTCACGGGATGCCTATCATACGTACCCTTCCCTGAAACCTGACAATGAATATCGTTGAAGACAATGCAGAAAGTCCCCAACTTAGGAACAATGGAACCTCCCTATATGTCTCCTTTGTCAGGGCAGTGTGAATTTTTAATTTTCTTTCTACTGAGAATGAAGTTTCACCGGGTAGAATGCGACATCAACATTTTTTATTTATTTCTGTCTGAAAGTAAGAAATAAACAGAATACAGTTTTTTGTCATAACTGTGAACAGTGTTTTAAGCTTGTAGGTAATTATAACTAATACTGTTTTATTAAAGTAAACCATTCTGGACCAATATCATAAAAAGGCGGGCAGTTGTAGGCAGGGATGGGCAATATTTCTGATAAATGAATTTTATTTTAAATACAAAATTTTATTTTGTAGTTTGTATTTAACTTCATAATAATGATTATGTAATTTGTATCAAATTTAAGTATGATGTTAAGTATTTTGAAAATATAAGAAATAAATTATACGGACAAAAGTATTGGGACACCTGGCCATTACATGGGAACTTTAATAACATCTCATTCTAAATCCATAGGCATCAATATGGAGTTGTCCCCCTCCCCCCCCCTTTGCAGGTATAACAGCCAGTCTCTGGAAAGGCATTCCACAAGATTTTGGAGTGTGTTTGTGGGAATTTTTGTCCATTCTTCCAGAAGAGCATTTGTGAGGTCAGGCCCTGATGTTAGACGTGAAGGTCTGGCTTGCAATCTCCATTCTGGTTCCCCAATCTGTTCGATGGGGTTGAGATCAGGGCTCTGTGTGGACCGATAAAGTTCTTCCAATCCAAATTCACCAAACCGTGTCCTTATGAATCTTTCTTTGTGCACTGGGGCACAGTCATGCATGCCAAGACATTTTTGAAAATTCTGTGCTTCCAATTCTGTGTGGATGGTTTGGGGAAGATCCTTTTCTGTGCCAGCATGACTGTGCCCCAGTGCACAAGGCAAGTTCATGCATAAGTTTTTTTCAGACATTTTAATGAAAGGTCAATAGATCCAATAGCTGATCACGACTTACTAGACTTACAAGCTCTATTGAGGCCTATTCATGTTTAACATCTTTAAGATGTTGCTGAGTGAATTTAAAATTTTTAATTTTTAGGGATCCACTGGGTCCCTGTTGCTTTAAACTTTGGTGTTTTGAGTTATTTGCATCGGTGGTGCAAAAAAGGAAGCAAATTTATCAATTAAATTACAAAAAAACAAAACAAATCTTGTTGATTTTGATATTATTAGGCTTACAGAATATACTGTTCTGGGAAAAAATGAAGAGACCAAAGCAAAATTTTCAGTTTCACTCATTTTTCAATTTATGCGTCTTTGTGTGATTATGCGTCTGTGTAAAATATACTTCTGCTTCTCATTAATGAAAGGCTTTTTCCTTGCTTTTTGGGTCTTGACTCTCCCTTCTAGGAACCTGTTATAAATTTTCTAGCAGTGCACTTTACCCCGCTTAATGTTTCCCATTCCTTTTGAAGGTCACTTGATGTCATCCTCCAATTCATCAGGCACTGTTGGATAAGTTAACTGTCATCTCTGGCATTAGAAAAGTTTTTCTTCCTTTTTGATGACACCTGGCTCGTGTTTCAGTGTTACCAGTGTCTCCTGCTTCACCGTGTTCCTGTGTACTGCATTCTTAGGAACTCTGAACCAGGAAGCATCCTGCCTCGCAGTGTAGCCTTCAGCCAGCAGAACCAGCATTAAACCAGGATTCAAAAATGCTGATTTTTTTTTTTGTAGCATGGAGTGGTCTCTTAATTTTTCCCAGAGTTGTACTTAAGACACTTCAGAATAGTTACTTTAACAAGTTTTGCTTGTTTTCGCATTAAGCAGTGAAGAAAATGTTGATCTTATGCTTGGCAATTTGAGTCAGTGTGATTGTGAAGGAACAGATTAATATAGAATAGAAGTATGTCAAATGTATTTTTGTATTTTCAGTATACAAAATCCTGTAAATTATCTTGATACTTTGCTTGGTGGCTGCATTTTACAGTTTATTTTGACACACATACAATACAATACAATTGGACATACAATTTTGTATCAAAATACATTTTGATTTATTTTTGCCCATATCTGGTTGTAGGCGTTTTAATGAAAATGAATGTTCTCTACTAGCACATATAACATATCCCCTGTCTGTTATCCCCAGTTGCTCGCCTCTACCGGTCTCTTCCTCTGCCATGTGATCGCACTGACTCC
>JAODJU010000007.1:14326887-14347044 GCA_026776725.1 Gnathonemus echidnorhynchus | reverse complement strand
GCAGGAGAGGACATGGGCAACTCGTCTAAGAAGGAGGCCGCGGAAGGGGGAGAGGGGGGTGGGGTGGAGGAGGAGATAGGAGGGGGTGAGGAGGGGGCAGAGCAGAAGAAAAAAGAGGAGGATGAGCCGTATTATGACCAGGAACTGCCACCACTGGTGGAGGATAGTGTTGAATCTGGGGAGCCGCTGCTAGGCCTGACCTTCCTAGGCCTAAGCATCCTGCCGACCCGCATCTGCTCACTGAAACATCTGGAGAAGCTGTTCCTCTCTAACAACCGTCTGCAGAAGCTACCAAACGCCTTTGCCCAGCTGGAAAGGCTGCGTGTGCTGGGTCTCGACCAGAACAAGTTTGACGATATACCGTTAGCCGTGTGCGAGCTGGTCAACCTCACCCACCTCTACATGAGCAACAACAAGCTCCTAACTGTGCCTGTGGAGATGGTCAACCTGGAGAACCTGCGCTGCCTCTGGTTGGACGGTAACTACTTCCAGCATTTCCCACAGCTCCTCGTGAAATTGCCCAACCTTAGCTCAGTGCAGCTGGGAGACAATATGATAAGGGATCTGCCCAACAGTCTGTGTTGCATGGAACAGCTTCGGGGCCTCTGGCTTTATAGCAATCGCTTCACCAAGTTCCCGAAAGTGCTGATGCGTATGGAGTACTTGGAGACCCTGGATATGGACCACAATCAGATCCCTTCCTTGCCTGATCTAGACCACCTGCCTGCCCTGCATCTGTTCTCCTATGACCTAAATCCTGTCAAGGTCCCCCCCAAAGTGCGTGAAGGGGTGGTGCTGGTGGGACCAGGGGCAGGTGATCTCAGGGATGCAAGGGAACAGCAGTTGGAGGAAGAGAGACAGGCTGCTGAAGAAGAAGCTGCAAGGAACTCTGAAATGGAGGCCAAGTTGCTACTGAAGATAAGGCTCAAAGGGCCACCAAAGCAGTCCACCTTGGCACCAGAGCAGGAGCCGGAGCAGGAGCCCGACGCCCCCCCCGATCGCCAGCCCAATGGTGTGGCGGATGGGATGGTGAAGGGGGTGGGGCTAGATGGTAGAGAGGGCCAATGAATTATCAGGGGGAGGGGGAGCAGGCAGTGTTACTGTGTGAGAAGGGTGGGAGGGAGTATAAGCAAAAGCCCCTGTCAGGGTTCGATTTGGCAGACAAGGCTGGAGATGGATGGTGAAGAACCAGAGGAGCTAGTGTGCCCCCCCCCCCCCCATGATAGACATTCCAGAACACAAAAATGCAAAATCAGGACCATAACACCCAGCAATTATTACTGACATTATAATTTCTGGCTTGGTTTTCTGGAGTTCACTTGCCACTGGCACATGGACATAGTGATGGTCACTGTCGCCGGGCAGCACAGTTAAGGATGCAGCCCTTTCCTGGGGCCCTGAGCAGATTCTGGGAACCTCTTGTGTCCGGAGTGTTTGATGGCTGTTTATTCAGCTTGGATGTGAATATGCACATGCTGCACACTTTAGAGATGTGGGTGAGTTGGGAGTGAAGAGTAGGGCATGAAAACAGAAAGTTAGAGATGTGTGAGTGTGTGACTGTGTGTGGTGTGACGTAGACATAGGCTTGACTGTGTCAATGATTCATCTATCCTGGATACCACGCGGTATGAGTGTTTAACGTGATGTGTGTACAGAAACACCAATCTCTTCTCATTAAATAATTGCTGAAGTGACGTTTTTCGGCTGTCATCTATTCGCTCAAACTTCTTCAGTGTTTCCGTCTCTCACCTGTGCGCTCTTGGTGCAGTAATCCATCACAAGCCTTGATGTCATGTTCATTTTATAGTCAGACTAATGTAACTCCAATAAATCTCTCATAGTGTGTGATCTTGCGAGTGTGTGTGTGCTGTGCAGTACAACAAGTTGGAAAGCCATTTAGCAATACCAGGGATCTGTTTCAAACAGCAGGATAACTGTTAGCTAGAAAACTAGTCAAGTTTAAGGTACCCTATTTTAAATGCCCTTTATCTTTGTTTACTTACATTCAGCCTGGACTACCTTAAATCTGACAAGTTATCCGGCTAAGCAAGAAATCCTGCTTTCTGAAACAGGCCCCAGTTCCAGCCAGGTTCTTTGTTAGCCTTTATTAACAATATCAGTTAATAATGAAACAAAATGGTATTTTGCACATACAGACACCTTAGAAAAATTTCCACATTTAGCCTTTGGACACTACTGTGCGTACGACCAATTTAATCAGCCACAAATAAGACATAAATGCTAATGAACTGCATATAACTCCAGCGTTCACTTCTGTAGGTGAAGGGTGAAGCCATCTTGAATTCTGAGGTCGGGTTGCAGAGGTTCCTCCAACTTTCCTAGAGGCAACTCTGACTTAAGGGCAGAAAGTTAAGGTTCCAATGGAAATTTCCGACTTTGAACTCAGAAATTCTGACTTCCGAGTTCAAATGGAACACACCATAGCCTTCTGCCTGCATTCTCTCTCATACCATTAACCTGAAAGGGAATTATTGAATTTCACTCTATAACCTGTGTGCACCCTGTCAGCTTTGGCTTCCCCTCAGACCTCTTTAACTCCTCCCCCCCCCCGTAAACCTCCTGATGCACATCTGTCCAGAACCCAGAGGTGGTCCACTGCGGAAGCGACAGAATGGAGAGACAGAGGGTGGGGGTGTGTGTGGGGGGGTGCTTCTCCTTACAAGGCCACGGTGGCTTGGAGAGAGGGTTTAAACAAAAGATGGAATGTTACTGAGAAGCCCTGGCAAGAGAGCAGGATGACAATGACACCAGAAGGAGCCAATGTTAAAAGGGGAACCACGGGGATGGGTGTCTGTTTACAGGATACCCAACTGTCATTTCACCAGCGTCTTCTCTGCCCCCACCCCCTTCATTTTCTTCCTTTCTCTCTCCAGGACTTTTTTTCTGGCACCTATTGTAATCTCTCCTTGCTTTTCCTTGCCCTGGTCTCTTCCACCATTTTCACTTTTCTAAATTCAATCAGCCACATTTATTTATTGCAGCACGTTAAACTTGCCACAAATCACATTATAGTAATCTTTCCAGAGGGAGTCGAAAACCCAGTGCCGTTAAAAACTAGAAAATTATTCCCTGTCCCTGCTTCAAGAATACACCAGGAAAATAATGTCTCTGAATGGAAAAAAAAATCATGAATGCCATAAATCTCTACTCTTAGCCATAAATGACAACAACAGGGCATCAATGATGGTCAGGTGACTCAGCTGCCATTGGCAGGGGGACAGAGGGGACCAAAGCAGATGACTGTGTTGTCAGAAGCCATGCCACCTGCTGTTCACACTGGTTAATCCCCCCGAAACTAAGCAGGTTTGGGCCTGGCCAGTATTTGGATGGGAGACCAGCTAGGAAAGCTGTTGCAATTAGAAGAGGTCTTGATGTGGGCAATAGTAGCCCATTCTGTGGTCAGTGTGGATCTCAATACCCAAGTGTAGTGATGAGGCTGCTCTCCTGTGAAAATGGTGCTTCCCTTTGGATAAGACGTGAGTCTGAGATCATAAAAGGTCCCTGGTCATCCTTTGAAAGAGTAGGGGTGGTACCCGGATGTCCTGACTAGATTGCCCACTGTGGCCCTTTCAAATGTGGCCTCCTAATCATCCCCTCTATCTCATTGGTGAATTCCCTTCAGTGCAGTTGTTACTGTGTGGTGAGCATGCTGATGCAGAATGGCTGCTGTTGCATCATCCAGATGGGTGGCGGTTGAAGTGGCTCCCCATGGCTTCTGTAAAGTGCTTTGGGTGTTGTGAAGTATTATATGATTGAATCATTTTTTTCATTTGTTTAACACCGGCCCATGTCAAGATGTGGATACTGTGTCCCAACACTTTCCTGTTTAATGTTTTGTTACTGTTTTTACAGTGCACCATGACCTGTTACTGTTTTTACAGTGCACCTTGACCTGTTACTGTTTTTACAGTGCACCTTGACCTGTCAGCACTGTAGGGGAGACTAAAGCTGTAATTATAATATATAGGGGGGGGGGGGGGGGTGACATTATGAACACATCTGAACTTGGGGCATGTGTCCCCCCAGTATATATTATAATTACAGCCTTAATTTGACTCATTGAACACGTTGCACAGCCTGATCCCTGAACCCTTCTCACTTTCCCTGTAGCTAATTTGAAAGAGTATAATATTTATCCAAGTGCTAAAATATTTATGAAGAGATCCACCATGTCTATCCAAGTGATGTTGGACGGAGTGGCAGTTTAGGCCTGACGTGACTCCAGGCATCAGAGTGCATAGGCTGAACTCCGGCACCTGCAGGTGACTTGTTCACATATTTCACTGTTTGGTGGTTGTAAGATATCCAGTTGCTGCAGGCTATAACGCAATAACTTATTGTAAAGCAACGCACAGCCAACTTAAATCCAGAGCGCACCTGGTTGTGAAAAGGCAGTCTTGTTTATTGTCATTTTATCCTCTATTAATTAACCTGTACATTGCAATGGAAATAAAACAAATGTCATTTCATGAACATCCCAGCACTGCTGTAGGATGCAACAGGGTTAGAAACTGAGTAAGTTTGTGTAAAAAAGGTTCATTACTCGTCTCTGTAGGCACTTAAAACACAGGTTTCTGTTATCAGGCACATGCTTAAAAGGTCATTCTAGTGATTCGTATATGTAATTTTCATAAAAATATTTATGAAATTTTTCGTATTTATAAAAATACGAAATTCAGGCTCATTGAATCATGTTTAAAATGGTCGGTAAAATAATAATAAAAAAAAAACCTTTCTAAGCATTGGACTTGGGATGCTACAATGAGCAATTATGCAAATACAGGTATTCATTGTCCTTTTCTAACTTCATATCAGCATCTTGAAATGTCACACATGCAACAATGACATGTTATATATGACCTAAAATTATTATCAACGGTATTTTTCACTTTTTGAACGGTGACGGTATTATATCACGGTATTATGTTTTTCCAAGTTTTGGGAGGAGTAGCATGTCCTGTCCCTTTATGTAAATTTTAGAAATATATTCTATACGTACACTTTAATCGATATTACAGGTTAATAGGGTGGTCTTACTTTGAAAAGATGTAAAAACATAAGTAATGTTTTATCATATTCATTTCAGAATTGTCAGAGTAACAACGCTAAGTGAATGATAAGCGCTTCAGCCAAAAACGGTGCATTTTACAGCTTATTTCAAATAAAACGCGGGGCTGCCAACTTTGGTCAGCTGGTTAAAGCGAGATTTTCAATTCGGGAGAAGCCTGTACACGCATTTACATGTATGTGACAGTTTTATTACATGCTATCTAACATAATGCTTTCGATGTAGCTAATTTTAGGTTTATGGAATTTTATGGATAAATATAGATTTGTCGTAAGATTTCCTACGCCAGATGCATGAGACATACGCTTTTTTAATTGTTTCACGTACCTGAGTTGATTTGTATAAAACGACATTAATTTATCCATCCATCCATCCATTTTCCAAGCCGCTTATCCTACTGGGTCGCGGGGACATTAATTTATACGGTTGTTTAAAACACGTAAACTTTGAGGAACGTGAAATCGCCTATAAATTGTACGTCCATTTGTCATGCATTTCGTAAAATACATACTGCGTTTGAAAGCTTTACGATTTCAGGGCAGAGCAGTCGCTCTGTTAGGAACATTACAGAGTTTTGGCGTTAGATTCGCTGCGGTTTTATTAACGTTAATGGCACATTAGCTCAAACAGAAGGGCTGCGTAGACCGAAGTACCTCTTGCTTGGAGATTAAAGGAGTTTGCAGCTGTGTCTTTTACCTTGCACTTCGCATGAAGGCAGCGGCGCATACTGTATGTATATGCTGATTCAGCGAATATGTTTTGCTTCTTAATTGGCTATTATACATGTATGTAACCAAGTGGTTTTTGTTTAATGTGTGTAATAACTCAAAATCTGTTTGAAATCTACTTTTTAATTTGTTAATGAACTATCAAGACATGGTGTTATTTATTTAATAGAAACACACACACGACTGGTTCTTCTCTATTTCTCATTAATGAAGGGCTTCTTCCTTGCTTTATGGGGCTTCAGTCCTGCTTCTAGGAGCTTCTATTGTAGAAGTAGTGTACATCACACCACTTAATGTTTCCCATTCTTTCCCATGTCTCCCATTCTGTTTGAAAGTCACTTAAGGTCATCCCATTATGAGGCACTTAGGGATAAGTTGAGAGTCATCTCTGGCATTTGAAAGTTGCTTGTGCCCTCTGCCTGGCTGGTTTTTGGTCATTGCCAGTTTCTTCTGCTTCACCTTGTTCTTGTGTACTGCTGCCTTAGAAATTTTGAGCCAGGAAGTAGCCTGCCTCACAGTGCAGCTGTCAGCCAGCAGAACCAGGATTAGAGTGGTCTCCTAATTTTTTTCCAAAGCTGTATGGATGTATGTGTGTGTGTGTGTGTGTGTGTGTGTGTATATATATATATATATATATACACACACAAAAATATGCAAAAATATTCATTTATGTTTTTACCTTGATTGATGTATCTGCCTAAACCTCATTACCATGGAATCAAGATGATATTCTGGGAGTTCAGGAACAGGTCTTGTTGTTGTAAAACAATACAAGACAGGTGCAAGGCAAGTGAACCGATATCTCTGAATTTTCTAAAACACGATCCCTACATCTGGTGGACATGCAGCAAGAAGCAGGTAACCTGGAGCGGGGAGAGTTTCCGGAATAGAGTGTCCAGAAAGAGGACCCATGACCAGGGCAGTAGGGGAAAAAACGCCACTCACTCATTATATATTGATACTGGGACCTGCAGTAATAAAAAGGTCCCCATTAATGCAGATTGTACACATGACACTTCCAATATTACAAAAAAGTCATTTTTAGTTGCACTCAGTTTCTTGCTGTATAAATCTGTACAATGATTTTTTTTATAGTTCTCATAGGTATTTAAGTTTAAGACTCTTCTAAATTTGTATTTTAAATTTGTACTATGTGTAATCTCTGTTTACATATTTTTCTATATTTTATATTCTACGCACCATGGGGGGGGGCAGCATGTCAATACACTGTATACTATGTATATTGTTGTATTGACAATAAATCCCTCTTGAATCTTGAATCTTGAAATGAAGATGTAAATCACCCTGGATAACAGTGGCAGATAACCTGATAAGATATAATGCGAACAGGCAATACTTTATGTGGGAACCAGATTGCTGCTGTCAGACTGGTTGCAATTACGAGTGATTGGCTTAGTGTTTGAACCAATCAAATCGACATTTGTGGACTGCATCACCTGCAAGGCAGCGGGAAATCTGCCTGTTGAGGCTGTGGTCTTGTAACTCACCAGTGTCAGTCCTAGGAGTGGTTCTGTTTGCCTGTGTCTTTGACCAACTTTTTCCCAGCAAAAACATTACTGTGTAAAAGGCAGAGTTAAACTATGCATGTCACTTCAGGTTAATATAAGCACCCAGCAACATGAAATACATAGGATAGCAGTTTAGCAGATTTGCTAATGTGGGTGGAAGTGAAACACCAACAGGAAGTAGTAAGAAATAAAAGGAGACGGTAAGAGGAGGAACTGGTGATGTCACAGTATGATTGATTTGAAACTTGAGATTTATGCCAAACTTCCAAGCCCTTACACCTGACCATGTTGTACAGGGTGATAAATATGGTTTGTTGGTAGAATAAGCATATTGTGAAATTTATAACTGTGCGCAATGGGAAATGGTGGCAAGTCGATGATTGTCTGGAGGGTATCACTCAAGTCTGCAGTTAATTGTATTGCATGATAATGTAAAACAGATGCAACATGCAGTGGTGTTCATGCATTAATGTGGAAAAGATAAAACAGGAGGTTCAATAAAAAACTTTTATGAAAAGCATTTATTAATAAATGTTTTTTTTGTTTTTTTTTTTCAAATTTAGTTAACCTGCGAAAGTAACACTTTAGATGTTACTGATTCTTCTGATGAATCCTGTGAAAGAAGAAAAGCATAATCATAAAATTAATAAAAAAATACACATTGTCTGCACACACTACACTGTACTGATATCTTCAGTTTCTATTTTTACACTGCTACAGAAATGTAGTACATGTATGGCTGTGGGCTGTTTTGGACGTGTGTGTGTGTGTGTGTGTTGGAGGTGCTGATCAGTGTTTCACCGTGTTTATCCACTCTCTCAGTACTTACTGATGCCAGATTTTCAGGAGCTCATACTTATGCCCAAATATGGCCACACTCTACAGACTCAGTATATCAGAGAAAATTGCCAGGGCCAATAATGTGTGTACAAATACAAAATCACATGCACAGCTCCTTATATATCTTTATTTATGTGTCTTGAAATACTCCAGATTTGATTGTTCTAAAACCTGGAGATGGCAGTTTGGAGCAAAACACACAGCTGAAGCACAGACACTGAGACAGGGACTGAGACAGGGAGCCTGAGACTGAGACTAAGACTGGTCTGGATGCTTTGGGGGTCAGAGCAATGGCTCATTAGAAAATGTACGTCAGGTGTATTGAGAATGAACTCAGCGTGTCCCTGGAAAACACAATCTCTGGTTTCACTCTCTCATTCTAACAGTGAGACGCGAGACCTCACAGACTCCATGACACAATTTCCCTGTGACACTTAATACTTCACAGCTGAATTATAGTACATTAAACAATTAGAACCAGCAGTTTGACCAGGTGTGTAGAATTTAAAGCAAAGAATGATGTAATACTGGACTGTATATTTCCCAGTTAGTAAAGCAGTGTTCTCCAACCTTTGTTACATTGAGAGCTACTTTTACAAAGAAAATACTCCAGTGAGCTATTGATTTGAGGCAGTATATTTTGCCGGCTGAGATTGGGGGGGTCACCCTTGGTATAATTTGCCATCCGGGGATCGACTACGAATCGACCGGTTGGCAACCACTATACTATGGTAAGTCATATGAGGTCATACTGCCCTACAAAGGTAAATCCTGGTAACTACGCTGACACTGAAACTGAGAAAAAGGGCTTCAAAATTCTATCCAAGTGTCCATCCGTAGACCAATCAGCCATAACATTAAAACCATTGACTGATGAAGTGTATAACATTGATTATCCCATCACAATGGCACCTGTCAAGGTTGAACACTGAAAAGTGAACACTCAGTTCTTGAAGAGGATGTGTTGGAATTGGGAAAAATGAGCAAGAGTAAGGATCTGAGTGACTTTGACAAGGACGAAGAGCAACAAATGTCAATGCTGACCCCTGTCCACTTACCAAAGTGCCTACAACGGACACATGGGAGCTGAACCATGGAGCAATGGAAGCAGGTGGCCTGGTCTGATGAGTCACGTCTTCTGTTACATTATGCGGATGGCCGGGTGCGAGTATGGCATTTACCTGGGGGAGAGATGAGAGATGTCACCAGGATGCACTATGGGAAGAAGGCAAGTCAAAGGAGGCAGTGTGATACACTGCAAGGTTCTGCTGAGAAACCTTGGGTCCTGGCATTCATGTGGATACTTCTTTGACATGTACCTCCTACCTAAACATTGCTGCAGACCAAGTACCCCCTTCATGGCAACAGTATTCCCTGATGACAGTGGCTTCTTTCAGGAGAATAATCTACCCTGCCACACTGCAAAAATTGTTCAGGAATGGTTTGAGGAACTTGTGGGATGTGTTGGAAAAACAAATATGATGCATGGAGGCCCCATCTCACAAATTAGAGGACAGAAAGGATCTGCTGCTAATGTCTTTATGCCAGATACCACAGGACACCTTCAGTGGTCTTGTGGAGTCCTGGCCTCGACGGGTCAGAGCTGTTTAGGCGGCACGAGGGCGACCCACACAGTATTTGGCAGCTGGTTTTAACGCTATAGCTGATTGGTATATATGAAGTAGGTATGTAAATGATAGTGTTTGCTTCAAAACCGGACATAAACTAAAATATTTTGTCATGAGATAAAACAGACCCAATTTAGATCTGAACTCGATTTGTATTAAATATGTAGTAACAGTGTTTTGTTTTAATATGGCGGCATATGCTGACTGCATAGGTTTGCCTGAGCTTTGAACTATTTTGTTGGCTTTTTTTTTGCTGAATACTTCACATCCCCACTGTCCCAGTGACAAATGTTCAAAATGAGGCATGACACTTAAATATACACACAAACTGCTGCTTTCTGGCAGTGGGTGAGTCACAGACGCCAGTGCAGTTTGTGACAGCAGCTCACGGTGGGTCTTAGTAGGTTTATGCTGAAAGCAGAATACTGCAAACATTCAACTAATAAGTGGGTAACTCAATAACAGAGGATTCTGAGCTTACAGGGCAGGATACAACATCTGTGCAGTGAAACCAGACTCCTTGGGAGCATAATAGTCCAAGCTGGGGAATAATTCATTGCCCCGAAACAGACAAGGATACAGTTACAAACACATTTGTAAAAGTCATAAAAATTTCATGATTTTAAAATACATTTTTAAAAATACATGACTACTGGTCTTGTCTAATTTTATGGAAAAACATGAAAATATCAAGGACAATATGCAGTATGAAAAGTTTATGTACCACTGCTGGTTGGCATTGAATAACACCATCTGTCAGTTACAAACACAATATGTGGCAAATGGACACATTAATCCAGATATAAACACATATAAACACCAAACCAGAGAGGTGAACATCATACAAGCTTATGGGAATGTGAGTATGACATAGCAAATACACACATCGCACCGAGCAGATACACACAATGCACAGCAACCATCAGCACTACACACAGCATAACATCACTTACAGACTTTCATTGTTGTGTTTCTGCTGTTTCCACCCTTTCATTACCTTCACCGGCACTCTTATGTTATTGTGTTGTACCCATCTAGCCTATTTTGATTGTCATAATACTATAGTTATACTGTACAATTTACCACAACAACTGTCACAGTTCCAAACTGACTTGTCACCGTGCCACATTTTTCATGGTCCTGTACACACTGTCACTGTGCTGTACTCACTGTGACTAAGCTGCATTGTTGTCATTGTGCAAAGTTTAAATGCAAGTGGGGGACACAGGCGATGATGTACAAAGCATCATTCCTATTCTGTCAGGGATGATAAGGCCTTCTGAAGGAATGGAGATTGGAAAGCTCTCCATTATCATGTCCCGTTTTACCTACATTGTCCATGTATGATATCTAGATTAAGAGCATCAGTTAAGGAAAGAAACGGAAATTGCCTACAAATTTCACTGGCTGATCGGCCTGCCCAGCCATGGTCAGAATCTCACTCCACACTCCTGTGTCGCTTGCTGTCTACTAAAGGCAGGCTCTCTCTTTGTTCATATTCTCCAGACAAGGCAAGGGGTCAAATCTGTGTGGTTGGCTAAACCAGTAGAAGTGCTGGTGTGTCTATGATTGGACGTCACTTGGTTCAATTCACAAGTTCATTAAACTTCAAACTCAATCTGAAGTGCATTTCATTTCACATGAAAATTTAATGACAACAAGTTACTGTATGTCCATAAGGCTGGTAAGACAAAATGGGAGCACTGGTTTGTTTCTATGGATCCCTCCAACCATTACAAATCCCTGAAATCCTAAGCTGATGGGTATCAAAAGGGCAATCAGGAGCCTCAGGTCTGCAGTGTAGTAATTTGCATAATGGCGTCTCAACGCTGGGATCGAGTGTGAAAGACGAAGAGGGTTAGTGGGAGTGGATCAGATGGACGTTTTATTCAAGCGTTATCATGTGGAAATGACCAAAAATACAACATTATTCTCCACAGTAGCGTAAAATTTGGTATGAGATATAATCTATCCCATATATCCATCGCAGAACATAATGTTTTAAATCATTTCATGTAATAATTTACAGACTTTCAATAGGTTACGTATCTTGATTGGAAGGTTAAACGTCTCAGAAATTGAATTTGATCAGATTCAGCATCAAATTGTATAGTACAAATTTGACATGTGCTTACAGTTACTGTGCATAGAAACCTTGGGTCTGTATTCAGTTTGTGTACGACGAGGAATTCCAATTTGGTTTAATTTGGTTCATGAACGTCATTTTACCACCCTATAAATACTGTACTGCCATTGTGCTCTTTGTTTAATAAATCTTTTTTACTTTAAAATAAATCATAGTTGATTTATAACCAACAGTGTGTCAAGCATGGAGATGTTACAACTGTAAACATGCACTGACTTTATGGTGCAAACAGGTAACAGATAAATATATAAACAAGTGGTCCCAGTAGAACAAGCAGATAAAACTTGTGTTTTGATTGGTAACACGAATACAAACACCGTTAAATAAATTGCTAACATTTCAGGTTATACAGAGCTTAGGCTGATACCTAAAAATAATTTTCTTAAATCATTTAGCAGTTTGTCACATATTTTTGTATACATTTCATAATCTTGCTTGGCAGATTTCATTGTGGGGGACCCGAGATGGGCAGGAGGGAGGGGAATCAAATCCTAGAATCGGCTCTGATACAGAGTATGAGCAGTAAGCTCTGATTTCCTACGAACAGCTTGTGACACAGTGCTTCCCTGCTCCAGACACACGCCTCAGCAGCCCCCGTCTGTCATCGAGGCTGCCGCCTTACACAGAGCTGCATGCCCCCACCTCCCTGCTGTTTTGGTCAGTTAAAAATTCAATGATGTGAGAAATGCCACAATGATATTTCATTTATGGGTCTCATTCATTTATGTTCTCAGTTAAAAAAAAAATGCTTTCCTATTCTTCCTTATTTGTTTGATCGTGGAATGTCAGCATTAGAGATGCAGGGAGGCAGTACTGACAGCTGCTTCTGCCAGCGAAAGGGATTTTTTTTTTTTGCTCTGCTGCAGAAAATGCACAAGCGGTAGCAGGGTGGTCACATCACTGACTTAAAGGCAGCCCGGCATCAGCATGGTGTAGCAGACAGCAGCTGGGAAGTCACACATGCCAAAGCCATCTGTGGTGCCAATAGAACTGCCAGGTGCTTCCCAACAGATCCTGTCACCGCCACATCCACTAACTGAACATCCCTGATGCTCTGCAGTCACTGGCAGACTGAGTATGGAAGTCTTGCTCTACCATGGCTTCACTGGATGTAATGCTGAGCCAGGAGTGCCAGAATTCTCAGCTCACAGCTGGCCACTGAAACAGCAGTTTAGCCTCACAGATGTCAGCTCTTATAATTGGATCTTGGGAGAAAGCATTCATCTGGCATTCGGCATAAGCTGGTGTGGCGTATCTTGGAAGCATTTGCAGCACTACAGTCAGGGCAAATACATCAGACCAAAAGGGGACAGTACGACAGACAGTGTTGGGCATTTCAGGTCCAGAAGCTACAAATCCAGACCAAGATTTTGTTTCTACCAACCAGCTGAGCATAAAGAGTCACAGTCACAGAGAACTCAGCTGGTTGGTAGAAAGGAAATCTTGGTCTGGATTTGTAGCTTCTGGACCTGAAATGCCCAACACTGACGACAGAGCACACCTTTGAGGAAGCCAGGGAAAGCAATGCCTGTCTGTGCTACTGATCGGCCGTTTCTGAAGATTTAACACTGCGTGATGTGAAATATTGGCTTTAATACTGATCAGTGCATTCCTATTCAACACTTACTCTATCATTATTCTGGCATAGACAATTCATAGCTCAGGTACATGCTATAAAAGCACATAAAAAGATCACACAGGTCTGGCAACAAGTCAGCCTGGTTGGGTCTTTGGAATTAAAATAAGAACTGTTAAATACATTACAGTAAAGTACAGTATGGCAGACATGGTGGGCTCCTGTTGAACAAGTATAGTTATATGTTTGCAAGTTTCAAGTGCAGACCAAAAAAAGTGTGCTTCCTGAATAAAATGCGAGTGTGATTGCTCCACAGCAGCAGCATCGACAAAAAAGAACAACCAAAACACTGAAGAACTTAAGGTTGTTGAAAAGTTGTTGCTATGCCACTCAGGGTGGTTGCTAAGGTGTTGCTAGCTAGTTACTGTAGTGTTGCTAAGATAGTTACTAGTTACTAGGACATTGCTATTTTGGTGATAAGTGGTTGCTAGGCAGTTGATATGCTACTCAAGGTGGTTGCTAAGGTGTCACTAAGATAGTAAAGGTAGTTATTAAGTTGTTGCTATGGTGTTGCTAGGTGGTTGCTAAGGTGTCTGCCTGCAGCCCCTACAACGTCTCCCAAGGTGTGTGGCTGCAAGACCTCCAAGTTACCCCACAGGTGAATGCCTGCAGCACCTCCCATCACTCCCTAGGTGACTGCTTGCAGACCTCCCAACCTCCATTAGGGTGAGGGCTTGCAGCACCTTCATTAAGTTGAGTGTCTGCAGATCTTCTAACCCAATCAGGGTGAGGTCCTGCAGACCTTCCAATCTCCATCAAGGTGGCTGAAGCACTTCCATCTTCCATCTCGCCTGCAGCACCTCCTTCTAGGTGATGGTCTGCAACACATCTAACCTCTCCCCAGGTGAGTTACTGCAGCACTGTGAACTTCCACCCAGGTTAGGGCCTGCAGCACCTCTCATTTCTTAAGGTGGTTGCTATGGTTTTGATTAGGTAGTTAAGGTATTTGCTAGGTGGTTGCTGTGGTATCTATGGTGTATACTAGGGTGTTGCTATGCTACTCAAGATGGTTTCTAAGGTGTTGTAGGTGCTTGCAATGGTTTGCTAAGATACTTAAGGAAGGAGGGATGAAAAATGACAAATGGATAAATGTGGGCCAGTTTAGCTTTCAATGCGTGTTAGGAAGCATGGTTGGTTTTGGCTGTCAAAAACAAAATCTGGAGAACTAGTGTGCCTATCCAAAGGTTATCCTGTCAGGTATAGGTTGGACAGGTGAAAACATGCGAAAAGTGATGCATAAAAGTGTTTGCTCTGCTTACACAAGCACTAAAGACTCCATTTTCTACCTGCGCAAAGCGCGACACAAAGTGGTTTTGCTAATTTCGTACCAGCGCATGCGCACACGTTGTCAAAATAGTTTTGAACAAATGATTTTGCGCCGGAGTTCCTTTCGTCGGCGTGGTGTTTTTTAAATGAGGCGTGGCTGGGCGCATTGTCGGCGCGTTGTTATTTTAAAGCAGCGAAATGACCTTGAACTTTCGACCAACAAAAACCACCTCATTAAAAACCGCATTATTAAAGGGTATTTAAGCGACACGTTTTAGAAACGCGCGGATGCATGGCGTTCCTTAATTGACACAGATATGCGCTGGAAGCGCACTGTTTTTTAATTTTATTTAATTTTTATACTTTTAAAATAGAGTACATTTGATTCTTGCACGTAATCATACTTTTTAATGAGACACCAAAAAAGCAATATATATTAAAAATAAACCGTATCATTAAAAAACCTTTCAAGTCAGAATTAATTATCAGAATTAAGCACGTGCTGTAATTGAAAGCACATTTGGATTGATAAAAATGCGTTTCAGATATTTAGGTGGAACATTACAGTACAGCCTTCAGAAGGTCGTGACATTCTTTTTTACATGTTGTGTGTTGCGTGACATTGCCATGTGTGATGGACGTCCGTTGGACATAAATGAGGACACATTCGAGGACTTTAAGGTGTGACGCTGAACTGCATGTAGCGATGCCAACAAAGTGTACGCCAACAGGAGCGCGGGCAGGAGGGATCAGCTGGCAGAAGAGCCGCATCATCTATAGCCTGGTATGGAATCTAAATTGTGAATGTAGAAAAATAACAGCCCTACTGCTTTTTAATGACACTTTTTAATAAACAGTTTAAAACTGTAAGGTTGTGTTTTGTTTGAAGCATAATTAGGCTTAATTATGCAACTGCAGTTTTATTCATATTTTGCGAATTGCAGACCGAGAATTAAAATGAAAAAATACACAAGCATAATTAAATCCCCGTTC
This sequence comes from Gnathonemus echidnorhynchus, assembly GCA_026776725.1. Classification (NCBI taxonomy): domain Eukaryota; kingdom Metazoa; phylum Chordata; class Actinopteri; order Osteoglossiformes; family Mormyridae; genus Gnathonemus; species Gnathonemus echidnorhynchus. The sequence goes on along the minus strand of JAODJU010000007.1, from coordinate 14,331,189 downwards.
CCAGGCACTTCTCTCATTCAGCCATAAGTTTTCTGTTTTCCCCGTCTTCTGACATCATCATTACGCTTTTGGCACTGTGCACTGTCGCCAGTTGAGCCCACTTCATGCGTTGGGCTTCACTCACTGTAATTTATATAGGTGAAATCACAGTGACCCATTACTGGATAATCGGTTTGAAATTGGATGGATGATAAATATGATAGTATTACCTTGACATCCTGGTAGCATAACCAGTGAAATTTAAATATTAACTGAAACAGCAGAATAAAGTAATTATCAGCTTTAAACCAAGAAGCTGTAAGTTGCATTGCTAATCCTCTCTGAACTATTCACACTATTGATCTCCTGTGTTGCTGACCATTTCAGCTCCCATGAATAACCACTAATATGAACATTGTCAATTTCACTGCACGCAAGGGTACGTGTCAAAAAAAACAGACATTTTGTTTTATGTATATGATTATTTTATTTACAAAGTCTGAGAAACTCCATGCCACTTCTGCCTTAAGGGAACATTCAACAGGACTTTTTAAATTTTACTCTTGGCCCCTTGCGAGTGACCTGATCAACGACAACAAAACTTACATAACCTGGAAAAAAAATTCTTACAGTTGAAGCAGTTATGTGCAGTGCTTGTGGTCTGTGGATTTTAAACAGGCTGTGTGAGCCCCTCAATGAGGTATTGGTGGTGTACTTGTTAGAAGGGCTCAGTTTCCTCACTAACCCAACAAGTCAATCACACATCCCTGTATTCAGTGGCTGAATTGACATCTTTTGAGTTTTCATTTATTACAAAAACAAAGAAACACAAACAAAAGGACAAACAGCATAGTTTAACATATCAAAAACTAAGGTCGTCTGCCGGCCTGTGGCAAATGCCATAGTCCTTAACCGCAGCACACAAACTCCTGTGGTCCAAATTAAATTACAAAACAATGTTAATTAAAAGGCTTTCTATGAGGAACACCAGAAACACTGGTGAGAACACTGGGGTCAGCTAAAGGGAGAGTAATTTCCAGCAGCTATGAACAGATCTGGTGAATCTTAGATTTAAAGACATCTGCACACTTGGACTTTGAACCTGGGACCTCTTTATCATCCTGCTGTTCTCTCTCTCTCTCTCTCTCACCCACTTTGTTCATTCCTCCATTCCTCCAACATTTAAAGATTCTCCAGCAGTTCAGAAGCTTGAGAAATAAGCTCCCCAGTCTCCTCCTGACTTTGTCTGGCTCTGGGAAGGAGTGGTGAAGGACCTGAGATGTCCTACAAGAAAAGGATTACGGATAGATCCAAGTCACCAGGATGTGGAATAAAAAAAAGGCAGGCAGAGAAATTAATAACGGATCTAATATGTGGACAAAAGGTGACAGAAGTTTAAAAAAAAAATAAATAAAAAGCTCTGGTTATTCCTGAGGATGTTATCACAGGTGTGGTACTGCCATGCAAACACGTACAAGCTTCCTCCTGCGGGCGGTGCCAGAAGGCCGCTCCGGCCTACCTAGCGGTGGTGATCCCGGTGCTCTCTGTGCCGCTCCCTCTCGCGCAGCCGCTCCCTCTCCAGGCTGACAGACCGGTCACGGTGCCGCCGTGACACTCCTGCGGCCTCCCAGACGTGGCTGTGGGAGGTCTCCCGGTCGTGGTCTCTCTCCCGGTCGCGGTCTCTCTCCCGGTCGCGGTCCCGATCTCGGGAGCGGTGTCGCTTTCTGAGAAGAGGACAAGTTTGGCATTCAGAAAGAACAGACCACCACCAGGCAAGAAGCAGGACCTTCAGATACTGAATGAGACACAGTCAGCCATGTAGACCCCATGCAGACACCCCTAAAGACCTACAGACACCATTAAAAGAAATATATTTATAATAAACATGAAAGCCAGTCGAAATGTTTACTTCTTGTTTGTTGAGATGAATAACAGAGCAGGATGATGTTGGTATCTGTACCAATGATGGATCTCGGTCATAGTCCTTTATTCAAAACACAAACTAAATTGGGCAAACATAGAAAAAACTACCTGTTTATGTCAGTAACGTCATCCTTGTTTACCCATGGATTTCAACACGTTAACTTACACACACTTATATACACGTATGCACACGATTCAGAGCTCTCACTTAAAGCTTATTTTGGAATGAAGGACTATGAAGGATATCGATCATCTGACCCTTACAGAGGTACAGTACACTGAGGTCGGCACCCTTTGAGCAGTGGGTACTATGTTACTCACGTAAACAAACAAGAAACACACATTTCGTCTGGCTTTCGTGCTGGAATATTATAAATACATTTCTTTTAATTGCATTATGAATGGAAAACAACATAAAAGGGACAGAAACTTCTATGTTTCATAATCTAATCATTTTCTGACTTTTTTTTCCTTGAAATAAATGTTTTATGAGTCTTTAGTTTTATGACCAGCTTGTGGTACCACCAGGGGTCCCTGAGGAATAAGTACCGGCTAAGTGGAGACTGAAACTCATCAGCACACAGTTGGTGGCGTAAATTACACTCTTAATTCATTTTCATTATGAATTTATTTAACATTCAATACACAGACACTGAAGTGTAAAACAAGAAGGGCCTAGTCTCGCGAAAAAAATTGTGGACAGAGCAGTGGCTCTGGTTGCTTGCCATTCCCTGCAGTCGGCTGTTCAATATCGCGATATCGCTATATCACGGTTATCATGACAGCACTATACAACCGGAGTTTCAAACACACACACACATAATGGCAGCTGTGTCACATTCAGAGGAACGCAGAGACACGAGGGGAGTCTCGACTGACCTGGATCCGTAGGACTTGCTCTCGATGGAGAAGAGGCAGTCCTTCAGGGAGGTGACCAGCACTCTGCAGCATTCGTCTCCAGACACCCGGGACTGCTTGATGACAGCAATGGCAGTGAGGAGGGTCTCAATGGCCAGGGGGAAATCTCCTTAGAGAGGGAAGAGCCAGGTTAGACAGGTGCTCTTCTGTCCTGAGGAGCCAGGAAACATCCCAGTGGACACAGCAAGCAGGAGAACCAAAGTGCACTAAAGTGACATCCAGTCTTCAATTCATTTTTCATTTTTATTCCCTAGCTTGAGGAATCAGTATACAGCAGTGTTTCCCAGTCTGGTCCTGGGGGACCCACAGACAGTCCAGGTTTTTGCTCGGAAGCTACAGCAGAAATGTGCACTGCCTGGCAGGGAGCAAAAAGGTGCACTGCCTGGCAGGGAGCAAAAACGTGCACTGCCTGGCAGGGAGCAAAAACATGGACCGACTGCGGGTCCCCGTGGACCGGATCGGGAAATGCCAGTACACAGCTTACCATGACTCACACAAATCGTCTGAAATTCCATTACTTAAGTAACAAATCATGGCAGAAAAAGTTTTACAAGCCTTGGAAACAGAGTCAGCCTCTCGGTTAATTATCAAAAGGGGATTTTTTTTTCCCCAACTCCCAGCAAATGGACAAAAGTCCGAGTTTAAAAGTACAACTAAAGGGTTAGAAAAAGCAACGGTGTCAGAAATGCGAAGAGCGCAGGGGCTCATGTGCGTCACGGACGAGCCAGAGCTGGCGGGTTTAATGGAGACTAATCACACACCACGCTGACCGCTTATTAACACATCAGGCGTGTGAATGGTCTGCACCTTTAATGTAGACATTTTAGTGTAAATGCGCCACATGACAGAAACCACCAGGGAGAACGTTTATGTATGCAGCTTAAAAGCACAGCCGCTGACCTGCCGTGGCTCCGGACACAGCCTTGGTGATGGCACTGCTGGCAATGGCTCTGTTCCTGTTCATGAGCTCCTCAAACTCCCCTTCCGGCACAGGGGGTGTGGGTGCATCTCGCCCCCTGCTGGAGAGAATAGCTCACTGCACCACTGCTGAGTACACCATTTAATATTAGGGAGTATTTTTATTGTAGTATTTATAAAAATAGCAGTAGTAGTCATTGCTAAGGAGGGAGAGCCGTTTCTGCCACTCTCCTGAAGCATTAGGATAGACACTTAAAACCAGTGTTTCCCAAACCGGTCCTTGGGGAGCCATAAACAGTCCATGTTTTTTGCTCCCTCGCAGTGGACTGTCTGGCAGGGAGCAAAAACATGGACAGACTGTAGGTCTCCGAGTACCGCACTGGGAATCACTGCAGTTTAAACAGTGTGTGAAACCAGCTGTAGTACCACATCCCAGCATGCCCTGGGGCAGTGACCCCTTTATAACAGGACTCACGTGCTGTGGCTGTAAGCTGGGTTGGTATAGCTCTCCGGCGAGGGGGGGAAGAAGGCGGGGTTCAGGTGCAGGGATGGGGCGGGGTGGCT
>JAODJU010000007.1:14266498-14318374 GCA_026776725.1 Gnathonemus echidnorhynchus | reverse complement strand
GATGTCATACCCTATGGCTCCCCACACCATGATGTCATACCCTATGGCTCCCCACACCATGATGCCAGGAGTAACACTGGTGTGTCTCTCCAGAACATTGGCAGGATTGATCCTCTCCCCTCTGCGCCACCATACACACACGACGGTCATCCATGGTAATGCAGAACCAAGACCAGTACCATGTTCAATCGTTGAACATGGTACGGTGACACTAGCCCTCAGCCCATGCCTCCTGGTTACGGCACCACTGCAAACACAGCCGTCTCTGAGCTGGTGTTAACGGCAGCCTACGCATGGGACAGTGAACCCGTCATCGGTGCGGGATGATACGGGGTGCTGTAGAGAGTCCAATACCTGGGGCCAGGTGGCAGGAGTAGATGTCATGGGATTCTGTAATGCTATGACGATCCTCCCTTGGTGTGTCTGTCTTGGGCGACCAGAACCTTCACGACGTGTGTGGGTGCCCTCACATGCCCATTGGATCCAACATCGGGTGACTCATCTGCATGTCCCACATGCTGGGCAATTCGGCCTCATGCAGACCCACAGTGCGTCCCCTATCAAACTCTGTCAAGTGCTGGTAATGCTGTCTAATGCATCTGTGAGGCATCCTCTGTGTTTGGTGACTAGACGTGTCAGCTCCTTGCAAATTGAATTACAGGTATTTACATTCTCATCGCTGGTCTGCACATGTACCAATTACATCCAAATCAGACCATTACTTCTGGGTGCTTAACTTTTTTTTTTGTCACTGAGTGCATGTGTCGTGAATGCTCTGTTAGTTTTAGCTTTTACAAAAAAACCTATATTAATCAAATACTAAACTGTTGGATGTTGGAGGTTTTCAGCCCTGACTCCATTCTACACTCCTTTATCTTGTAGTGCTTTACTCATTTTCAGTATCAGGTCAGATAGGGGCAATAATTAAGTTTGTACAGACTGAATCCCTGCATATTCATCACCAAGGATAGCCTTAAATGGTGTTAAAGACCCAACGTTTTCTTCTTTTATTATCAGCCAATAAGAATCGCCATCATAGTGTTAGCAGATAAGAATCTTATCTTGTATTTGATTTAATCATCCTTTTGGTATTCTCAGTAGTACAAGTGTTCTGTATTACTTTGAGTTATGGAATGCTCTAGCATTTGCTATCCACGTTGTGTGTGCGTGTGTGTGCGTGTGTGTGCGCGTGCATAAGCTTGTGTGTTTTCTATTAATGGATTTTTTTTTTCCTCCTGTGCCCCTCCCACCTGGAAGAGGCCACACCCACACCTCCCTGCTATCAGGGAGAAGTGATGGACCTGTTGCAGGAGTTTGCCAAGAACAGACAACATGAGCAGAGGCTAAGGGCACCGGACCTAGAGTATCTGGACACTGGAAATCAGTGACACATCTGGTTTTAGTTCTGCTCTGGCTGCACCAGTTTCATTTCTCCACCCGTTGGATTCATTTGCATGTCTGTTAGATGAGACACAACATTGCAGCCTCCATAATGTCACCAGTTGAGCTTCTGCAGCTAGGGGGATATTAAACGGGTTTGCGTGTACATGAAATATTTATACAGTAGATTAGTAAAACTCAATATACGTCGGGCCAGATCAGTGCCATTTAACTGTCTCTTGGGCCTGTATACGCCAGTAAGAGGGAATCATATGAAGACCAGAGATTAATGTCAGTCACCAGTAGAGCTAAGGCTTCCAACCCATTAGAGGATCTGTGTTTTTCTTTATTGCACCACTGCATCACTTTCCTGTTCGGTAAAACCAGTGAGCAGATCTCAGAAAAGCAATGTGATTGGTCCCAGTGAGGCTTGTGCTCCAAGGTGCTGTCATTGGCTGTGAAGTCGTATGCTAATCTTTGTGCTTTCTGCTATGGGGCAGGGTCTGATGGAGAATAACTACTTGACGTAGATATACATAGATCATCGGGTTTAATGGTTACCACTTAAACCTGTACTGATTCTTGATTTGTTTCAAGTCACTTCAGATCATTAAATTAAATTAAATTAAGTGGAAAGATAGTTTTGCTCAAAATTTCAGACTTTAGCATTTCAAAATGAATGTATATTGAAGCAGCACCACCTAGAGGCAGGATGTTATTTTGGTGTAAAATTGAATGTCCTGGAAATGTGAACTAATAATATAATAAATAAAATAATAATTATAACCGTTATTTTATTTTTAAATTATCAATAATAATTATATTTATAATGTTCATGTTGTTTTCATAATTTTATTATTGCTTTTAATAATTTAAACCTGAAATGCACATGAGAATACAAACTGCATCCATTGTATAGTTTTACGTGGAACCGTGTCGGGCTGCTCAGGGAGAGCTGACACTTCAGTGGCAGGGCAGCTCTGTCACATTCTGTTCTGTCCTCACTGGCTGTCACCCTGGAGACATGCCTCAGAAGCTTGGAGTCTTTGCTCTGAGTCATGACGCACTGCTGTCCAGGAATAAAGACTCGAGGAAGGCATCATGTCACAGAGCCATGGAGAAATGTGTGTGTGTTTCAAAGCTTTCTCTTGGTCAACTGCTTCCTGTTCCCTAATTTTGCTTTTAATCAATATTTGGGAACCGGTGTTGCATAATAGCAAAATATGCTAGGCATTATGTGAAGCAAACCGTACTGTCTATGGAAGGAAATTAACCCCAAAAAGCTGATTTTATTACTTGCAAAGATATGAGCATCACTTGGTGAGGAGTTCTACTGTAATCAAGGTGGATTTTCTCGTTCAATAACTCCAAGTGATGACCACTGGGGGGCAGTAAAATCCTACAGTAGAACAGTATTTATGGCGCTAACGTAAAGGGTTTTTGACCAAATTGACCTCAACTGGCAGGGGTACTGTAAAGGGGGGGGGGGGGTTAGGACAATTCCACACAGGGCCCCTAAAAAATTCGGAATATAATTGCATTGGTATGGGTTGGGGGCCCATATGATGTGCTTCCATGGGACAGTAATATCTCTAGCAGCAGCCCTATCAACAGGTAATTTTACCATGGTCACCCCAAAAACTGCTAATGTGTATTGTTCTTGCTGCAGGTACCATAAGTGAATAAATAATGTTATTTGGTACCATGCTTTGTAAATATTATTCCCAAACAATAATGTATTCATTGAGTCCACAGGTGAAAATCTTTATTGATACAACACTTGTAGGAATTGTAAGGTCTGCAATTGAAATACCAGATGAAAATTCTTTATATATATATATATATATATATACATACACACACACACACACATATATATATAAAATGTGTGTGTGTGTGTGTGTATATATATATGTATACTTAGGTACATTTATGTGCCCTTTCCATGTCAGTCTATATGCACTTTACACTTCTGTCATTCTCATTTTGTTCCTCAGTTAATTTTTCTCATTCACTGTTTCAAATTACTGCCCTCCCCCAGTCATTCTCTCCATCTGTCCTCCAAGGCTGCAGACCATCAGAGCCTGTCTCTGCCTAACAGCTGCTGACAGAGAGAAGCTTTCCACCTATCTCTATCTCCCAGACATATCATGTCAGCTCTGTGGCACTGGGCTTTTCCTCCACAGACAGCAGCGTTGAGATGCCTGGGGAAAGGGGAGGGGGGCCATCTAGGGCCACAGTTTATTGCAGACACATAACGGGGGGCGGGGGGGGGGAGCTGCCATAGAGCACTGCAGTCACTGCTTCTCTGCTTGATATGGCTGTTTGGCCGCATGTCACTGTATGTGCGTCTTCGGACAAGTGTGTGTTTCTGTTGGTTCGTCGACGTATTCTCCTTGACTCCAGGAACACTTGCTTGTTCCCACTTTGATATGTGAAGTACAGTATAAATGGAAATTCAAAAGCGTTTGTTACGGAACATAAAGATTTATAAATCTCAATAGCACAAAAAGCATCAGGTTTAGATATCCTGCACTTATACCAGAAACCCGTGTTATTGTAGAAATCCAAATAAATGAAAAATACGTTGTAAGTATCTGATACATGTCTGGTATAGTGAGGCTTCAGCAAAGTGCAACTCGGGACTGGAGAGGTATGGGGGAGCTCTGCATTTCCTTAAATAGCCCTGAGTGATGTAATCAGGGGTCTCCCACAGAGTGAATTGTACGCAGCCTTCTGTTGGACACCACCTGACTGCCCCGGCACCTGGCCACTCCACGCCCAGCAATCTTTCCATCCTGTGAACCTCCATGGCCCCCAGTGTATGCTCCACCCCCCCGGCCCTGTTCCCTACCTCTCTACCAGTGTATTTGCATGTCAGATCCGCGCTCGATGTCAATACCTGACGGTATGTCGATCCTCTGATCTGCAGTGGATTTAACTCTGGGGCTCAGCTCTCATGCCATTAATGCTTAAATCGAAACTGAACGTTTCAGCCTCTGAACTCCCCCTGTCCGTTCTGTCTGGAGAATAATGCACTTTCCCATTCATTTGTAAAAAATTCAGTGTTCCATTCCCAGGCCTCACCCCTGTGTCCCTTTCATTCTCGCCTTTGAATTATCCCCAAGGAAATGCAAAGCACAAAAAAAAGACACTCAAAAGTCACTCAAATGCTCCACCAGTGTATTCTAAACTCAAATTGCTTTCCATTGGTTCAGATGGAGGCACAGGTGGGTTTTGTATCCCACGGGTCATGAAGACCAGGTTCAGACGCAAACGGAAGAGAGAAACATCCACAGCCACGCCACTGTTTACAAAAGTGATCGCATTGCACTCAACTGGATAGTGAAGTCTGCTGAATGCAGTGCCTGTCTGAGTGCCATATCAAAGTCAGTTAATTAATTTTTATCATTATTTCATCAGAAACATGCTCACATGCATTTCCCGCAATGCGGCTATAATAAACCTGAATATTTCAGTTGCGGCATGATTTTTCTTGGATGTATGTCAGAAACGCCCATGGTTGTATTTTGAAGTGCTCGAGTGATGCTGAGGTGAAAGTCACGTGTTCAGTGAAATCTCAGCTGTATCCACAGCAGCTTTAATCTCGCTTCTTCTACATGCGTATCCCTGCGCAGACTTATCAATAATCCATTTAATGTACTCGTATCCATTCACACAAAGTGCATACTCAGAAAAGCTCTGAATCATATTCCAGACCAGTAGAAAAATCAAAAACCTTCGGTATACTCAGCTTGCTGCAAGATTCAGTGTGGAGGGTTAATGTTTACAGCAACTGGGTGAGCAACAGTAACAGGAGGTAAGAAATAAAGTCAGTATTGGCTAATGGGGAAATCAATGTTACATTGTTGTCATGCACATAAACACTGACACTCTAGAACATCAGATCTGTAGGCAATTTATTTGTGTCTATTTTTAATTGATTTTGGCAGATTCAACGTCCATATGTATTTGGTATACAGACAGTTGTTTAATTGGAGCAAAGAATTAACGCACCATATGTTCTGTCTAAACAGACATGATTCGTTTATTTGTGTATTAATTTATTAATTGATGCATATCAAACACAAAGTATGGCTTAATTGTGTATTTTATACATCCATCTTCTAGCCACTTATCCAGTACAGAACTGCAGTAACCCTAGAGCCTGCCCAGAAGGGTGCAAAGCAGGGGGTTACCCCGCTTACCCCGGACAGTATGCCAAGGCATGCATCATGGGCATTTAAGAGACACTAATTTCCCTGCCCAGATGTTTTTGGATTTGGACTTCAGCAGGAAACTGGAATACCCAGGGGAAGCCCAAAAAGCATCAACTCCTCACACATAAGGTGGGGTTAAGATTCAAACCCCCAGCTGCATCAGGCAACTGTGCTACTCACTCAACCACCGTGCCTCTCTTCTGTCTATTCTGTTGGTTCAGGCTTTATTCATTCAGAACTGACTTCCGTTATGTATCTATGTGCTTATAGAGATGAAATGTGCAAATGTAGGGATAACTGGGCACAGCTGGTGCCATGATTGTGGTACTGGAATGTATAGTACCTCAGTTACTGCAGTTAGCCTCCAGTTTTTATAAAAACTGTAAACACTGTTTGTTTCCTCGATAATAATAACAATCATGCATCCCTAGCTAGCATGCAGACACATGCATGCTTAAATGTCCCCGAAATCCCAATCAAAAAGGCTTCACACTCATATTGTAAAAATGATTCTTTAATGTAGAACAAAATCAGAGCTCAGCTCCATAGCGACCCCTGCTCAAGCCGCCCGTCATACCCAGTCCCACCAAAAGGAAGGACTGGGGGGAAAATCAACCAATAAGATCACAGTCTGCTCGGCTAAAATAAAAAAACAGGAGAGGCGAAAAACCCAGAATGTACCATCAAAACACTGCTGGGTTGGGCTTGATGAGAACACCCCCCCCCCATGCATCACACATGTACATATGCATGAATACACAGGGACACACCCATCTGGTTCTCCTAGAGCAGTGTTTCCCATCCTGGTCTCCAGGGACCCCCCAGCCGGTCAACATTTTTGCTCCCTCCCAGCTCCCTGCCAGACAGTTCACATTTTTGCTCCCTCCCAGCTCCCTGCCAGACAGTTCACATTTTTGCTCCCTTCCAGCTCCCCACTAGGGACCTGCGAGGAAGCAAAAACATGGACTGTCTGCGGGACCCCAAGGACCAGGTTAGGAAACGATGTCCTAGAGTCTAGATGTCCTCCAGCCTTACAGCCGCCACCAGCTCTTCCTGCTTGAGGCACAGGTCGGTTGGAGGAAGGGCCCAAAATTCAGGACTAGCAGCTGGCCGGGGAAGACCAGCCAAGGGACAGAAAACACCAGAAAGCCCAATGAGAGGCAGAGGAACATGCTACCAGTGCAGACAAGGGGCAAAGGAAGGTCACGGGCATTGAAATGAAACTGGGAGAGAATTCTGTAAGGCTAGAAGCAACATCAGCCAGCTTGCTTCCCTAATGACTGCTGGCCAGTAACATTATATAGTACATCTCAACGCTTTTTATATTACATCATTTGAATGGAATGTCTCAAGATATTGGTTTTTTTTTGGACACAAAGAATAGTCATATGGGGAAGGGGAGTTTTGTATTGCCCACCCAGCAAGAACCCATTACTCTACTGAAGCCACACAAACATCAACAATCACATACAAACACTTACAACACATTAAAGATGGCACTGGAAGTTCTAAAGGGGTGCGGGAGATGCTTTGCCCGTATGGCTGCCCCCCACCCAGTCCACAAATCAAATAAGCTCGGTGAGATAGCGGAGTGGAACACTGTCAGAAACAAATACGCAGTCTACTAAACAAAGACAGACAGTCTATTGAACATACACAGCCATGTGGACAGACAGACTGCTTATCCTGTGTGTGAGGTGGCAGGAGCCCTCACCAGCTGGAAACTGCTATGTGTCTCAAGAAATTGGGACTGTGGCCAGTCCATTTCAGAGAATGGCTGCTCTCTGTATCAACCCCCATGGGACCCATCTATAATACGACACGCGCCCTTCTCCATAAAAAAAAATAAAAATGTGCGAGACAGGTGCACAAACGTGTAAATATATGTGTAGGGCTATTAATGGCATGAAGCGTAGCCGGCACAGCTATCTGTGGTGATACACGTTTGACCCTGAATGATCTTCATTAGGATGGACAAGATATCAGGACATTGTTTAAGCAGGCCTGTGGGCAATGTGTTATTTTAGGAACGCAGCTCACCATTCATGAGTTTCAGTTAATGTAGTCAAAGCCAAAACTCAATATTCAGAAGGTAAAACTAGATTTATGTTTTGGAGATGGTACAATGACATTTAAACCACAAGTCTTTAGGAAGAGACTCAAAATATGTTTATATTACAGTACATAACTGACAGACAAAATGAAAAACATTTCTGCGGAGGTTTTCATGTGTCTTTGAACCGAGGGAGACAAATTTGTATTTGTAGGTTTCAATAGGTCAAGCTTCTAGCCTGTGCTGATGAATGGATGGAGCCCCTCATTGGCCCCATTTAATAGCCCACACATAGTCACACCTTTATTGGTCACTGGTTTGCACAGATGTGGCACCTGCTTCTCTAATGATGCAAGATGCACGTTGCCTAAAGAGAACCATATGTGAAAGGGAATAAAAAAACCTATATATAAGAAAGTCAATATGAATATGCATGAAACGTTTGATGTAAGTATTGCTTTTTACATTATATACTTTTCTGAAGAAGTAATTAACGGTGAGAAAAGGAGGGAGGGAGAGAGGGCGTGTCAGCTTAGGTCTGTAGTGCTGCCCACTCGTGCAAACATGCTAACCGGCACACTGACACAATGGGCGAGGAGCTACAGGACTGGCAGAAGCACAAGCCGAGTGACAGACGAACAGAAAGACAGACTGAATCGACCCTCTGCACGGCACCGCCCTCGGATCCATCGCACTCTCCTGGCTGCCAGAGCTGGCCGCGTCTCTTGGTGAAACAGAACAAGAAAGGAAACAAACGATGCACCTTGGATGCTACCAGGTGACTCAAAAAGCCAAAGAAAAAGAATGTCTACTATAAAAAGGACCTTTGCCATTGGGTCTTGGAGGATACAGAAGCACGTTCCCAAAACCTGCCTTTTAACAGTTCTACTCTTCTGCTTTTGCTCTACCAAGTAAATACTATTCACCTTTACCAGGCATCTAAAATCTATACAGTACTGTCCTTTTTAAAGTTTCTTTCTTTATATATATATATATATATATTTATATTTATATATATTTATACACTGTACAAAATTGGCATAAAATAAATAAAAATACATCAAATTAGATCTTACACATCACAATCGTGTGTTGAAAGCCAGAGCAGTCTGTTGGGCAGGTGCAGCAGTGGTTTGGAGAAAGGGAGAGAGAACTAAGCCAGCGTCCAGGGGCCGCAGAATAAACACACACATATACTTTGGATATCTTTCAGGCAATTTCTCATTGATGCTTCTTCTATTTGCTATTTATTAATATTTCTTTGAAACTGGTCAACTGATTGCTCGCCAAAGATAAAAGATTTGCGTATAAGAATCCCTGAATGTAGCAGCACATCTGAGGTGAGCTCCCATTTTCCCAAATGACATTTCTTAACCTTGCCCTTGGAAAGGGACTGATTTTTCTGCTCGTGTTTGTACTGCGTGCCACTTGCTGAAACAAACAGCACTAGTGCCAAGTCCTAAAGTGAGTGGTATGTTTCCATTTAAAGCTGAATGAATTTGCTCTTAAACAGCATCCCACCCCTTTCCCTGCTGTGGTGGGCGGTAGGATCAGCCAGACTATAGCCTGCATCGAAATCTGCCACCTTCCCAGCCCTCCCCTAACATTTACAAGTCCCGCCCACCGATCAGACCTTCGCCAAATCCTGGGAGGCAGCATATGGGTGACTGGAAGGAGAGGCTATAAGAACAGCCGTATGGAGCTGCCAGCCTACCTTTAAAAGTAGAAGAATTTTAGAAAGAGTCACTTTGAGCTGACTGGTGTCTGGACTTTCTGTTCTGACACCAGGGCTTGGTTTTCCACACAGAATTAGACAATTTCCATATCACTAGGGAAACAAGTATTGTAGTGGATAATAAACAGAGCGATTAATCGTCTCTCATCAGATGCAATGTTTGCATAATGATAAATATGGACAACTATGCTGTCTATTCAGGTGTCCAACAGAGAGATATAGAAGTACAAAAAACGAAGCCCCCTTGCGGCAAACAAACACTGGGACGTCATGATTCCGCTCAGTGCGGCTGGCTTAATGACTTGTGACAGTAGTGTGATGTGCGAGAGAAGTGGGAGACCTTCTCTGGCAGCACTGGACATGCTGACTGTGTCTGCTAAGAGTGTGTCCTGGCAGCCTTTGTCTCGCTCACACTCTTCCCATGTGAACGGGCAAGTCCATGCAGGCCTCATCCCCAGAAGGGGCCGAGCTAGGCAGGAGGCCTGAGACCTTGCGGAATAAAAATCCCAGGAGGGAGGCATGGGGCTACTGGACCCAACCTGTGGTCATGGTGAGACATCCACTGTTGAAGAGCGTGCCAAACTGGCGAGACCAGCCATGGGCCCACAATGGTGCCTCGTGGCGCCCCCTGATGGAGACTGGAAAATGTAAGCAGCATCACCTGAGAAATCCCTCAGCCTTAAACACAGAGTCCTTCGGCCTCCATAGTACCTGATCATCCTAATCTAATGTCATGGATCAAGGCATGGTTTGGGTGCCTTGGATGTACTCCTTATGAAATATTGGTCACTTTATCAATAAATATTTAGGAATAGTTGTAGAATCGGAGGTGTAGCGCTAGGTCTCTCCCCCCAGCTCCCAACCCCACGCCATCCCTAAAAAACACAAAAACATCAAACGCCCTTATTCAAGAAGGGCTTTTATAATCATCAGCACTATCACCAGGATCATTATTGTTTTCTTCATCATTTAGAGTGACAAAACCAAAATTTAGTATACAACAAATAGTCATCGATTCCCCTCAACAATCTGTACAGAAAAAGGTCTGGTCTCTGGTCTGACCAGGAGGAAGAACACCAACTGCACACACACACACACACACACACGCACACACACACACAGTCATATGTAAACACAACATTATTGTTATTACTCTTGTTACTGTCATTCATATTTAAATCCTTCTTATTTCAAGCAATGCTTAATTCAACCCAATGAGGGAAGAAGTCACATCTGGATGCATCGCATGCGTAAAACAATGACTGGGCTGATCTGGCAGAGGCGGAGTCTGACTGGGTGGGCGGGGCCAGAGACTACATGCCTGACAGACACGTTGGCTTGCCACTGAAAACGAACCCTGCTTAACAGACTGATCCTGTCCTATCTCGCATGTCCAAAAGCAAGGGTGTAGGAACCAGGGGGACAGGGGGCATGTGTACCCCCAATATTCAATTTGGCTTCATTCATCCCTCCACAAAATGTAGACTTTTACATTTAAATTATTATGTAGTGTCTCCCCCTGTATCAAAGCCTTTCCTACGCACTTGTCCATACAAGCTGTTGACTGAGGACAGGAGAGGATCGGCAGCAAGACTGAGCCTTGCAGAAGGTTAAAGACCAAACAGTGCGTTAATGATCATCCAGCAGGAGAGCACCAGGTATGACAGGTAGAACTGGTATCTGCCTGGAGTGAATGACTGACTTGGGTACAGGCTGGCAGATTTGCTGCTGAAATGGAATAAGGATTAACACAAAGCTTTGGGCTGAAGCTTTGGGTTATAACTGGCTGCCGTTTCAACACTGCTTCTCATTTCCTGACTTCCTGTCTCTCCTCCTCACCCGTCGTTTTGCCATGATCTATTTTAGAAGTTACTCTTGCCAGTCATGCACGTGTGCACAAAACACGCACACAAATAACCCGTCAACTTGATTCATGCAAACCTGAATCAAATCAATGATTTCTGTGTATTTCAGTTTAAAGGCAGTATGTCTATTCACACAAAGAGCAATAGTGGCACCAGCTACTTGGGGGTCTTAGCATTACGCACCCAGCATGATGCAATCACCCGGAAATACCTACGCTGAATTCTGCAGTACACAACATTAATATACCATGGTATTTCTGTGCTGTTTTACTAGCTGGGTCGTACCCTGCCCCCTTTGCATACAGCATGGAAAAGATCTTAAAAGCAAATAGATACTGATATCTATCCATATCTGTAAGTTGTCCTTCCAACTCATTTCTGGGCTTGAGTTGGTGTGTGGCCTCCCTGAAACGTCACAGGGATCAGAAGCGACACATCAGTCCAAACAGCACAATTTGTAACAGATCTGCCACAGAAGCAGTATCCCTCTGCTCTGACGGGCAGCGAAAGGCTCCACCGAGCATCTGATGAGCGTGGCCATCATGTGCTATCAAACCGCTCACTGACCCGACCCAGACAGTGTGCCGCATGGGGGGGGGCACACATCCACTTCTGTAGGTTAGCAGGTGAAGAAATAGATGCCTGCATAGGACAGAACTGGCTCAGCCGCAGACTTTATCTGTTCACTGCAGCTTGTTGGGTCAGTATTTAATGTGTCCGGTAGGGAAGTTGCAGGAAGACAGTGGAGGCTTCGGTTAACCAAACGTTTGACACACAGCTGCACAACCCCTGTGAGCCTCACAGACAAGACCACTAACACAGGCTATAGGACAATTAAGAAAAACCAAAAGAAACTCAAAAAGCAAGGACTCAGGCAACGACAATAGCCATGCAACATATCACTGCAAGCCTGGTACAAACACTGCACCAGAGTCCTGTCCCTTCTTACGACGAGGACCTAATTCAAGCTATAAATGCTCACTAGATAAAAATTGAGGCCAGCACAGCTCGTCATTTGGGCACAAAGCTATTATTCAGAGTCATTTATGCAGCAGCCAGTATTTAAAGTCTGAAGCATAGTTTTCAGTACCATCTGGCAGGCGGATGTGATGCCTACCTGCCTCACTGGTGCGTGTACATGCTCAGTAATAGCCTCCGTTTCACTGCTCTCTGCACGTGCTCAGTAGCATTCCATGTTCTTACTGATCTGTGAACATGCTCAGCAGATCCTCCACCCACTTATGCCTGTAGGCATTTGCTCTAGCAAGAGCAGCAACGCAACCTTGTGCCACTCTTCCCTCTCCAGTCATTAAGAATCCATGGGTTCTGGGTTTGACAGTCCAGCTGTTTACTAATTATCATTTTCTGTATTTGTAGTAATTTAGGTCATATTGTATTTGGTATAGCATATAACTTTACTATTATATCAACACATATAAACAGCAAAGGCTTTGACTGCCTTTTGCGATTTGTTTTCTTCATGCACGATAAGTAGTGCAGTTGTTATTTATACAATAGCCATTATTTACACCGTTTTAAGTATTGAGTGTTGCCAGTGGAAGGTCTATTGGCCCACAGAAAATAAGATATTGATCTTGTCAGTGACAGGTGCCTCCCAAACCTGCCCGCAATGCAACTGGCCTTCCCCCGGGAAGAGCACAGCTGCACCATCCCCAACGCCCTGTCACGTTCACTCCCCATCTCCGTCCACAACAGAATTTCTGTTATATAACCGGCATTGTCACTCAGCGTCTTCTGCTCAACTTCCAGCTGTGGGAGGCGCTCAGTTTTCATTAAATGAGCAGGCCGTCCTCTGAAGCAGCACAACTGCACCAAAAATCCAGGGTGCCCTTTGTAAAGCACCAGCACCTGTGTAAAGCCCTCACTAAACTAGCTGATAATGAAGTTCCCCATTTTTGACACCTCTACAGCAGTGACAGAGCAGAGAGCTTACAGTTCCCACGGCAACATGGCCACAATGCTTTGGGTGTAATAGACTTAGTGGTCCTGCCAACACAGTTAAGTCACACACATGCCATCAAGCCTTAGTCACTCTGGCAAGCATGTAGCCCGCTGGCCCCGCTGCCCTGGCATGACTCTATAAAGAGCGAGTCACTAGCTGCTTTCTGCATCTCTATAACCAGGCAGGAGCCAAAGCCAACAGAGACAGGTCCTCCGCCCCAACAGACTCCACCTCCACAGGGTTGCTGGCCCGCTGTAATGCCCTCCCTTAAAAATGTGTAACGATTGCATTTCAGCATCAGTCTTATTATTATTACTATTATTATTTTCCAAAAAGTGCAGCTCAAACTCAACCACAGTCCCTCACCTCTAAATGTGAGGGGATTTTGTTGAGTAAATACAAGAAAGAGGAAGAAGAAGCATGAGAAAAGATGAAGGATGCAAGGGGAGGAGTTAGATAAAAAGGGGCAGAAGAAGGAACGAGGCCAGAGGACCTCATGAGTACACTTTACACGCTTTATTTTTTTACACACTTAGGCAGGCTCACACAAGCACACACCAACACACACACGCGCGAGCACTCATCAGCGCAGATCGGGGGAAGGTTGAGAGGAGTCCTCTACAGCTAGAGGGTCCCTGCAGGAGTGCGACCCCCAGCTGCAGGTATGGCGATCACATAAACACAGGGCAACTCGAACCACTGACGCCCTCATACATACACACACAGTGTGGCTAAAAAATGGGATTTTTGCATCTAGTTATCACTGGAGTCTGGAAGAACGTTTTGATAAGTTATTTTTTATCATTTGTTTTGTATCGAGGAAAAAAACAACATGCGTTGACCGTTGTTGATTTTGTTTTCCTTCCTTCTGGTATGGAACAGCCTGGAACGGCCTGCTCTGTGTACGTCTGTCATTTTTGTTTCATTCCAGTTCAGTTTGTTTCATCTTTTTTCTTTTTTTTTTTTTGATTCTACTTTGTTGGAGATACACACAGCACCTACGGCACACAAAGACGACGAGGGATCCAGAGAAGGGGAAGAGTCACCATTACTATGCCAGCGACTGGAGACAGAAAGAAAGAGATTGAAAGGGAAAGGAACCCATCAGGTGTCTCTCAGTTACGAGTCCATGTCCCATCCCTTTGTCTCCAGGTCACTCGTTACTGGCATTTGTTTTTTTTTTTTTTTGTTTTTTTGTTTTTTTTGGGCTGTGCCATCTTCATGAAACTTTTCTGTTACTTTCTGTTTGTATAGTTAAACAGAGAAAGACACAGATCTAAGGAATGTGAGCAGACATGGGAGCGTGCAAATAGAAGGCTCCCGAACACACACACGGCGGGGAGGCGGGGAAACGGGGAGAGTAGGGGGGGCGATGACTCCATAAAAAGGGGTCTAAATCGAACTCAGGAGGGGCATCCTTCACCAGCCAATGGTGGCAAGACATGGCAGCAGGCAGGAAGAGTAACTCCAGGGACCTGAAGAGAAGCCGAAAGCAGGGGGCCTTACTGTCTTACCACCAGCCCAACGTCCTGTGGGGCAGCTGTTTACTTAAACATGATTGTAGTATTAGAGCATTTTACTGTACAAATGGTATTACTGTAAGGGGCTGCCAAGTAAATGGCAAGAATATTTTACAGAGTACAATGTACAAAACAGGATGGGGCCACTGGAAAAAAACATACTTCCACAACAGTACAAGTACAGCCTGACAATCGGACGACTGGAAACAGCAGAACCATTGGCTGAAGGAGACCTGGAGATGATCCGAAAGACTAAAGATGAGAAGGGAGAGATGAATAAGGAGATGGGACAGAAAGAGAGGAGAGCAGAGAGTCTGAAGGATGGCTAATTGTACCCGTGTTTCGCAGCCTGGCTGCGAGTCAGTCTTGTGCATAAGGACAGGGTTAGAGAAAAAGGGGCGGGGCACGTAAGGGGCAATGGGGTGATGGGTCAGGGGAGAGGGGGGCATTCAAGCCTTGAGGGCATGCCATTGGGCCACTGCAGTACGTGGGTGTCCCATCATATCCTTCCAATGCTTGACCTCCGCAGGACCACTCTTCCAGGACAGGTAGATCTGATGGAGGAAAAGAAAGAAAGTTTCCCTAAAAGGCATCCTGCAAATACATCTAAAAAACAGGAGCCACATTTTCAGCACTTTAAGCAGAACTTGTTTCTATTGGGGGGGGGGAGAATTTTCTAGAATTTTTTGCAAATATTCTTTACTCATGACACACATATACAACATGAATTCCATTAAGGGATAAACATTTAAAAATAATGCCTACCTTTTTGTGCTATGATCTATAGTACAATTGTGCTTTAAAAAAATCAATAAATAAGCTGCAGTTATCCAAGATTGCTGTCACTTAAGTCAGCCTTTTTCAGTTGCAAAAGAAGAACTAGGAAAAGTGGAGATGTTTTATTGGCTGGCTTTTCTGTATAGCATCAGTCAGCATTGGGTCCAGCCCATATAAAAATGTCCATCCATCCATCCATCCATCCATCTATCCTTCTCCCAACTCATCCTACTCAGGATGGCAGGGAAGCCTGGAGCCTTTCCCAGGCAGCACAGGGAACAATTCTGGGTTACACCTTGGATGGAAAGTAATGACATCATCCATGTAAAATTCACCAGATTTGCATAGTTCTAGGAAAACACTCAGATCAAAGTAAATCATTATTTAAATAATTTATGTAGTATGGCAGGTTGTGGAATGAACTTTTGCAGGACAGATGAACACGACTGCATGATTTAATGAAAGCCAAATTCTTTTAATAATCAATAACCTAGAGAGAGGACTGTGATTCTGCCCAGGGTGTACCCCTGCATTGTGCTCTGTGCTGGCTGGGCTCCAGGCCGACTCACAACCCTGAATCCTAGCAGCAGTCAGAAAAATGATAGATAGATGCAGTTAGAATTTGATTTCTAACAGGTGCTTTAGTAGTCGTTATACAACAGTTGGACAAGAGGTGTTCTCGGAGTATAATTGCACTTGGACATTTCACATTAGCTGTATCACTGCACTGTATCTAAAAAGCGTCTCAAATGCCCCATTCCCACCAACACAGAGCTGGTGCTGGGCTGATGCTTGCAGGAGAACTTGCCTGCATTTCCACCAGTTTCAAAAATGAATGTAGGTGGAAATGAAAGTAAAGTAAGGGACGGTTCCTGTGTATTACGTTTTGTTGAATTATTTTGATCTGTTTCGGATTTTAAGCTTTTATAAGCTGCCAAAACCGTGAAAAAGGTTTCAGAGTATGACTGGTTGCGCCATGTCTCTACTGCCTCCATCTACTTTTGTCTCCTTAAGAGCTCCCCGTCTGTGTGTGTGTTTATTCTTTATTCTTGCTCGTTGTTTTACATTTTAAGGATCGCACAATAAGAGAGTCTGCTAATAAATGAACTTTGCTGTCTGCCTCATGATCTCTTCAGCACTCGAGCACCATAATATTTTATTTATGAGACCTGCGGCACGGTTTTAATTTACAAGGCAAAGTTATTCCGCTAATAAGCTGGCTAGTTGTTTCACTGCTGGCACTGGCGATATTAGACTAATCTATATCTGTTATGGATTGAATTTTCTGGATATGCGGAAGGTTTTGGACGCATCCCATTTTTGCTGACGTTAAGGGAACTATTTTGCATTTGTACTCCAATATATAACAATTGTGACAAAATATAACTTAGTACAAAAAAACCCTTTAAGAAAGACAACAAAAGGGTCAATTCTCCAGCTCCTTCAATGCCCTCAAATCTGCCCTAACCCTAAATAAACCTCACTGAGGTGATCACGGGGATGGAAAACATACTGTAGTATCTAGGTGTTTTCACTGAGGAGAGTTAAAAGAAAGGACTAGCTAGTATTTTCAACAGTACAACATACTTCTGTGTAGTACCAGGTAGCACCCCCTTTAGTTTCTAGAATTATTTCAAAGTTTGGCATCCCTTTTGAATTGGATCTTCAAAGATGTCTTTCTGCGCACTGCTGTTGTACCGAGCTGTTATTTCTGCATTCGTGGCCATTCTCCTCTGACCTCTCTCATTAACAAGGTGTTTTCGACAGTAGAACTGCTGCTGACTGGATGTTTTTTGTTTATTGCAATATTCTCAGTAAACTCTAGACACTGTAATAAGTAAAAATCCCAGGAGGATGACTATTTCTGAAATTCGGGAACCGCCATGTCTGGCAGCATCACACCAAATCTAAAATTACTTGGATCACATGGCTTAGCTGATCTAATACTTAGCTACACAGTAAGCGAACCTCGACCAAGCCTTTATGCCGTACATGTGCTGTTTCAGCTATATGATTGTTTGGAGGAATAGGCTGAATGTACAGTGCCTATAGAAAATCATCACACCCTGTCAATTTTTTCCAGCTGTAATTACACATTATGACCCCCAACAGCAAAGTGAAAATAACATTTCAAAAAATTCTGAACAATTCTTATAGTTTAACTAGAAAATATGCTGTCAGAACTACAACAGTGTACAGTGTATTCCTTGGACAGCCCCATCACCCCCCCCGCATCTAATCCCTACTCTTCCCACACACCCCAAATTCTACAATGTTGAAAATTACTGGATGGATCAATTGCAAATGTGAAAACTAATAAATGTGTTTTTACTTAAATGGTTTGAGTCTTTGTCATGACACATAACTCTGAAACTCCGAAACCTATTCCTTTATTGCACTTTCCACTTACATACCAATTTGCACAATAAGTCCCCACCAATTAGGTGGTTAACTGTATTTCTTAGTGTATGTCTTGAATTAATGTTATGAATTAAGTTATGCTCACACAGGATGGAGTTAAGTGCTCAAATACTATGGGTTTTAGGGTAGTTAATTTACTTTGTCAAATCTTTCAAATAATGCATAATATGCCTTCCATTCCTTATTCTGCTAGACCACCCACTTGTCCAAACAAAGTTTCAACCAATTCTATAGTGGAAATTAGGGGTTATAGTCATCTAATACCTAATATTGTGGATGGTAATAATCAATACAAATGTACATCATGTAGCCCATATCTTTATAACAATACATAATATGTTTCAAATTGTGGTGTGGTAGTTAGCACTGTTGCCTCGTGCCTCTGGGACCTAGGTTCCATGTGTGTGGAGTTTGCATGTTCTCCCCTGTGTCGCTGTATGGTTTTCCCCCCCACAGTCCAAGAACATGCTGTGGCTAATTTCAGTTGCCAAATTGCCCATAGGTGTGAATGGTGTGTGAGAGTGTGCCCCGTGATGGGTTGGTGCCCTGTGATGGGTTGGTGCCCCGTGATGGGTTGGTGCCCTGTGATGGGTTAGTGCCCCGTGACGGGTTAGTGCCCCGTGATGGGTTGGCGCCCCGTGATGGGTTAGTGCCTCATCCTGGGATGTTCCCTGCCTTGTACTCATAGGTTCTGGACACCCTTCAACCCTGAACCGGATAAGTGGCTCCAGGAGATGATTGGATAGAAGTCTCAGATTCCAAATGTATTCCCCTGCACTTTAAAGGACAAAAACTATGCTTTGTTGTCATTTAGCTACCATTTACATTAAAAAGTATCAGGCAGATTTTTATGAATTTCTCTTTTATTTTAATTCGCCAACAACTTATTTACAACTAACATTTGTGCACTTCATAACTATATGGGGGGCAAGTTTCACCGAATGAAAATTCTGCAGTATAACAAAACATACTGCCATGTTACTGCGCAAGCCTACACTACACCTCTCCAAAAAAATCCTTAAAGCCCAACTTTAATTAAATTCCCCAAGCATAATTTTGGCGAGGTCCCCACAATTAGTTTCGCTGACTGGCTACCAGGCTGCTACCAATAAAGCATGCCGAGCGGGGATGCTGGCAAGAAAAGAAATTATAAACTTTATTTCAGAATATTCAGAAAATTATATCCTGACCCAAAGTTTGAGAATCACTGACCTGTACAATGCTCCTGGGAAGTTTGGAAATGCCCTCTTTCCACCTACCATTGCCGTGCCAATTTTGGGGCAATGTGTCTCAAAATTTATACAGATCCAGATCTACACCCATGCAATGTGTCGGCAAAGTTTGGAAAATATCCAACAAATAATTTTTGACTATCATGCACAGAATCAAGTGTCTGAGGCTGCCCTTCTCATTGCTATCACTATGTGACACTGCTTCCATTTTGGTGCAATTTGTGTCAAAGTTTGATCAGGTCTAGATCTTCACCCTTGCAACATGTCTGCAAAGGTTGACAGAGAGCTGTCAAACAGTTTTTGAACTATGGCAGTAATGGGATCAAGTGTCTCAAACTGCTCTTTTTTGCTATCACTATGAGGGACTGCTTCAATTTTGGGGCAATCTGTCTCAAAATTAAAGCATTTCCAGTTTGTCACCCAAACAATGTGTTTGCAAAATACTTTCAGAGTTAATGTTCTTTTTAAGCCGTAATAAGATCCATCAAATACGTTTTGACATACGACATTCACAGGGTCAAATGTCATCTGCTTTCCCCCTTTCCTTTGTTGTCACTAAGCAACATTGCCTCAATTTTGAGGCGATTTCTTGCAAAATTTGACCACTTCTAGTCATTCACCCATACAATGTGTCTGCAAAGTGGGAGAATGATCCTTCAAATAATTTTTTGAGTTATCATACTAACAGGCATTAAAACTGCCCTTTTCTTTGTTATCACTATGCAGTGCTGCTTCTGTTTTGGTGCTCAAAATATGATCAGTTCCACATCCTCACCCAGTGGCAAGTTTGAAAAAGACCGGCCAAATACTTTTTAAGTTATTGTCCTTACAAGAAAGTTATCAGTCCCCAAGCCATTTGGGGGACTACAGTTAGTGAAATACCTGGTTTAGACAAATTATCACTTCCTTCCAAGTGACCTACAGTATACAAACTTGCTCAAGTATCAGATCACCCACCAGGCCAGTTGGAGTCCACCTAACATCAACTGAAGTGGTTTTTATTACTTCATAATTAAACCATCTATTCCTCGAGGATTCCACTATTAGCAGTGCATGGCAACACAAAGAATTCAACATGGTCAGAAAGGTGCTTCCAAAAGCACTTCAGGATAAAGTTGTGGAAAGCACAAGTTAGGAGAAGGATATAAAAAAATTTCAAAGGCTGTGACAATCCATCTGAATACCGTTCAGAGCATTATTAAAATGTGGAAAGCAGATGGCACCATCAATACCTTGCCTAGATCGGGCTGACCGTCTAAACTAGATCAGGAGGATACTGATTTGGGAAGTCACAGAGTAGCCAATGGGAACTATACAAGTCTTAAGGGCTGACATTTGTCAGTCTGTGCATTTGACAACAATCTTTGCACAAAGCTGGCTTGCATGGCAGTGTGGCAAGAAAGAAGCCTTTTCTGAAAAAGTGCCATACTGAGTGTCGTTTACACTTTGCAAAAAAAATTTAAAAAAAACTTGGAAGATTCCAATGCCATGTGGTAAAAGGTTTTATGGTCAGAGGAGACTAAGGCTGAACTTTTTGGAATTAACTCCAAGTGCTATGTCTGGCGGAAAAGCAAACACAGCACACCGCCCAAAACAAACCATACCTACTGTGAAGCATGACGGTGGCAACATTATGTTGTGGGGGTGTTTCTCTTCAGCAGAGACTGGGCACTTGGTCAGGATTGAAGGGAAAATGGATACTGCCAAGTACACCCAAAATTTTGAGGAAAATATGTGGCCCTCTGCTAGACAGCAGAAGAAGTGAATGTGGTTCAACTTCCAGCAGAATAATGACTCTAAACATGCCTCCAAAACAAACAATATGGTGGCTTAAGGACAGGAAAGTGAAAGTCCTAGAATGGCCAAGTCAAAGCCCTGACCCAAATGTGATCTGTGGATGGACTTGGAGAGCAGTCCATTGTCACTCACCACAAGATTTGACCGAACATGAATCATTATGCAAGGAAGAAATATCAGAAGCTGACACACACGTCGAAATAGCTGACGATTATAATTAAAGCAAGATGTGGCTCTACTAAGTATTAAATCAGGGTACTTATCACTTTTACTGTTTTTCTGGTTTTTCGTTTTTTTTTTATAGATTTTCAGAACTGCTACCTTTTTGTTACTTGAATGTTGTAAGGCAAAATGTGCAAATAAAGCTGGAAAAAGATGCTTGCTATGGGTTTTGAGGTCAGACTGTACGATGAAAAACAGTCACTCTTTTAAAAGGGGTATGATTATTTTCTGTAGGCACCGGAATTTTTTTCCAGTATGAAAATCGCTACAACAGAATCCTTGGCTACCTTGTCGCACATTGCTCAGTGCCTTCTGCTCAGGAGCATCGTGGTGTCAAGCATCTAGGAACACTGTGATGCAGTATCAGTACCGGTTCCTCAATATAAGCCTCAAATGCAGTGGATGAGTACCTTGCCAATAACGTCATTGCGACTGAGTCTGTCTTTGTCCATGACGGTGATGATAATGGTGGTTTCTCTCAGGACATGGGCAGGCACATCAAAGGGAAAGGACTCGTTGAACACAGGGTTCAGGCATCGCTTCATCACCACTGTCTTCTTCTTCTCCACACGCTTATCCTTGTGCATGAGCCACACCTTCACATAGGGATCTAGGGTAGGGAAGAAGTGAGTATGGCAGACAGCAAAGCTACTTCAGGCATAGCCAGGCAATGGGGTTCTACTCTAACCCTCCTCCCCTTTTGAAATCTTCTATATTCCCACAGTTAGTGACAGGAGTGATACCTGAGGTGCCCCCGATGTCCATGGCTTTCAGATTACGGGCCTTGATAATGCTCACAGTGATGGTGTTAGCTGTAGGGTTGTAGCACAGGGACAGTAGAAGGTCCCCACGGCTTCCCTGGACAGACACACATAGAAGCTTTATGCCGTGCTCACTCAGGAGTGCTTCTAATCTGCTCATCACCCGTTTCCTCTAAACAAACCTTTATTTTTCCCATGCAAGATTGAAATGGTATATCGCACCACAGATTAATTAATTTCAGGAGCTGCATTGTTTCCATGCAAAAATAGGAAGTGCTAACGGCTAGATTGACCAAAAACATCTTGGTTTTCTTAAGGTTTCAAAGTTGTAGCATCAGTTACTCTTCAATAGAGCAGTCAGGCAAATCCACACTGCAATATAAATGTGAATTATTTCGCTACAAGCCTCCATCCTTTCAGACTTACGCTGCCATCACTGCAAGGTTTCAGGTCCTTCCAGAACGTCGGCATGTGACCCAAGTCCACCTTGTTTAGAGGGAGAGACACCTCTCCAATAGGGTCATTGCGGCTGAAGCGGTCATAGTCCAGCACCTGCAAATAGAGGGTCCGCTGGACCACCTTTTCATATGGGAACCCTGTAAGACGGAGACATAACAGTTCAGATCCAGTAGCTAATTATCATTTGCATAAAACATAATTTTTCAAAAACAGATCTTAAAAGTAAGCAGTTCAACAACGATAAACATTTGTTTAGGAGACGTTTAATAAGGGCCCTGCAGCAGTTCATTTTTATGAAGCTACTAAGACAAACAAGACATTCTTGCAAAAACCACAAGAAAAACAGAAACAAACCCTAAACAGAAACAAACCCTAAACAGAAACAATATAGCAAGCCAATTAAGATTTACTGCAAGGTTCCAAATAGAGGCAGCTGAGAAAAATGAGAGGCAACTCCGTCTCCACACTGACCTTCAAACAGGAATGTTTCATTCCAGTGTGGGTTTAGGTTCTTCCTCTTCACTTTGGTCTCCAGTTTGTGTTTCTTGTCGGGGTGAAGATAGATCTTCACAAAGGGGTCAGAAGTGCCAGAAAAGTCCTTAGCAGGCAGATCCTGTCCCTTGAGGATCTTGACGGTGAGAGTAGAGTCCTGGAAGCTATAGCCCACGCTGAACTGAATACGACCCAGTTTCTCACTGATAGGGCCCTCGTGGTCATCTTCCTCTGAGCCAGGGGACAGCTGGAAGGAAACCACTGATAATGGGACACTCTACTGCACTGATGGGTGAGGTGTCACATCACAGTGACAAAGACACACCTAAACTACAACAGAGCAATCAAGCAAACAGCACCACTATGTGTAAGGAATTAAACTGAATCTACGGATGAAGATATGTTTGTGTATTAGGATGTCATGCTCTTAAGTGAAGCCATTTGCCACACTTCTTTATAACCTAGACTTTGTCTTCTAAACCCAGATGCCGATCTAAAGCAGGAATAGCTCATTTGGAACATTGTGGCCCAGCCAAGAGCGAGTCATCATTCTGTGCGTGCTTTCTGAATTTTCTTGCAAGAGAGAGCAGGAAGCGAACTGAGATGTCTTTATGTCATTAGGCAGATTGGTGGCGTTTCATTTGTCGGCTAATGTTTTAAGAGGCAGGAGGTGCTCAGATGGCAGATAGAGTGCCTTCCCTACTCGCCCTCTCCTCCACTTTATCACTTAGCCCAGGGAGAGTGATAGCAATCCGCTTAAAAGGCTGCTATCTGATGGAGAGAGCAAGGGAGAGAGAACGAGGGAGATGCAGAAGGAGAGAGAGACCAAAGGCACGGCCCAAGGTTGACTTCTTGGACTGGACGCTCATTATCCCTCTCTGGTGTTCCTGCCATATTTCTTTCCGTCACTCCTGCTCTCTTTGTCTATCACCCTCTCACACTTTAAAGGAATGGCAGAGGGACATAATCACCTCAAGCACCAGACCTTCCCATTCATCACTTCAATCCTTTTTAATGGTGAAGCCTTATTGGTCCTGTACAACATGCATGCGCAGGGTCAATGAGGTAAGACATCAATCTATAACTATGTCTAAGGGTTAAGCTGGGAACTAGGTGAGCTCTCACCTTAAGCATGTCAATAAATGGGTTAAGTGGCATAATGAGCAAGATTTTACCTTAATATTACAATGAGGTGTAAAGCTGCATATCAATCAATGTCTGACCTTAATAATATCAGTCTGTGGTTCAAGGACGTATGTTTGGTTTCAACATTGGTTAAATCAGCCCTGAACCCCTCTCCCTCCACCCCCTCATAGCCTCATCTACACCCTTACTGAGGGTTAATCTATGGAGTGAGCAAGACTTGACATTCACTGTCAGTCAGTGGGTTAAGCTGCATGTAAGGCAAGATTCAACCTCAAGAAATGTCAATCACAGTGTTGAAAAGGACGCAAAATTTGATCGCAGCAGTTTTAGTTTGTGGGTTGGACTACTGCCTGACCAAGAATTGACCTTAATAATGTCAGTTTGCAAGTAGAGCTGCACACTGAATAAGATCTGACCTCAGCAACATGGGTTCGTGGGTTCAGATGAACACTGAGCAGGAATCATAAGTAACAATTTGCAATTTCACCTTTACAGTGTCAGTCGGCTGGTTGAGCTGTGCATTTAGTGAGATTTGATCTTTGTGATGTCAGTCAGTGTGTTGAGTACTGAGTATGACTGGATCCTAATGATAATGCACATGCTGGACCACATGCTGATGCAGCAGAGGCCGAATTCCAGTATAGACACTCGCAATGCAGTTAATTCTCCCCCACACATATATCATGGTTACAATATACACCCACACACTCCCACAGATGACTAAACATGCACAAGCTCACATATACATGGTACTGCATAAGATAAGTAAATACAATACTCATATGTCCTCCCCAAAACTTTGGAAGCTCACATGACTTCATTAACTAACATCCATCATTACTTGTTCTATGCAAGGTCACAGGGATCCACAGTCTCAAAAGCGACGGGCACAAGGCAGGAAATAACCTAGGATAGGGTGGCAGCCCAACACAAGGCACACAAACCTATGGATAACTTTGCAACTCCAATTAACCTTAACATGTTTAGATGGTGAGGAGATCAGAAACTGAAACCCTGATCTCCAGCACTGTGAGGCAACCATGCTGAGCATAGCAGCACTGTGCCAACCACTCGCACTGATTAATCAATAGCTGTTCAAAGTTTTCACGATAAACCATTCGTACATCGTTTGTATTAGCAAAGATAAATTTTCAAGACGAGTACCAGTCCAGAAACTTGTAACAAGTCAGATTTTATTAACATCCTAAGACGTTTGTTTGATAATTCAGGGTTACGCTGATAGCATTTGATATAATGAGTTCAGAAGCACCATCTCTTTTCAGTGATATTATTGTTAACCTTTTATCACGTTTTTGAGTAATTCAAGATCTCTATGATGCAACTGCAAGTCCTAATTATGTGTCTCCAGGAAACTGTGCGGTTATAATGGAGAATACTGAAACTCCATATTTTTTCCAGATAATTTTATTCTAATAAGAGATATTTGATTATATTCTGGCAGGCTTAACAGCAGTAGGGGCAGTCAGTTACAGAGACTCAAACTCAAAGCAACGCATCACAACCTCATATTTCGGGCAGCCAATCACAGAACCTTATGCTTTGGCAAAATTCTTCAGCATCCCCATTCTGCGCTAAAGAGCTAGGGCGACGACCTATAAACACACAGATAAGATGAATCGAGAGCATACTAGAGGTAACAATATATTTTGGTTACCTTGTTTTAAAATACTCCTTAAAGACAGAACATTCAGTGTAGCCCCAAATTATAATACACTGTTTTGAATAAGGATTGGACTGAGGCTAGACAGGTTGATTATTCATTTAACTGGCTAAAATAAACGAGGTCAAGAAAGCGGAAACTGGTCTTGGCTCTGAAAAGCAGTGCATTCCCCAGAATTTGGCCTTTTTTATCCAGCTAGTTGGTCTTTGTGGACACACCTAATTTGGAGCTGTTTTAGACAGTATCATTACCTTTTCAAATGTAGTAACAAATTAGAGATCTTCAGCGTGTGTGGGTTAGTCGTAATTACACTATGCTATTCAACTGCATGACAAAACGTGGCGTGCTCTTTTCACAGTGCCGTTCTGTTAATGATAAGGTACATTGGCATCTAGTGTTCGCCAGCTCAGAGAGTTACCCTGGTTGTGACTCTTGGCACCCTCAGAAAGACTCTGTCATTACCCACCCACAGAATCCCGTGTCTTATGCATCGCAGTGGCTGGCTGACGGCTCAGATCATCGCCATACGTGAGGAGCGGTGACCGTCTCTTACCATGAGCATCTCGCTGGTCAGAGAGTTGGCCAAGTCGGACACAGAAGAGTGGCCATCAGTACGGCGGTCAGTCTCATCGGGGGGCTGCCCCTTAGGGCTGTTGGTGGGCCTGTTGCCACTAGCCCTGTGGAGACAGACCATAGCATCACTGGATGCAGCTGGGTGAGGTGTCACATCTCAGAAGGGGACGGAGGCTGCCCAAGTGCTTCGAAAATCCCAGTGTATTCGCTATTAGAGGCCCCGTACCTGGGTAAAGCATACGAACACTCAGGTAGACACTGTGACATTAAGACTTTTCCCTGGCAGCTGAACACTGAATCTGAATAAACACAGGACCTGGGCTCAAGGTATTTCTTTGATGTGACGAATCCTTTAGTATACTGATTACAAAGGTTTACTTATGATTCATTTGATTTTGTCCACTGCAAATCTAAAAAGCTCTGGGCATGTCTTGTTCATACACACGCACACACACAAACAGAGACTCACACACGCACAAGCACAGGCATACTCTTTGAAGTGCAGCTTCACTGAGCTTGGCCAGATCGGCGTAAGACAGTGATGATGCAGAGGGCCAGCATGGAATAGGTGCTGCTCCGGTCAAGGGGTTCCAGCATGACCCATGGTTTTACACAAGAATCCAGCGGGCCCCTTTCCAAAATACCGCTACAGTGCTTCAGAGCAGCCCGGAGATGTGATAATAGTGCTGAGCTGATGGTTAGCAGGAAGAGTAACTCTGCCACCTGTCTAAGGATGATCTGGCCGCGCTCATAGCAGGTCATCAATGTCTCTGGCTCAAGCCAAACTGCAGCAATATAATAATTCAGTCAACAGATGGATGCCCGAGGAAACGATACAGAACTAATGAATGTGTGAATGGGCCGGAACCAGTCGAGTGAAGTTGAAGAGCAACATTCACACACAAGTGGACACAGGTAAGGCAGGAAGCTGTGCCCTTTCGCCCAGCCTGAGGCTACCCTGAGAAAGAGACGTAGCAGTATAGACCTCAGCAGATGGCCACACGCAGCACAGGAACAACTGAGGTTTTTGTCTAAGCATGTATGTGTGCAAACCTGGATGCATATGAGCGTGAATGTGACTGGGTCTCTACAAACCTAGTGTTAGAACAGTCTGCTAAAGCAACAAGACCCAACGAAAGAGAGACCGAAGTCTTTGTGAAGGAGAGGAGCAGACGTGGTACGAAACACGGCGACATTCAAAGGCGACATCAGAGCCCCTGTGAGACCACTATTCACATTGCAACCCTACGCAACAACAACCCAGATTCCGGTCGCAGTGAAGGAAGCAAAGGACACAGAGTACTCCAGAGCAGACTGGTCAAGGCACGTCCAGAGGCAAGACATTGATGAGCTGTTAGGCATTGAGACACAGCCAGAAAGGAGGCAGATGAAGCATACATTCAGTGGAAGAGGCACACAGAACATACATGGAAGGCGCTGTGCAGAAGGGGGGTAAAGAATAGGGGTAACATTCGTCTGTGTTAAGAGGAGAGGCCATATGTTAATAGCATGAACAAAGTGAGGTTACAGAATCAAACAAAACGAGAGTGAGACATTGACAGACACCATTGCATTTTTTTATTGAGCTGCAAGAAAGAAAAAGGAGAAAGGGAAAGCCTGAAAACACAAGAGAGGCTTAGTTTGGTCAGTTTGGAGCAGATAACGGAAAGGAACGGAAACCAACAAGGACAATACACATTACACAGAGGGGGAGGGAGCAAGTTAAACATAGATGCTCAGGGGAATCGGGGGTGGGGGGAGATACAGGGGCAGGAGGAAAACAATAAAAAAACCCACATAAAGATTAGTGGCCAAAAAGAAACAGACAAGGAGTAAAGCGCTTCTTTAGAGCAAGAGAGATGGTAGAAGGGAGAGAGAGACAGATTAGAGACCCACAACCAAACGTGTATTAACACACAGGAAAAGGAGAGAGAACAGAGTGTTAGGGGGTTCATACATATGTAAGTATATATGAGAACTCTACCTAAGAGTATACTACTTCAAAAGAGGGATGCGTGTTGTAGGAGACATATAAGGTCTTTCAGACCCAGCACTCAGCATGCATTTAGGCCAGGTTTGACACCGGTGTAGAGAATTACATGCTGGTGTCAATGAAAGACCATACTACATCCAAATTTGAGAGACTAACCTTACTATTCACTAGGCAAGTGGTGAGAAACATCAGAAAGATCGCAGTGTTACCATTTTAGTAGCAAGAGGCTGCACCCTAACATGACCGCAGCCCTGCTGCCATATTTGTGCCCTGCAGTCTGGGTGATTTTGTGCCCTGCAGTCTGGGTGATTTTGTGCCCTGCAGTCTGGGTGATTTTGTGCCCTGCAGTCTGGGTGATGTACACCGCAGTGCACTTGCATGAAAAGGTAGCTTGTATAAATTTTCAGTCAGGACTTACTCTGAGAGAAAGAATGCATGTATAGGGAAGGGAAGGCTCTATTGACTGTGTCTAGCTTGTTAGTTATGAGTATCGTGAGCAGGAATCATACCTGCTTACACGGAGGTTTTGGGAACTGTTAGCGTTCTGGAGGGCTGGGACTGTGCTTTGGCATTACAGTTAATGACAGACCCCAATGTATAATGTTATAAATAAAAGAGTCTGACAAAAGCAAAAACTAAAGTCCCTCTTAGGATGAAGCCCTGCATCAGTCGCACACAGTTAATTCCAATAAGGTGGAATACTGGGCAGCTGAATAGCAAGCCTAAATCTCTATCATGTGTTGTCTGTGCAGAATAGTTAAAAATTTGGGGCTGAAGTTTAAAAGAGAGTGAGTGAATACTTCTACAGAAAAGTACAATAAACAACAAATAGCAAACAATGCACTCCATCTAGTAGGAAAACAAAGGTACCCAGATCAAAGAACAGACAAACAGACAGGCAGACAGACAAACAGGCAGCAAAAGGCAAGCGAAGCAGGTAAGGCAGACGGACAAAAGGACGACTACGTGGTTACTGATAGGGTTTTCAGAAGGGGAGGGACTATGCCACAGCTGCACTCGGTTGGGTTCCACAAATACACAGGAGTCACATTCCTTTGGATCAATGTGATCTTAGCGGCCCACTAGATCCATCCACACACTGAACTGCAGGCTCATGCATGCCACTAGCACCGTGACCGTCCTGCCGTAGGAACGGACTGCTTCAGGCAAAGGAGGAGGGCAAGCAGCACTACACCTCAGCACACATAATCAATCCCTGCTTTGTGCTTCATTCAGGAGGAGCCTTCATCCACCCGAAAACCCCATAAGTTGACTAGAACACGGGGAGCAGGCTGCTACAAGGCAGGCTGACAGGAAAGCATGCTAACCAGATCTGTACATGTCTGCAATCTACAAACAGGTTTAATACCTGCTAATTGATTTACAAGGATGGTGGATTTCACAACGCTTACAATAAAGCTTAGCATTTCATAATAGGTAAGGCTCAGAAGTACAAAAGCCCAAGGGCAAAACTTGTGGAAGTTCAGAGCAAAAATTCATGAATTATTAATCAAAATTGTATCTCCAGACCCAAAAGTCCTGTTGCATCCTTTTTCAGACTAAGCATCCACTGTGCAAAGGAAAATCTGGCACCAATACCGCAGCAGAAAAGTGAGCAATCTGTAAGTGATGTTCAACCTGCAGGGTCGTATAGCAGCCAGCAGGGAGCAGACTGGGCAATTGTACTGACAGGAAAGCCCAATGCTCCCACAGCACCATCAAAGAAAGTGGGCTGTTGACATGGCAACGGCTCGAGAAACACAGAGAGCCAGGGATGGCGTGGGGGGGGGGGGGCAGGAGAAGAGGAAAGGGGAGAGGGCAGCAAACAGGCAGGCACATTAAAAACAAGGCAGACATGGCAGGATATATGACAGGTACGGGTGAGAGCCTCGCTGATAGATACACACACCCACTGATATGCGCGCACACGCACAGAGACAGACACACAGAGGCGCGCGGGGCAATTTGGGTTTCACCGTGACCTGTGATACTATCCTTTTTTGTTACCTGACCCAGGACGATCTGCTTGAAGAAGGGGAGGGGGGCAGACACTCCGCTTCAGGGCTGGAGAGAAACGCGAGAGAGACAGCCTCCCCCCCCCCACCCCGACATTCACCCTGAACCCCAGCAGCACCCAACATTCAGGCACGCACATACATACCCTTTCACCGTTATATTGTTATATTCACACTCCAGGTTCTTGGCCTAGCCGATCCACTACAGGGCTGCCCAACCCCTGGGCAGAGACACACTGCACAGTGGAAAACACCACAGAATAGTATCCCTTACATAACCAGTAAAGAATGAAATAAGCCATAAGCACATCACACCATTTCACGAGCAACTCTTACTGATTCTATTATGCCTCTGTAGTCTCATTTAGCTCCAGGTTACCCCCCCCTCAGTCCTATTGTGCTGAAGGTCACACTGTAATAGGCTGTTTTATATAAGCAATCGACAGGCAGGGCTGTGCTCGAGGTGTCTGCTGATTAACACGAAGGCAACTCACGTGCAACGCAAGCTTTTTTAAAACTTGGCGAGTGGCTTCCCTTCAGTAGAGCTCAGTGGGCACTGAGCGGAGACCGTACAGCTTCTAACTCTGGGTCTCTCTTGGCCTCCGCCACAGAGGAGCAGCCGGCCCACAGTCTGAGCGCTGATCTGTAAATGCGGCGACTTCCGCTCTTTACTATGGCCAAACCCCTTTGCTTGCGATTGCCCCTCCAGGCAGGCCACTGGCTCAGGCTGAATGCTAGAGAGTGCGGGGGACAACAAGCTGCCCACATCACCCCTCCCTCACCGAACAACTGCCTGCAGTCCCACTGGAGTGACTGTGAATGATTAGAGTATGTTTGACAATATCGATAAAAACATTAAACCATCATGACACCCTCCTGGACCGCTACAGGTCCAGGCCAACAGGGCCAGTACTATCCAGACACTGGAATGGTAAAATCCAGATTTATCCATAAACACACCCAAAACATTTTTGCTTCTAACAATACTAGTTAGAGTGGAGATTGATCTCTCTCTCATTATTGCAATTTTGAACCCATTAAGAGAACTAGAAATGAGTACATACTGAGTTTACTTTTTTTCAAACTCCTCCGCTGATCAGGTCTTTTATTCTGCTTTCTTTGTCTCTTTGTCATTCCTACCCATTCCATCTATAATTTAACTCACCCTTTCGATTAAACAGTAAACGGCAATTATATCCCTGAACTCCTAGGCCACGCTAGGGGAAGAGAAAGAAAAAACACTCCTGAGTCATTGACTTCCTTGTAAACAGTTCTCCATTGTATTGAATCTGAGCATAGGAGCACATACATACATACATACATACATAATTAAGTAAACAATGAAATGCATACAGTACCCGCAAACTCAAACACTTGTGCAATCACACACAGAGGTATGTATTAAGGCATGAAACGCATGGACATGAGGAACGGAGCACATGTACATAAGGCTGTATAACATGCATAATACACTCGTGCACACACTACTCAGGAGTGCTCTGCCAGTTCAAAGCCAATGACTCTGTCACAGCAGTACAGCGTGATGTACCCACACCACCTGGAATAGTGTGTGCAACGTGCTGAGGCTAAAGACAATGCCTCCTTCTCCCCCAATGGGAGCAGGGCTAGTGGTAAACTCAGAAATACATGCAAAAACTGCACCACAGCCACAACTACAGGTCATTTAACCATCAAAACGAGCATCACATATATCAGCAAGCAGGGGTCAAGGTTTTTCCTTGCCACACTGAGTCAATTTTCTTGGTAGACAATTGATCCCAGGTCGACAGGTTGACTCATGCATTTTTAATAACCTTTCCTGTTTTTTAACCTTTTAAACAGTAATTACATGCTTTAAAAACACATATATAATAAAGTTACATGCTCAATAATTTAGTATTAAGTTTTGGTATATACAAATACAACAGCTTATTTTCAAATGGTCATAGTCTCTAGATTTAGTCTAAATTATATGTAGATTAAATATTTAAATATGTCAATCTTAAATATATCAATATTTTCCCCATGACCCTGCACAGGACAAACGGGTATAGAAAATGGATGGATAGATCAATATTTTGAAAGAATTCAATAAACCCTAATTAATTAGACTACTGGTACAAAAATATACAGTGGAATCACAGGACCAGGAGAGACATTTAAATAAATGGGTATAACGCAGAATATATGAGCAACATAAGTCCACTCAGTTTGGCATGCTAGTTATCAAGATAAGACTTTCATTTCTTATGCATTTAAAATAACCGAATATAGCATTTCCAACATAGGTGATTCTAGACCCTATTCAGGGTGACTTATCACCCTCTTTTTTGCCTCCCCTTTAAAAATGATTTTAAATCCATTGAATGAATTTGTCCCGTATTTATTAAGAGCTGAGCCCCCCATAAGGGTCAAATACTAGAATCGCCCCTGATTGAAGCACAGGGCTATTTTATTCGTTATTCACACTTGTGTCATTAGACACAATTACATTTTGCTAACATTTCTGCAATTTTAGAGATCTCATTTTTAAAGCAGATCAAGAAAACACCCTTGTTAGTACGACTGGTCATACGGAGTGAAGACAGGCCTGGAAACAAGGACCCTCTGTTACCTTTCAACTGAGTTCGGCTTAAAAGCTTCTTGGAACCAATGTACTTTTACAGTTAGAGATGAAGCTCTCTATCCTTAGATTAAAGCTGGAGTGAAACCACAAGCACTTTCCATTAAGAACCAAAAACAACAGCATTAGTTTTATGGGGTACATTTAAAATGGTTTAAAGAGGCACCAGTTCTCTGAACCAAATCACCCAGTGAGTATATACTATACTTTCTCCCCAGCTACCCCCAGTCTCGCTACACCTCAGTCAAAAATTTCTGTTCACCTCAAAGTCTATGTGCACGCACACCTATGCTCGGGAAACGTATGACACACCCAGAACAGAGCAACAAGCGAAAAGAAAACCTAGCAATTATGCTAATTTCAAAAATAAGGAGAAGTAAGTAAAAAAAGTTAAGTAAGCCAGGGACTAGACTGTAACAATAGCTAGAGCAGAAATATTATTTTAATAATTTTTGCTTCGATGGCTGGCATAATTTAGACCTTTCTCTGCGGACAACCCGGCTGAAAACCCCTCGTCTACACAGTTTTA
The DNA here is from genome assembly GCA_026776725.1 of Gnathonemus echidnorhynchus. Lineage (NCBI taxonomy): Eukaryota > Metazoa > Chordata > Actinopteri > Osteoglossiformes > Mormyridae > Gnathonemus > Gnathonemus echidnorhynchus. The sequence goes on along the minus strand of JAODJU010000007.1, from coordinate 14,284,917 downwards.
TTAATATCACAAGACATGCATTTAGGCTTTTCTTCTTACACGTTTTCCTTGCACGGATATTGAACGGTTTCTGGCACGTGACATAACGACAGTTAGCTAATCGATCGATATATCAAAGCAATTTACCATTTTAACTATTCCAAACGGCTCGTTTTTATCAAAATGCATAACAATTACATTTTAATCGTTTAGAAAGTTATTATAATTATTTTTTTCTTTGGACGTTTTGCGTTCTAAAACTGTGAATGTAAGGTGTATTCTTCTTATTATTTATAATAATAAAAATGACAAGAATAATAAATACATGATTACCGCACATTTTTAAGGTATTCGTACGAAACCAATTTATTACGCTGTTAACCACTATGTGGAAAAATACGCAACGCACAAGGAAATGACGTAAGCTTACCTGTAACACTGGCTCATGCAAGACAAATAGCCCTTCCACAAGAAAGTGTAGGAGGACCGGTGACACAGCAAAATTGTATGTATGTATACTCAGAATGTCCTTTGCAATGTAACTTTAATTAGAGATTCTTTTTCCCGGTTATGCTATGCTGCGATTAGCTAATGGGTTTGTACAGAAATCATGTCTCTGCGGTAAGTAGTTTGCAACGGGGGCTGTTCTGACGGTACGAATACAACAAAGTAGACATGAAACCTTTTTTCTCAATCTAAAAGCACTTACTTCTTAAAATTAATATGACTCATTGAAAAATGATAAAATATAAAGTGAATTAAACTGAAACAGTAAGTGGATTCATTATCTATGCTAATGAGTTCTGTTTTGCGTAATTTACTACACACAGCTGCATTTTAGCTTTCATAAAAATTAATCAATTTCACGATTTTTTTCATTGAAGGACTTATATGTTATGAAATGTCAGTATATATTTAGCTAATAACTGACTTAATATTGGAATAAATTTGTATTTTGTCAGAAACAGTTTTCATTTCACTTAATTGTTTTTAATAAGTCTGAACATATTGTCGGTATTTCGGCCGTCAAAATCGCATGGTTTCTGATTTTGTAAATTAACAAATAATATAGCAGAAATATACAATAAATATCTACATAACAGAAATGTGGGGCAAAGACAATCATGTTTTGGAAATGCTGGCAGGTCCGCGAGGACTAGATTGGGAAACTGGTCTAGATCTGTCGCCTATGCAGGATTCCATTCTGTACTGTAGCTGTGCCTTGTCATGAGAAGTGATTCTTCACTCATACTTCAAACTCCACATCATGACAATAAACAATCTTATGGCCTAACCCTCAACCCCGACGACCATCAGCATGGACCATCAGTATGGAGGGGGCAGAATGACGCTTCTAGAGTTGGGCATCTCTCATGGGACCCATTTGTCCAGCATTGCCCCAGGACAGGAGTAATTAGTTGTTTGTTTTTCTGACTGCAGTTATAAAGGGCCATAATGAAACTGCACACATGGCCAGAAACCGAAGTCGACTTCCCATGAATACTGCCATGCTAATACGGACTCTTTTGCCATCCACATTTGCTAATTTACATTGGAAATTCAACATTTATTTAATTCAACTGTCCATTCTCAGTAGCCACGTCAAATTAGGTTTGCAGTGAATTGGTGCAATTGCCGCGCACAGGGCATGAGGCAGAGAACACCCTGATCAGTGTGCCATCCCAGCACTGGGCAATTATGCACAAACTCACACGCCCTCACATGGGTGCGTTGAGATTCACCAATTCACCTGCTCATTAGACTGTATGATGAAAATGGAACGCTCAGAGAACATGCACAAAAACAGAAAAATCATGTCACACGATCTCTGTACACACAGAGAGCTGGGGCCTCATTATAACTCTACATTAAGTGATACGGCATGCATTAATATTGCACAGCAAAGACGACTGCTGGCTGGGGCTTTGTTAGGAGGGATTTTTGTTCCAGGTGTGACCCAGTAGGCGGACAGGGATGCTCCAAACATTGCACCCAAGAAGTATCCAAGAGAATCCAATGCCATTCAGCGTGAAGCACAGTGGAGCAGTAAAATATTCAGCCTCACAGGGGTACAGCTGGAGTTGTAGAGACAGGTTATGGGCAGATTATTGCAGTCTGTCGTACGTTCAACTTCACATGACTCAACTGATTGGTGGAAGGGATGGTGTAAACACCCCTGCCTTCAAAAACACTCATAACTTATTTGTTAACAGATTTAAAGCAGAGTGATGTGCCAGCCCCTACCCTAGGGGACCAGTCCTGAGAGAGCAAAGGGTGCGCGTTGTGCACATGGGCAAGATGGATGGGGGAGGGCATAGATGTGTTAAGGCTGACAGGAGAGCAGCGAGGGAGAAAAAGAGGAATGGCATGAAATCAGTGACAAACAGGGCTGACAGGGTAGGTTGGGCAGCGATGACAGATGAGACTTGTTTGGACTTTAAAAGGTGCATCCATAAATAAGATGCCAATCTGTCATTACAGTATTACGCTTAAACACAGTGGTCCAGGCAGTCCCTTGAGCCTAGACCAATCAGAAAAGAAAAATCTGACCAACTGCCAGTGCTATAAGACTTAAATTCCACAAGGACAAGAAACCACTTCCTTTTTTTTCCTCATTATTTTCATTACTTAGGAATAAAATGGCTGTTTTGTTAATTTTAAGTTTATTTTTTTTCCCCCGAAACACTTTCAAAATGTTTGTCATAACCGATATGTTAACAATCTACATTTTGTTGATTAGGTCAGGGCAGCTGGCTCGCCATGTCTCTGAGATCATCCTCACTCTGAATGATTTCCAGTGAATCTAGGAGATGATATTTAGATGCACTAAACCCAAACTCAGTTTTGGTTTCTTGCCAGATCTGATTACCCCCTTGAGGGCATCTGGAAACTCTGGCACTTATTGTATTTTAGGAATCTTTTTGACTGCAGGCTGAAAGCAGGACTTTTTGTATTTTAGGAATCTATGTGACTCCAGGCAGGAGGCTTGTTTTTAACCCATTTCCATACAATGCTTGGAAGACCTCTGGAAGGCTGTCTCCCAGGTGCAGGGTTTATTTCCGTAATATAAAATACTGAGGCATTGCCATTTTCAACGTTATCGAAATCAGCAATTTGCACACCTTTCATACAAATCCGTCCCACCAAGAATTCTTATCGCAGGAACCACAGTGGCCGTCTCTTACGCTACATATTACAACGGCCTTAAAATTAATTTGCCCAGTGAAGTGCCTGAGCATATAAATAGCACAAAAAAGCAAACTATCGCACCTCTGAGGAAATGAGAAGACAGTAATGCAATATTTATAATAATGATGATAATAACAATACTAATTGTGGAAAAAGCCATCCATTTGCACACTAATTTGTCGGCTGTGACCAACATATATTCAATATTTTGAAAGTGTAGCTGTGGCTTAATAAATAGCAGGCTGAAACTTCTATAGGCCCAACAGGAACTATAAATATTCAAGGAATCTGAAAATTAAATCCATAATTTCATGGATAATTGAATACTAAAAGGATGAGAGGATACATAAGGGTCATTAGAAACCTTAGGAGTAACTGGCTTCAGAAAGGGCTATAAGAACTAAACACAAAAGCAAAAAGTAATGGAGACCTTTCAATATGAATCTGAAATATACACCAAGTCCTAAAAGTGGCAAGTACAAATTGTATCCTAGCCATGATGATCTCCAAAACAAACTGAAAATTATTCTAGAAATCAGAATTCTAATATTACCTTATTAAGTGAGATTAAAGTAGTAGGGATGCACTTTTTCACGCAATTAATGAAGGCTACCAAAGGTTGCTAGAGAATGACAACAATAATGAAGTAAAATCTGTGTGTTTTCTGTCAGGTGTGGTAAGGTCATCTACTGTTAGCTATGGGGAGGACTAGCAGAAGGTCAGATATTCCTTCATATTAAAGCACAGAACCTTTTTCACCATGTAAAAAAGATTCAGAACAGTCATGGAATAAATGAGATACCTTGATTGTATTTATTGCTACATATTTTCTTTCATCATTGTCAAGTAACACAGACTTATTCTTCAGATGCTCTGTATTTCACACATGGACATATTTCCATGTCAGATATAAATCCAAGAACAATCTTAAATAAAATCTTTGATTAAGAGCTGGATCTAGATGAAGCCAAATCAATTTCTCTATTACCTTCAACTACTGGGCTCCGTCAAAGGGCCAGAGGAGAGATAGGGGCAGGAAGTGGAACTCGAGAAGACAAACTGGAGATAAATCATTCTTGGTCTCATTGATGTGACAGTGTAGAGAGGCCAGTGATAAATGATGGGGGGTTCGTGGTTCCCGGGGGACACGCGACTCCACACACAGACCTACCCACTACGCTCGGTAAGACCCACAATTAAAGCCCACCCCATGACCAATTCCCAAGGGGCTGGCATGATGGGAGCGGTGGTTTTTTGTTGGATCCACAAAATTAGCTGCTCATGGCTGCCAAGCCAAGAGTCGAGCGTGGGCACCATGTCATCCATGCACCTCTGGTAGGATTGTTGGATGGGTGAGGATGTTGCTTTGTCATCCTCTCAGTTTGCATTCGGCAGGTAATTAATTTAAAATGCCTCGAACAGACGACGTGGAAATTACTGACAGACGCTGATTGTCCAGTCCTTAGCTAATCAGCCAGTGGAACACCGGGAGACCAGCAGTGATGATACAGTGGTTGTCTTACCTTCATATTCTGCAAGTCACAGCTCTTGAGCTGCTGGGGAAACTGGTCCCTGCCCGCAGGAGACCTTATTTATAGACATCTGTGAAAGTGTCTCTCAAACAAAGCAGCTAATGAGAGTATAATATACGCTGCCCCGGAGGCTGGAAGACTAGGACTGAGGGGAAGATGAGGAAGGGAAAGGAGCGAGTTGGTGAGATGTGGAGATGGAGAGAGCCAGAGGAAAGGAACACAAAAGAAAATATGCCAGGCAGCTGCCCTCAGAGAGCTGGCCGGTAAGGGAAAAGATGGTTAAAAAGCACAAAAACAAAGAGAGAGTGCACAGAGATCGATAAGAAAACAGCAGGACAAAGGAGTAAATGAAAAGTGTCTGTGGGAAGGATGAAAAGCAACAGGCTGATGTGGCTGTAGCTGTGAAAGAATCCAATTAATAGCAAACATCTCTACCATTCTTAAAGCAGCCATATGGTGCACAATGGCCATTCAGCCAGTGAAGGGACTCTACAGTGAGACTGTGGACCACAATCCCACTCAAATGATTAAGGAGCTCATTAACTATTAACAACTGATGGTCAAGCTGTCTAATCCCATTAGCCCTTGCTCAAGGTGTTCTTTTTTCATCACAGTTTGCCCAGGAGGGAAAAAATCAACCGTACTGGAGCCAACCACCCTCCACCCTGCATTGTCCTCACAGCCATGTTTATCTGATAGGTATTTGCCTTTTGACCACCCTAACCCTAATACACCCTCCTTAATGGCTTTCAGCATTAACCACAGCAGCCGTCAACAAGGTGCACAAGCTCCAACGTGCCACAATACATCATCTCCTTCCCCATAATAACTATGACTGTCTTTTTCTGTATCACTTGTTTGAGCTCCTAACTCACTAAATCCTTCCTCTTTGCATACACCAATGTCCAGTATTTTCTCACGCTTTTTAGATCTACCACATTCTCTCCTTCCCTCTCGCTTCATCTCTCCCTCCTCCACTTCTGCCTCCCATCGCGCTCTCACTCTCACACTCTTAGATTGGTACCTCTTGTCAGGGGGGGCTTCGTGGCTGGCCGGTGCCTCCTGCAGGTCGGGGATGTTGGCAAAGTCGTCCTGCTCAGCCAGCCCGATCGCCAGAGACAGAACCACCATCTTCCCTTCGCTGTCCCATAAAGAACAAGACCAGGAAAGAGAAGCACAGAGAAGGGGCAGAGTAAGAGAGGTAAGGAGGGAGCCACAGGAGCGGATGAAAGGGAAGAGACGAGAGTGAGGAGAGGGGAGATGGGGGGGGCAAGGGAGGTCAAGTCACCACGAGGAGTAAAGGTGAATAAGGCAAATAGGAGTGGAAAAGGAAAGTGGTAGAAGAAAATATCACACTAAACGAGGGGGTGGGGGGATAGGAAATTATGAGCACCGAGGGCAAAAGTCAGCAGGAACAATAGCGAGAAGGGAGAAATGCCTGACCCAACGCAAGATGCTAGAGAGGCCTAGTTAAGGCCTCCAACTACCACGTACACATATCAATATATAAATAAATGTATATACATATTACCTATGTATATAAAGAGGGAGGGAAACGGAATGAGACACTGAAAATGAGCACATAATTTGTTTTTTATAAGACAGGAGTCCAATGGAAACAGGAAATTTTTCATGCAAAAAGAACACAAAGATTCAAACACATGAATCTGCATACAAGTGACACGCACATACTGCTCATGCCCGTATATAAATGTCCTCTTTCATACGCATAGCATCATGTATGCAATAACAGCCACGCATGCTTCATATCCAGATTGCCACACACAGATTTCATTTAGGATTCGAATCTCCAGCCCTGCAGGTGCGAGGTGGACGTGCGACCCACTGATCCACTGTGACACCCATTTCTAAGCACACAGATTTGTTTATCATTAGGTGTACCTTCTTAAAAAAGCTGACTTTAAAAGGTGCATAACACTCATGAGAATATCCTTCCAGAGTCTGTTTTTCCAGAGTTAACTGTCCTTGTGGGGACAGAGCCACTCACAAACTCAGAGCGTCTCAATGGTCAGGTCCACAGACTCTGTCAAGCACATACTCATGCGATCATGTACACATAGACACCCACTCTGTCTTTATCTCATCTTGTCCATACAAACACCCTTATACTACATAGACACCCACTCTGTATTTATCTCATCTTGTCCATACAAACACCCTTATACTACATAGACACCCACTCTGTCTTTATCTCATCTTGTCCATACAAACACCCTTATACTACATAGACGCCCACTCTGTTTTTATCTCATCTTGTCCATACAAACACCCTTATACTACGTAGACGCCCACTCTGTCTTTATCTCATCTTGTCCATACAAACACCCTTATACTACGTAGACGCCCACTCTGTCTTTATCTCATGTTGTCCATACAAACACCCTTATACTACATAGACGCCCACTCTGTCTTTCTCATCTTGTCCATACAAACACCCTTATACTTCATTTATTACTCTCTTCTTTTCTCCCCTATACTCACCTTTCCTTTTTTTCCTCCCTCCTCTCGTGTTTAGATTTAATTAAGCCTCGTTAGGCATATCTGGACTAATTGTTTCTATTTAAGTGTCACAGTGTCCTGGGGAGCTTGCTGTGTCACTGTTTTCTGGGTCACAGCTTTCTATCTCTGCTCATCATCTCTAATGCAATGCCTTACAGATCAGACAGTCCTCATCCATTCATCCTCTCAAGTATCATCCCCACTTCCACACTTTATAGATCATAGGGTCCATATCCAATCCTCCTCTCAAGTATAATCTCCACTTCCACAGTTTATAACTTGACAGTCCTCATCCATTCATCTTCTTAAGTATAATGTCTATTTCGAAACTCCGCAGATCCAACTGCCCCCAAATATTCTCCCTCTTTTTTTTCACAAGTTTATTCTTCAGTACATTCTGCCCTGTCCTGGTTACTGCCTGACTCCACTTTCAGCTGTCCTCACACTTTGTCACTCTGCCAAAACACAACCCATGGATCTTCTCAGTTGCCTATTCAGTTGTCCATGGATTTTCAGTCTTCTCTCTCTCTTTTTTTATGTCCACCAGTTTCATTTGTTCAGCTCAGTGGAGCCAGTAATCTACTGGTTATCAGCCCCGCCCCTTCTGTCCACATTAATTTGCGCCCAATGGGTGCTATTGGCAGAGCTGTGTTTCATCGCAGTAAGAACATGACTGTATTTAAACGCATATGGCACCTGCAGAGACATTACAAACACCATGACATAACATCGATCTGGAAGAGCAAGAAGCGCCACAGCACAAAATGGCTCGCTCCATCTTTCTGTGTAGCCTGGATCGCCTTTGAGATTTATTGAGCAATGATTCACTCTGGAGAAGTAGCAGGTCAAAATTACAGTTAATTGACCTGAGACAACATCTGTCTGCAGCCAGACTCCTAAACAACAGACGTTCAAGTGCATTTGGAAGTACGAATGTCTGGATTTCTTGCATAGCATCATAATTGCTTTTCCAAAAAGACACAAAATCTTTATGAGTGATTAAGAAATGGATGCCCAAATTACTACTGAGCCACACTATACTGCAGTGCGCTCCTCTGCCTCATCCAAAGCTTCCTTCTCATTTTCCATTACCTACACACAAAGTGATGTCCCATTCTCAGTGGGTGCCACTGTTGGATTGCCCCACCTGGTGATTATACTGCAGTTGACTGCCTACACAATCTTGCCTCCAAAATTCTGTATGTGTAGCTGACATGTGCTTCTTGGATTTGAAAGGATAGCTGCTGCCTTGGGCATTCCTGGCGTCGCACCTGTATTAGTTGTCAACACAGGGAAAATTCAAATTGTTCTTTCTCAAATTATGTTTCATTAGTCAGTCAACTGAATGTCAGTTAGATTATAAAATGTATTTTTGCCATATGTTGTTGCTACCCAGCATGTTATAAATTCCTACCATAAGTTACAATTTCATTCCATTTGAAACTACATAAATAGCTTCAAAATGTGTTCTTGGGCAAAGCATTGTGTTCTCCAGGCTTAGGCAGCAGGCCACCTTTTCTGACATAATAAAAACAGATTGGGTAAATTATTAAACACGGGGAAAGAGTGTGGGCAAAAGCAGCGTGAAGTCAGAATTATGAGACTCCTTTTCAAAAGCCATGAAAGGTAGTTTAGCTAAGGGCTTAGTTTAAAAATAGTACTACCTGGAATATATGACATATATTACAATTAGTCAGTAAAAGGATTATACACCAAATTAAACACAATATGCTGGTTAGAAAGCAAGGGTAGTACAGACAATAGGATTACTCTGTTTTTAGCAAAATTATATACTGTTACTTCAATGAGCAAATGGAAGAAATTAACTGACCTGCAGCTTCAAATGATAAGGGCAAAATACTTAAAGCGTAATTAAAAAGGGACTAGCGAAGTTGAATATTTGCCTTTAATTACTGTAGCTTCCGGTGTATGGCTGGGTAATTCTTTTGTATCCAATTATTCACATCTATTAAAGGTAGAGAAGGAAACGCCAAACACGGCTGTGAAAGGTATTACGAAGCTGCTGGGTTTCTAGCACTGTCATAAATTTGACAGTAAAAATGTTCAGTTTTAACTCGTATTGCTTTATATGTTGCAAATGAATGTCTGCCAATAAGGAATTCTTTTCAGTGCAGTCTTAGTGCTGTGTTCTCACTTTCCCTGTGTATCTACTCCTTGTTCCTCCATTCCCTCTGTCTCTCTTTGCTGTTCTCCTGGCCCATGGTGCCAATTAATCGTCCAAGCAATGATGCTACAGACAGAGGATCAATGCTGTACACAGACCAGGGTTAATGGGGATTTACTCGCAGTGCCTTGTCTCCAGTCACTAGAGGCACTGATACTCACACAAATACACTGAGACTGACATAGACGCACTGATACTCACACAAATACACTGACGTAGACGCACTGATACTGAGAAATGTGGCAATAGGCGATTTTGTGTACTTACACAAATTAAAGCCTATTACACTCCTATGGTACAGTAAACAAACAAACAAAAAGAAAATAACAATGAAAAGTATAGTAAATACATAAACCAGCAATATATTAGTTTATTATTATTATCAAGTCTTATGCTGTATACATAATTGCATGTGTTTTATACAACTGGCAGTGCAATAGGTTTGTTAACACGAGCATCACCACAAACACGTGAGTTACGCGTTGTGCTACGACATTACGACGGCTACGACATCAATTGGCGTTAGAAATTTTTTAGCTCCATTACAATCATAATGCTACATGATTACCGTCGTACATGCGGCCAGCCGTTGACCGAAACATCATTCTGCAGCACCTGACTGTACCTTTCCTGTAGATACATGCTAATCAGTACAATTAGCCCTTGCAGAAAGAGCCTTTTCTATCAACATGCCTCAACATGCAAGTGTGGAAATGGACATATGCAAAGAGCAACCGAAAGGAAAGGAAAGGCCTTTTTAGGGATTAGTAACACAGACACCTCTGCATTATTAATTTCCAGCCATGTATACTGTAGTAATGTCACTAAAACCGCCTCGCACAGTCCGAGACGTGCCGATTGAATAAACAGGCTCGGTAATTAAAGGTAATGAAGGGGCTCTCATGGACTGTAAGCCGGAGCCCAGCCCGCTCAGCCCTCTGATCTCCTGAGGTGTTCCTGCTGGTGCAACAGATGTTAACAGCCTGGGGATCACATTTGTACAGTCGCACCAGGCACAACCTCCACGCGATGACCTTGCTGTGCGAAAATTCCCCAGATAATCAAACTCCTGCACTCTCTAGGGGCTCCCAGAAATCCTCCAAGCCGGACACATCCTAGATTCGGCTAGAGGTGTCAGAGGGGGCAGGAACGCCCTGGCTTGTTCTGGGCGCCTAGCACTTGAATAAGTAAAATTTTACATAAAATATGGACATGGGGGCTCAAGGTGACATCTTGTTAGGGGGCCCAGAATTTCTAGGCACGCCTCTGGATACAGCCACTCTTAATTAGTGCGGCATTGACAGCTGAAGTAGGCAAGGAGATTTACATTATCCAGGTAATGATTTTGAAAAAGGAGAGGAAGCCTAAGGTTAATTAAGCAAAAAATGGCATGAATCAAGAACCATGGTTGGACACCTAGTATCTTCCTCTACACCAGTGTTTCTCAATTTGGTCCTTGAGGCTGGTTCATGTTTTTCCTTCCTTTGAGCTTCATGCTAGACAGTCCACATTTTTGCTCCCTGCCAGCTCCCAATACAAAAACGTGGACTGTCTGTGAGTCCCCGAGGACTGGATTAGGAAACACTGCTCTGAGCACCTCAGCTAGTGGGATGATGTCAGATATATATCTACAGTTGGGGTGTCATTTTTTCCTAAGGAGGCCAGACCACTCGTGATGAAGCAGGATGTGGCAGAAAAGTTTTCCCTAAATGCATTTTTTTGCCTTTGTGAATGACCTTATACTCTAAGTATTTCACTGTATCTTTTTCCACTTCGCAGCTACGAATATTGAGTAACCCATCACAAAATCTGGAAATTACACTTGTAATTGCTGTCATTAATAAAAATGACACAAATATAATGCATAATGGCTTTAGAATGCATTAAATTCCACAGCAGCAGAACACTGGCAGTACCTTTTGCCGTGAGTAGGTGGCTGGGGATGGAGTAGATGGTTTAGCTGGCTGGTATCTGCCACATAAGCAACCCCCATTGGCCTATGAGGTATCTACAGGGTGTCACCTGCAGGCAATAAAAACACTCCTCCAATCCTTCAGTCAGTCCTGCCTGAGACAGCATGTGACATCACAGGTGAGAGATAAATGCCAGAAAGATAAGTTTGGGCAATTTTTGTACTACAATGATTGCCAGCCCCATGGCTACAGAGAACCAAGTAAATTAAACCCAGCTGGCCCTAGATAAACTAATTGCCCAGCTGTGTGTGTGCGGCTATTGGGGGAAACTGAGGGGTGTGTGAAAGACATGTCTCAGGTTCTGCTTAGCTCTGTGTCTTTAAGTTCCAGGCATTTTTAATCACGGCCTATCAGTGTTGTGGGTTTGCCTTTTTAAAGAGGCCTTGTCCCAATTTTATGTTCCAGTTTTGAGCAATAAAAGTCCTTGATGTCCAGCCTCATTCTGCTGGCTTGTCACAGTCCTCTATCTCACGACCTGCCACAAATGCGCATCCTGGGGGGGGCTACGGGGCAGCCCAGGTCTGATATATAATCAGGGGCGATGCCAAAAATACACGTATCTCAGAACGGAAGAAGAGCCAGTTGCTGGCATTCTGTGACAGGCTGCCACATGCAGGAGAGCTTTTAAAGAATAGAAGCCATTTTTGCGGTGCAGGTATGATCCTGAGGATAAAATCCAACTTTACAAAGACCCGGCCAGAGGCTTATGTTTTCTTTATAACGTGTCAGTTTTGCAGGGTCACAGTGGGTTTTTTTAAGTGCACCACTGGGCTTCCTGGCACGAGGGATCAGCTGTCTGATTAGTGCCACGCTGACAGCGTGACCCCACCCCAAAGACACCATGTGGTATTTCGTTTGCTGATTGTCAGCTGTAATGTGCCAAATCACTATGCAAATGAAAGTGCTTTGGATCAACAGATAATAAATCCTTGCTGATTATTTTTCACTCAGATACACACTTATTTAAAGTAACATATGTGGCTTAGACACACACATACGCATGCACTCTTTTACAATCTTCATTTGTTCTCCAACATAGGTGATATGATGTTTGATGGAGATTTCAGCAACAAATAGACAGACACAGAATAAAGAAGTTCAATCGACACTACAGCAGCTTCCAGGAAAATGGCACTGTTTCAGATGTTTTTTAGCTTATGAGAGTGCAATGCTTAAAATTCTGTTCTCATAAAGGTTTGGCCTTTTGCCATAGAAGCAGATGTATGCAGAAAGTGGTAAATCTTGTTTCACACTTAAGGATAATTGCTTATTTTATTATTGTTGAAGGTTGTTTAGAGTGCTTTTGATGCGACGCTGAAGAAATCTGGAAGCATCACAGTTTTAATGATGAATGACATCAGTGGAGTCAGCGATCAATGACCAGCAGATTTCAGTAGATATACGCAATTTTTTGACAAAGGGACCAAAAAACAAGAAACAATAGAGGTGATAACGTGTAAGCACTCCAAAGCACACAGAAATGACTTACAGGACAAACAAAAAGAACAAGGAGATGAAGGACAGAGGAGCAGTTTTCATTCAAGTGACATAAAGAATCAGGCAGGTGGAATAAACAGATTCACCATATCCCACTATAACACATAAAATAGAATATATAAGAGAGGATGCAAAGGCATGCAGACTAAACCATCTTGTTTGGGTCTGGCATGACTGGGAAGCAATTTAGAAGAATATAAGTAAAAGGCAACAAATGGCAGGAATGCTCCCTCAAATGTAGCATCAGGTCGTGTGCCAGTGTTGGATGTGGCCTTAAATATGCAAGGTTCAGGTCTACATCCCAGGAAAGGTTGTGCCCTGGTGGAGGAACTACTCGTCTGCCTCGATAAAATATATCCAGCTGTATATCCAGGTGTTTAAGTCACTTTGGAAAACAAGCTTCTGCTGGAAATACTATTAAAAAGTCTTCTTAATGGGGGTTATCCGTGTGAGCTATAAGCGGTTTTCTCATAACGACAGGTTATAATTATAATCGCTGTGCATTACAGATAACGGCACTCTTAAGCAACACATTTCTTCCCCCATTCACAAAGCTACCAAAATGCTTACTAAGTTATTCTGCTGTTTTGCAAATCTGAACTATGTGGCTCGGCTGCATAATGAAGAACGACTCAGTGTTTTCTTCATTTGTATCTAATTTATTTGTTATCATTTGCAAGTAATTCTCGGTGCGATCGCCAAGAATTTGCTGTTTTTGTCCAGCCAGGTTTTCTGCAGCATCTCTGCCCGGCGGCTCACACCAAGCAGCCAGCTCCTCGCGACTTCACTTCCCCTGGTTCAATTGTTTTAGCCAGTAGCGGCGTAACTGAGCTGCTGATCTGAGCCAATTGTTTGTTCACGAGTGCTGCACGCAAACAAATGGACAGTGCGTCAGTTATGCCGGGGCAAGCGAAATATGATGGGGAACGGCCAGCGAGACGCTGAACAGAAAAGAAAAGGCAGAGCGGGCACACCGGCTGATGGTGGGGACAGAGAGTGGGGCGAAAGTACGGCTGGTTTGGGTTAATAAACGGGACAGTGTGGTGTGCAGCACAAAGAATCCATGACAGCACAGTCAGGTGGGAGGACAGGACAGGAAACGGACAGGTGAGCCCAAGAAAGGCAGAGACTTACAGGAAAGACTTGACATCCAGGCCCCTGTTCCGGATCTGTCCCATCATGTGGTCCCAGCTGCCCGGGTTGGATCGTGAGCGCCCCCCTCCAGCCCCCCTATACCGCGAGGAGCCCCCGCCAGCCGGGCTGCCCCGCACACCCCGGGGTCCTCCCCGCAGGCCTCCGCCAGGCTGACCTGTGTGTAGCTGGCCCAGGCTTTGCGAGGTGGGGGGCAGGTCATTGAGGCTCGGCGGGGGTGGGTGCGTGAGCGGCTGCTGGAGGCTCTGCTGGCGCACCAGCGTGCGTGGTCGTGCTGCCGCTGACGACGGGATGTGCTCCAGGGTGGAGGCCGATGACAGGGAGGGGTCCCCTAAGCTGGGCGGGCAGAGGAGCAGGAAGGGGAGCGAGCGGCGGGCAGACCGCCGGTGACAGGGAGAGGGCCGGGGGAGCAGGAGGAGGGAGGGGGGAGCCAAGGGGAAGCGGCGGGGCGCGGGGCCAGGGATGGTGGGGTGGCACAGGAGGTTGGTGCATGAGGAGGAAGGATGAACAGGTGTGTGGGAGGGGGAGTCGGAGCAAGGCATGCAGAGGAGGGGGTGTGAGGGTGAGGAAGGAGGGAGCGGGAGAGATAAATGCAGGGAAGGTGGGGCGGAGGGGCAGACCAGATTGAAGTAAGGGAAAGGGTGGAACGCAGGAGGGAGGTCAGGAGAGATGGAGGGAGGAGGAAGCACAGGAGGCGAGGAAGACGGCGGGATGGGGGAAGATTGCGATGGAGGTGTGGAGCGAGAGACAGAGGGAGAAGAGGATGCAGGGACGGAAGGAGAGGAAGACGGAGGGATGGAGCGTGAGGAAGACGGAGAGTTGGAGGAAGAGGAAGACGCAGCAATGGAGGGGGAGGATGATGGAGGGAGGCCCAGTGATGGAGGAGAGGGTGGAGCGGGGGAGAGGAGGAGGAGGAGAGAGACAGAGAGAAGCGTGAGGCAGCAGCAGTAGCAGCCGTAGCACAAGTAGCAGTAGAAGTTACAGCCAGTCTGCGCGGCGTGCTGAACAGCATGGGTGTTGGACAGCCTCCGCGAGCAGCTCTGCATCGGCTGTGTCTGCGCAGAATGCGCATGAGTGTTGGACAGCCGCCGCAAGCCTGTCTGCATGGACTGCGTGCTGTGCCGGTGAGGGCCGTGGGCCGAGCGCGTCTGCGCAGCGTGCGTGTGACTGGAGCGTGTCTGCGCAGCATGCGTGTGACTGGAGTGCGTCTGCGCGGCACGTGGTGGCGGCGTCGCCCTCGGCTGCGTCGTCCGTGACTGTGGGGTCCTCGGCTGCATAGACCGTGGCGTCTGCGGAGCCCGAGTTGCGTGCTGCGGCCCGCGGCTGGCGCTCGGCCGTCTGTGCGCGGAACCCTGTGTCTGCGGCGAGATGCCCATCTCTTCTGCGCTCGTGCTCTTTGCTCTCTACTTATTCCTCATTCCTCCCGCTGCCGTGTGTGTGTGCGCGTGTGTGTGTGCGCGCCTCCTCTTCCTCCTTTTTAAATACTCTATTGTTCTCTAGAGAACATGGACCAGCCAACCAGTTTCTACCCCGCCTCTACCCAGTCCTCCGGTTCCACGCCCTCTTTTTCCTTACTCCCTCTGTACTTTATCCCTCTCTGAGCAGACGTTCCTCACCTCACTTTCTGCCTCTCCTTCAAACGCTCGTCCTAATTAGTTCAAGCTCTAGTTTAGTGGTTCAGTTCTAAACGTCTGCTTGGAGCTTGTTTGGCTGTTTACTTGTGTTTCAAATATGCTGAGCTACTTCCCAGCGAAGACTCAAAATGAGGACAGCTAGTGCGGACTTATGTAACTTTTCCAGGTTCTCCAGTCAGCAGGTCATGATCTACTCTGCCTTCTCGCTGCCTGCCATGTCCTGCACCCTCTGAGTTGAGTTTCCTGTGCCCCTGTTATGTTTCCCAAGAGTCCAGTCAACACTGTGCCAGAGGCTGGGTATTCCTCCCGGTGAGAAGGCTTGCGGCGACAGTGATGGGAGCAGGGGAGGAGATGTGGACCGGGAAGAGTAGGTGATGTGAGCAAGGGAGGAGACGTGGACCGGGAAGAGGAGGAACTGGAGGGAAATGGAGTTAAGAGCTGAGACACGGAGAGTGAAAGTGAGAGAGAGAGAGCCAGGCGTGAGACACACACAGGAGACAGGGACACTTATAGCAGCCTGAAAATAGAATCCAATTATAGACTGGGGGGGGGGATGCAGAGTGATAGATGAGAGGAGGAGAGAAAGAGGAGGGGTGAAGTAGCAAAGAGGGGAGAGAAAGTGGGGAGAGATGGGGGGGGGTCACGGACTTGAGGTGTGAAACAGAGGCGTTAAACAAAGGGAGTGAAAAGCCGTGGTAACTGCCTCACTTCTGCTTCATCTGCTGCTTTGGGCTTTAACACGTCATTGGCCAGTTTTGATCATGTGGCTATGATGAACCACACCGTATTCACAAACGCCATGCCCCCTCTGGATGCCCTTTTTTGCCCTCTACGGGGGACACAGCAGGGAGACGCAATCTGCATGTTTGGATATTTTTACACTCTCCGCTATTAATTCAGAATAGCATGGCACACCACCAGTAAACCAAACCTTTAAACGTGTGAGCACGGGTATTCAATAGCCTGTAATTACAAAGACTGCAGGAAACACATAAGCGTACTGATGCCAGCTTTTATTCCATTAATTGATTTTTATTCTTAGCTATAAATGTTAAAATCAGATGCTGTTGACCTCCCCATTTACCGACTAGCCTGCTAGCACACAAGCTTTGACTCCCCATAGCTCATGCCCAAGTGCTGTGGCCAACTGTAAATATAATTAGTTAATATGTTGTTCTCTTAGCCAAAGAGAATGTAATTATTTTATCATTAGTTACAAAGGAGATGAAAGTCATCGAGTACACAGCACCTTTGATGCCAGCAATTCTTCTGTCAAGGTGTCACAGCCCTAGCAGTGGTAATAATATTAATAATAATAATAATACGTTATTATATAATGCCCGTAATGACCATTACAGCCGCAAAACAAGGTACCGAAAAACATTGATAATGTTAAGAAAATGCTGTGCATATCAAGAGCCACAATAAAAATTTCTGACCTGCTGGAAATTTTTCGGGGCGATGTTCAGCTGACTGTATTATGTGCGTGCAATATTTCGCCAGTCCTCGTACAGTATGTGAGTAACGACGTCCTGATCCAGCGCTCCCAGGACCAGTGACAGAAATCGCAGTCAGAAATTGTGGGCCACATTTTAGGTCTAAAACAACCCGAGAGAGGGAGAGATGTTCCTTGGTTAAAAAACATTCTTCATGAGAAGAATTTTTGTTTTATAATTTATTTTCCCAGAATGCAGGGGAAGTAGTTACCAAACACAAGGCTATCTTCTGAACCTGCAGTCCTCTACGCTCTGAATCAGACCTGGAAAAAGCTGGTGTGCAGATCTAATCCTGTCCACCCAATTATTTTTTACTGGCCCAATCATTAACATAAACCTTTACTTGATGTTTTTTTATTAATTTAAGTTGAAATCCCATAAATTGCAAATACAATTACATGAAATACGAAGGAGCCTCTCAAAAAAAAAAGCCTTCTAGTGTAGCTTTAATCTTCTAGTGTAGCTTTCATTGGACATGAAAATAATCAAACCTGCTGACATGGTGAAGTTTGGATTTGGCCCTCCGCAGAACATAATTGCCAAGGCCCTGCTCTAAAAGGATATTATTTTATACTGCCTTGTAATTCTCTTTGTTACCACAAGGGACATAATTGTTGCATAATACATTTTTACATTAATATTAAACAAAAATGCTCATGCCCTTTCAGTGGGAAAACTCAGCTTATGCACGGTCTGGCTGTTTTTAAATGATGCAGCGTTGCTGGGAGTTCTAGGTTCTAAACGTTAAAGGAGCACAAAGACCTGGACAATGTGTTCTTTGTAATTTAAGCACATCTGAGTCCCCGTGTGAATATAGAAGTAGCTGTGGAGTTCCGTCCTCAGGTTATCACAGT
Source organism: Gnathonemus echidnorhynchus (assembly GCA_026776725.1). NCBI lineage: Eukaryota > Metazoa > Chordata > Actinopteri > Osteoglossiformes > Mormyridae > Gnathonemus > Gnathonemus echidnorhynchus. The sequence goes on along the minus strand of JAODJU010000007.1, from coordinate 14,266,906 downwards.
GTGTGTGTGTGTGTTTGTGTGTGTCTGATTTTAAGCCACGGAGGTCGATGGATGCCAAGCTGTATGCCCAGCTTTCACATGGACATACACGGGTAGATATTTGGGGAGGGGCATTGCTTTATATGTTATAAACACAGTCATGCAGCATGCCCTTCTGTTCTAAGCCCACCATAGCCCATAGTAAACCCTTTCACACGGCATATACAAGCAACACCCCCGTAGTCCCCCCACAGACCACCCACAGACCCCACCACGACCCGCTGTGGCATCCCCAGGACCCCCTCACTCACTTGCTGGGCCTCAGGACGCCCGACTGCATGTGGCTCTGGACGGCCTGCCACCTCCCAGCTTTGCTGCCCCCCGTGACCATACTCTTGACGCTGTCGCTGCGACAGGGACCCCCCCCAT
>JAODJU010000007.1:14251817-14266452 GCA_026776725.1 Gnathonemus echidnorhynchus | reverse complement strand
ACTGGGAGCGAGAGAGAGGGGAGGAGGAGGAGCAGGAGGAAAGGGAGGGACAGAGGGAGAGATGGACAGGGGCAGAGCGGTCAGTGCAGTAAAACAGCCCATAATGATCCACAGAAAGAAGCGGGGAAGGAGGCAGGGGCGTAACCAGCAGTCTACAGCTTCCTGGTTGGCAGGAGCAGCTGTCATGTGGAATGGCGGTGTAGGGGCTCGCAGTGCCTGATCAGGTGGGAGGGCGGACTGGGATTTGTTGGAGAAGTTTGCTTTTTGTGTCTATGCTCACATTGCAATGGGGAAATGGTCACATGACCCAGTGAGCCAGCGAACACTTGAGTTGCTGTACCTAAGTAAGATGTGTTACCTGAACAAGATGCTATGCGTGACTAGCAATGTGTTATAGCTACTTATCCTGAAAATTTAATTCTGAACCATGTACAAAGTGCAGCAAAGAAACATGACGCCACACCTCAGCTGTGTTTAATCTAATCGGGAATCTATACTTCTAATCAATGTTACCAAACAAAATCATGTGTGTGTCATTTGTGGTAATGGTACTGTGTTGCTAACATTGGCTAATGTCAACGGCGATCCTGTGTACTTTTCTGAGCGTTAGAGTCAGGTGCAACGAGGCGCAAAACCTTTCTGTGTTTGTGTATGGAAGAAGGAAGTCGGCCCACAGCTTTGCACACCAGTGAACGCGATGGCGCAAGTCAACATCCCTAGTCAACATCCCCCTCCCACGTAGCCCAGGCCTGCAGAGTGGCCTTTTTACCTGGGCGTCGCACCAACCACACCGACCAGCACAAGAACAGTCATAAAGGAGATAAGGTCACTCCTCAGATGGACAGCTGCAGATCCCATCCTAATCTCAAGCTGAGCTCCATCGCTCCAAGGCCTACCGAGGTGAGGGGGGCAGCGTGAATGGCCGCTCACAAGCGGATAGGTTAGACGCCTCAGGCTCGCGTTAACCTCATGGTCACACACACACCTGGTGTGCACCAGCAGTACTATCCAAGAATATGCTTTCTTGGCATCAGGATAAGGACTGGAAATAGTTTACTCTGATAATTAATCTAGAGAAACCTTGATGCAATGAGACACATATTAGAATCAAGGAAGAGAACAAATTAAGAGGTAGCATTAATTATATGGTCTACATAGACTCTGTTGAACCCAGCGTATGAGTCTCCAGTTGGATTATGTGGAGATCTGCAGCTATCATCTGACGCTCTCATACACAGATCCTAGGAGATACCTCCTTGCCATGTTAATCCAAGAGGTCCCCAACTTCCTTTCAAACTTCTACGAACATTTTGTGCGTGTGTTGATCTAATGCAGCCAATCAACAGCATGAACACATAGGAGAGCTTTAGCTAGAACGCCAATTCTAAACCTCTCCTCACTACAGCATGACCAGGAAGAGATGGTTGGGTTTCCTCAATAAATCATAGCATATTAGGATCATAAAGCAGTGAGGAAACATCTCTGGATTAAAAAAAGGCAAGGTTCTCTTATCTTGAGAGCTCCAACCAGTGTTGACTGGTGCAACTGATGCCGAGAGGGACAGGCAGCTGAGTCGAAAGCTTGGGAGGGGACAGGTGAGTTGGAAGGGAAGGGGACGTGAGAGGCAAATCAAATCCAGCACAGGGCATACTATAACACACAGCCAAAGAGAGGAGCGACGCCATGCCCAAATCCAACGGTCAACCCTCCATGGAAAACATTGAGGGGACAGCTTAAGCAGGAGGAGGGAGTGCGCTGGGGGGGTCAAGTCCCTAATGTGTAGCTTGGTGCCGTGGAGCAATGGAGTGTGTGAGGGTTTTTGAGTTGGTGGATACGAGGGTTGCCCGTCTCCATGGTTACACCCCATGGGCTGGAGGTAAAAGTTTAGAGGTTAGGGGTCAGTGAGACTGGCAGGGCTGTAGGGAATGGGGGCATTTTTTATGCATGTGTGTGTTTCCTTGTTGTGGCACATGCACAGAACTGATCATAAATTATTGGGGCGGTTTGGGTGTCAGAGAGAATGGACCTCCAGCTTGGGGGCAGTGCCTCTGTAGGGGGTGTGTGTCTAGTCTACTCTGGTCTAGTGGTCTACAAATGAGGAGTCCTGTCTATATGAGAAACAATGAGGATTGCAGTATCAGGAAGAGTATGAAAACTCTGTGGCTTCTACCGCTGACTGATTTTATAGGGTCTACAGCTTTTTCATCTTGAGCTCAAAGCCATTGTGCATTCTTTTTTTTAAAGGAGGGCGGAACATAAAGAGAGTCAATTATGTCGTTGAACAGATAGGCATACCACTGTATTCACATGTGCTTTAGAGTTGGCTATTTAAATTTTGGACATGCAGGGTTGGACATTTTACAACCATGTTCCATAAGCACAGTTACAGTGTGTCTGCTGCCCTTTAACGATGCATAAAACTGCACCTTTTATGTAATTTTTATGCATGAGATCGTGTTAAAGCTAAACCACAGGAAGTGTACCATAGCAGAGCATAGCATGAAGGTCACATAAACATTAATTGTGCAAAAGACGTCAAACAAAACGATTATATAAATAATCAACAAGGCTAGACTTGCTTTTTCTGAGCAAAGCATGGTGGGGAGTGCATATCATATGCACATTCATATGCATGTTCCTCTAAGCAGTGAGGCACCTTTTGCGAGGCTGTATTAGTGGATGCATGTTGATGGCATGGGGGGGGTCACACAGAGGAGACAGGGAGAGGGAGGCCCCCTTTCTTTACAGCCCTGCACAGAGAGAGGTCTCTTACCAGCCGCGACCGAGACTCACTTGAGCGTGAGGCGAGGATCTCCATAAGGGGCATAGGGAGAAATGTTTAGTACGAACTCCTTGGGTGGATAGGAGCTCCATTTCTGCTGCACTGTGCTGCTGTCATTGTTATTCCAAAAGTCTCTGTCTAGATCACTGTGGCCAGAGAGAGAGACAGGTCAGAGAAAAACAACCAATCACAGCTGAGCGCGTGGGAGGGGCTTCTGAAGCCAGAACGAGTGCTTCAGTTTATAGGGAAAATGGGAGTGTCTGGAAAACAGTGGTGGGTGTGGTCTTCTAATCCTAAAGGTCCATGTAGTCGAGGTGTGTTTATGTAGAGTGCCTGAGGACAAAAATGGTTGTTTATTGGGACTGATCTGTCAGGGGCAGTTTGGAGAGGAATAAAGGCAAAGTTACATACTTTGAATCAACCCCAAGAACACCATTTTACCCCTTCAGTAATGCAGCGCTGTTCTGAGAAAGAGACAAAACGGTGGTGAAAAGGTTAGAGAATGAAAGTAAGAGTGAAAGGCTCTAAAACACAATTTGGGTTCGCTGCTTGGCTGGGAACAGAGAAAGGAAGGTTGTGATAGAAGCCCCAGTACAAATCTGCAGCACACTGTAATGAAAGAACGCCAGGTCAACCCAGCATCAGACTGTACAAGGCAGAAGAAAGTGTCAAGGCGTTATTGCACAGGAAGTCATGTGAACCAAACACAGGGTGACCAGCATTAGACCCGCTGCTTCAGCACCACATAGAGGCCCATTAAGGAAAGGGAATTTCAATACTGCATATCCGAGGTGAAAAAAAGATTAAAGAAGCTGAAGGAAACCCAAGGCTGTTTTATTGACAAGAACACAAACAGCACAGCACCAACCTTCATCCCAGCAATTCACACATTTCACTGTTCGTCAAAATACAAATCTCTAAGCATTGGGCTTGCATCTCAGAGATAGCGTTCCTTGGATGACGTTACCTCCTGAATACCTTACCGTCCTTTTGAGCAAATTGTCCAACATATTCATCTAGGACTGTAATTAATGCAGTACATATTCCCTGAGTAGTTCTGGCTGCTAAATATACTTAATACTAATCACAATATTTTATTTAAAGTTGTCGGTGTGTTGTATTTTTTAATTTCTTTTTTGTAATGTTGGTGACTGATCTGCCTTGTTTTGGGTGGCGGGGGGGGGGGGGTGGCATGCCCATGAGGAGGCAGAGAGGACCTCATCTCTCCCACCCCCTCCTGGGGGGAGTCATGGATGGCGTTGACCTGCAGCCAGAGTGCAGAGAGGGAATGCGTGTGGATGTCGCATAGCACTTCTAAATTGGCAACAGTTGCCCGCTTCCTGGCATACACTGTGGTCACGCCTCCATCTGGACAGCGGAGACCAGCTATCGATCGCTGTCCTTCCCTTGTCCAAGTCCCTCCTGCCTTCTGCCCCTTTCTATCACCCTACAATTTCTGGCATGCGTGAACGCTCGCGCACGCCCGGTTTCCACACCTGTGTCCCAGGTGTGCCGCATGCTGCCCGCATTAAATCGGCAGACTGCCAATCATTAGCTGTGCATCTACAGCATGGAGTCCGCGGTGGCTGTTTGATCCAGGTTTCTTCTGTGACTTTCGAGCAGGACAGTGATGGGGTGCTGGAAGCTGGCCCTTCCGACCTCCTGCCACCGGCCCTTGGTGCCCTGGGCTGATGTCCACCACAAACAAACCACCAGCAAAGCTACAAGCCGCACCGGACTCAGCGTGCCAGCTGGGCGCTCTCATGCACACCAAGCTCGCTCTCTCCACACAAAGGTCAGGGCAATGTAGGAGATGCTTCAGGACTGCATATTACTTTCTGAAATATCCTCTGCCGGGGGAATTCAGAAATTGTGTTTGCATAAAAATTCAGCATCGATGTTCAACAAACGTCGTAACAGCTGGAACAAAGAATGTAAAATACTGGTGTTAAAGGATCACTGCGGCTCTGTGTTTTCCTGGGTGGGTGTGCGATTGTGCGTGATTTTCATAGATAGTGTACACAGATTTTGGAAGACGATCAGCTGATATGACGAGAAGGACGTCTCTTCTGCTGTCCTGGATTTCCGCTCAGCTTTCTCCAGCCCAGAGTCCTTTGACCTGGAGCTCACAGCCTTGCTAAGGTGACCAAAGCCAAGCTAAGGCTGCTATAGACTAAGCTGGGAGAGCACCAGAGCCCAGCATGGCGTTTTCATGTCCTGTATAAGTTTCAGTGGATTCCGTTCATCCGGGTGCCGAGGTGTACCTACGCCTCCCCCCCCCCCCCACCCTGAGCACCTACTTGATGGCTTTCTTCTCCCCTCGGCCACGCGCTGAGTCTGGCGTTCCTGCAGCCTCCACCCCGGGCTTGTTCCTCTTCCCCTGCAAGACAAGACAGCATGGGGAGATGCAGGGCAAGCTGTTAGACCATAATACACACCCAGGAGAGAGCAGAGGGAGTAAGGGTCTAACCACACCCTTAATGGGCATTCAGAAGCAGACTTCACGCCCTGTCTGCAAGGAGATGCTAGGGGTCATCCAGCCCGAACACATCCTCGGGGAAAGTGCACTTGACAGAGGAGCTGCAGTTTGTTCAGTGCAGTGAAGTGAAAATGCAACACGTTTCCTTCGCTTAATTACAGAAGAGCCCTGAAATGACAGTCGCTCCCTTCTTCCTTCCACCTGGGCTGTTTAAACAGCACTGAGCAATTGCCCTGGGAGAGTGAGCATGTCTGTGATACACTTCTTACATTTATGCCTATCTGCCTATCTGATGCTTTTATCTAAAGCCATTTACAGGAGTGTTTCACCCACCCAGTTTGCATTAAGTAATTTGTGGGCCCCTCCTACACCTTGAGCGACAACTTACAGCAGTGTTTCCCAATCCTGTCCTCGGGGGTGCACAGACAGTCCATGTTTTTGCTCCCAGCAGGGAGCTAGGAGGGAGCAAAAATGTGGACTGTCTGGCAGGGAGCACGGAGGGAGTAAAAACATGAACTGGCTGTAGGTCCCCGAGGACCGGATTGGGAACCACTGACCCACAGGTTACAAGCCTGTGGTCAAAAGTGAGGAGGCCCCCCGCCAGCCCCTGCAGCTCCGATTCAGCTGTTGGTCCGCCCCCGTTTTTCCACATGGACCCCCCGGCAGCCCTTCCTTTCACACCTCGCTGCATCCCACAAGCAGAGCATCCAGCTTACAAATGATCATCGCATCGATGGCCTCGCCAAGAGCACTTACATCAAATCAAGTAAATAATTTGATCAATTAGGTGCTTGAAAGCCCAGTTTTGGACCAAAACCAGCATGCAGCGCAACCTTCCAGGAAGTAAGAGGTGACCACATTTACATAGCTCCTTCACAGCGGGCTGCCAATCAGCTGGCTGTGATTACCATAAGCACGCCCCTATCATTTGCATAGACACGCCCAGCTGTTGGTGTCACCGATTTAGGCGGAGCAATCTGAAAGACGCTGTGCTGCCGCTGGCAGTGGAAGGTGAGAAATTTCTCATTAAGACACACAGGAGTGAAGCTAAAGGAAAGGGCAGTCACAGGATGTGAGGTCATGGATTTCCTACAGCAACTGATTACTTTCAAATAAAATTTGAAGTCTGAACAAAAGCACCCGCAATTAGAAGCACCGTTGGATAGCAGGGAGCACAGCGTGGTTTTTAACAGCCATATTGCTTAGCTGACACTTATATATTTAGTGACTTGCAATTTTTAGCCATTTATACAGCTGGATATTGGAATAATTCAGTTTCAGTACTTTTAGGTTACATGCTCATATTCAGGGGTGAATTAGCTTCTCTGGGGGGCTGTAGGTTGACATGGTTTGGGGGCACCCTAAGGGGGGCATTTGAACTATTTTTTTGGACCTAGAGGGAATTAAATAATAAGAGAGAACATCAATGGAATGCTAATCAAAGTATGAGGTGCTAGCAGTAAAACTTGCCGGCGGGAGTTGCTGTCGGTTAATTCCCGATTGCAGGGAGGGGGGTATCGCACCAGTGGATCAACTGTCCAAATTTAAGGTATATTATATTATTAGATTCTGATATTTTAACTTAAATGGTTATATAAATGGTTTGGATTAGAAATTCAATCTAAATGTTTTGTTACAAATGAATGAATGAATGAATGAAAGTAGAGGGTCCCTCTCCACCCCCCTCCAAATTTCACCCCTGCTCTTATTTCAATATCTGCCACAACCCTTAAAATACCAATGCACTTATATTACCCACAATTTGGTAACTGTTAAAAGTACAGTATGGGTGGTTCAGGGTGTAGCAGTGTTGCCACACACCTTCTGGGTTGGAGGTGTGAATCCCAGCCCTCTATGTCTATGTAATATTGTGATTATTGTGCTGATTTCTTGGGGGTGCCCTAATTTTCTTATGCTAATTCCAGTCTCTAAATTGTGTGGGTTTGTGTAAGCCTCATGACGAACAGGCATCCCATCCACCATGTCCCCTGCCTTGGACCCTGTGCGTTCTGAAATAAGCTTCTCGATGACATTTCACTGGACAAGCAGTTAGAAGATGGATGGGTAAATGGAGAGCACGTATTTCCAGTCTTCCAGTTGGGCAGTGAGAAAGCACACTTTGGGGCAGGCACTTTGACTTCATCATCAAAATTTAATTGGCCAAAACCGAGTCCTAACAGAGGTGAAGAGGAGGCACGCACTGCACTGCGCACTGCACTGCACTGCGCATCTGTGCTGCTCCAGTGATGTTCCAGGGCAGGAAATGCACTCCTGCTCCTCCAGCAGCTCACCACATACAAACTGAAGGCATCTCGTAAAACAAGATGCACGCTTCCCCAAATAGAGAAGGAGAGACGCCGGTCCATATGTAGTCACCCACCCGGACACGCAACGCATCACACCGACTCCCTGTGGTTCTCAGCCAGACAGAACCGACTTGATTTCTGACAGACAAGAACAAGCTATCAAGTAAGCCTCATCTATCATTTAACACCACCATAAAATCTTTAGGAAGATGGCAGGCTGGGAAAAGGAGATGGGGCAAGGATGGGTGGTGGCTGAATTGGAGATTAAAATAGGAATCCACAGAAAAGAAAATCGTAAGAGGAAGCTACGAAAATAAACATGACAGGCTGAAGGAGACCGTGGCGGTGTGTGAGTGTGTATTCTAGGCATCAGCAAGGGCTTCACAAAGGCTCTACTGGAATTTAGCTCAATTTGCTCAATTCCCTAGTCGTCACTGAGGTCTGATGTCCAGATAAAAAGTTCCCAGCAGAGACCTCTGTTCGCTGTCCAGGCATTGCTTTGTGCCCTGCACCCTATACCCCAGCTCCAGTTACACCTGCTAATGGCCATCATTTCAGTACAACCACAAAGATCCATACTTTTCTATATTTTCTGTCCAGGCATCTTTCAGCAAGCATTTATCCCTTTGCTTAGGCCACACTTTGCCGCAAAAGCCTATTATTTTTCATTTTTTTTTAATTGTTGATAATTGCATCAGGAGGAAAATCTGTGCAAGTAATAAATGTTGGTTTTCACTAGAGATTTCACATATATTTTTAATTGCATTCATGATTCGACATCCTATTCAGGGTTAAGGGATCATTTGCCGGGAATAAAAATAGATCCGGGATCTAAAGTTTAGTGGAGTTTTCACTCTGTTGAGGCCAGAATTCTCACTTTTGCGTGTGAAACAGGAGCGGCAGGCTGGCCGAGGGAGCGATGAGCTGGGGGAGGGACAGAAGGAGAAACAGATGCAGGGAGACAGGCAGCATCTCAGACAGCTTAGAGTGGCAGAAGGACAAGCCGGCAAAGGGAGACATGCGGGAGGCAGAAAACTGAAGGCTCACACTCCCTCACCAGGGAGCAACAAGCTCTGTTAGTGAAAGTCACAAACTGCTTTGTTAAAGTCTCTCGTAGGCCAGTGACACACAGACACAAGCCAAAAGGAGGACAGACTGGGCACTGGACAACCTACTGATGCCACTCTGAGACAGGTGAAGATAGGCTAGGTGCTGGACAATCTACTGGTCCAACTATAAGACAGACAGAGAGAGGACAGGCTGGGTGCTGGACAACCTGCAGGTCCAACTATGATAGACAGAGAGAGGACAGGCTGGGTGCTGGACAACCTGCAGGTCCAACTATGACAGACAGAGAGAGGACAGGCTGGGTGCTGGACAATGTACCGATGCCAGTCTGAGAGGCTGGGAGCCTCCTGAAAGAGATTGTGGGTCCAGTGAATAAAAGCCCAAAGCATCCTGGGTCTCTGTGAGATAATCTACAAACAAACTTTATCAGTCTGCTTCCGATTCACAGTACGCAGCACATAATCTAAATGCAGCTTAACTGGAACCGAATGGCCGTCAGACAGGAGTTTAAATCCGCTGTTTTAACCTAGCAGCTGGAGCAGAGGGTTAGGTCACCAAAAGTCTAACGATGCACACAGAATGTAACACCGTCACCCTTAGACACTACTTTCATGGTTATTTTTTGTACCATATTCCTAATGTATTTTATAAATCCATTCCCATTTAGTAGCATACTTTTTGGCTGCTACCTGCTACAAATCTCGACTGGCCATTATAGCAATATTTTCATGTCCTCTGGAACGTGTCGATCAGGAACTGGATAGATCCGGCCACCAGGGGTCCTGTCAGGAACACTGTCTTCCTTATCTTTGCAGTCAAAAACAATTCTGTGTGATCAACCTAAAATAAGGTCTAACAGCCACAATGCCAGATTGACACCCCACTGGGCGTATTACGCACAGACCTAGCACTGTAGGTGAACCAGGTCCAGCACAGATTTTTTTTTTTTTTCTGGCATCAGGTGGCGTGGGGTAATCTCCGAATAAACTAAGGAGAAAAATGGACCACATCCAGGATGGAGATGTACTCATGATGAATGCTAAGGCTGTCAAATGGATTTTCAGTCATTGAAGACAGTCTTGGGACAAAGGAGATCCGTGGCCATTGCTTTTGCCAAGGCAACCACTGCAAAGAAAAGGGACAGAGGAGGACAGAGGAAGGGGGGGAGATGCACAGAGAAAAAAAGGGCAAGGACACAGAAATGGAAACAAAAGTAACAGAAAAACATAGAAAGATGAAGATGCACAGAGAGGCAGTGTCAGAACAAGGAAAATAATGACAGACGGTTAATAGTAGTAGAGGAGTGGAAAGACTGACAGGGGGCGCTAGAAGAGTGTGCCTGGGACAGCTGTGTTTGTTTGAACTAATGAATTAGCGGGCATCGAGCCCCTCATCCTCTCCCAATGTTACCCCGCTCTCTGACTAATTAGGTAAGTGTGCTTCATTAAAATCATCAACCGGCTACATTAGGAGTGACGGTGCTGTGGCCCGAGCAGTGGGACGCGCTGTGGCTCCGCGCAGTGGGACGCGCTGTGGCTCCGCGCGGGGATCTCCCGCCACGGCCGGGGTCGGTCGCCAGGCCCGTCGGAGATGACCGCGCCTTAATAAGCCGCTTCTGCCAGCCGTGCGCAGACATCCTGCCTAATTCCCCCAGAGAGCCACCAAGCAGGATGCTCAGAGGAAGAACCTTATGCAGATATCACAATGCAATATGAAATAATAATAATAATAATAATAATAATAATAATAATGCATCAGGCTCCTTTAACTGTCACACTCATCACCTCAGTCTACACAATTATACTACTTATTGTGACTTATTGATTTTTTGAAAATGAAAATGAAATTCAGGCTAAAGGTTCAATACCCAGTACTACCAGTGTTGGTTCTATAACAATCAAAAGGCAACTTTACGCCAGACAAAGTGTCTTATGGATGGATTCTGTGCGTGGATGCAACACAGAATCAGATCCAGTCCAGAATCAGACCCGGCAGAGAACTGGAGGAGCAGTAAACAGCCTCTATTCAAACGTTCTCCACTGGACATCGCGAAGGATATGTGGTCCTACAAAGTGCCCCTGGGATGATTTTTATTTATTTGTAGGACTTTTCTAGAAAAATTCTGTTAACTCCTTTAATAATGGTTCTTTACAAAATGTTGAAATCGCTAGAAATACTGAATAGATCAAAAGTCTATTCAGAATCAGTACGAAGACCTCACAAGAGAAGAATGATCTCCTGGCAGAAGTCGATTCTCATATACAGTAAGCTGTCTGCCCTAGAGACATAAGTAATGGTCAATTATGGATTAAATGTGCTTTTTATCCTCTGAAAACAGACTAAATATTTTCCACATCTCACTGCAGAATGAGGTTTGCACGGCAGGACTAATCTGAATTAATGTTTATGTGGGAGTTGACAGCACACTGAGTGTATAACAGTAAAACTGCAGGCTGCAAGTGATTAAACACGGTGTGTGTGTGTGTAAGATGTAAAACAGCAGTAAACGCTGATCAAACACGCAGCTTGTATAACAGTAAAACGGCAGGTTGCAGTGACTAAACACAATATGTATGTAAGACGTAAAACAGCAGTGTACAGTGACCAAACACAGTGTGTATGACAGTAAAGTTGTAGGTTGCAGTGATTAAACACGGTGTGTATAAGATGTAAAACAGCAATATATGGTGGTCCAACAGGCAGTATATATAACAGTAAAACTGCAGGTTGCAGTGACTAAATGCCATGTGTCTGTAAGATGTGAAACAGCAGTGTACAGTGACCATACACACACACTGTAAAATTGACAGTAAAATTGTAGGTCGCAGTGACTAAACGTGGTGTGTGGTGACGACACATGTGGCGTGTATAACGGAAGAAACGCAGGCTCCAGTGGGCAAAGGAACACCCCGGTCCGTATGAAAGGTAGCAAAACCACTGATTTGTTTGACGTATGAAGCTGCGATTGTCTGTCTCATCTAAAATTGCACCACTAAGCAGGCTACTTAAGCCAGATATCATATGCTGTAATAAGTACATTGAGAGCCAGGCCATTTACACACATGACCAAATGTATCAGTTGACAAATGAGCAGAAAGCTCCACGAGCCACAGGCAATCACGGAGGATGGCCAGGATATTAATAAATGAATCATCGTCAGAAGCGGCGTGATCTCAGCGAGCCGCGGAGACATGTGTGCCTCTCTGGGCAAACTAGAAGCTCCAAATGAGCTGTTTACATAACCTCAGTTCCTCTCTTCATTCGCGTTCAATTACAGCCAGAGAGCTTAGTCGGGAAGTCAGGCTTACTCCCGCCCCATAGCATGAAGGTGGAAGGTGCATGTTTGCAACCACCTGCCTAATATTGTGTTGGTCCTCCCACATGCCACCAAAACAGCTCTGACCCCTCTTTGCATGGACTCCACAAGAAGGTGTCCTGTTATATCCGCCACCAAGATGTTAGCAGCGGATCCTTTAAGTGGGGCCTCCATAGATTGGACTTGTTTGTACAGCACATTCCACAGATGGATTAAGATCTGAGGAACCTGGAGGCCAAGTCAACACCTTCAACTCGTTCATGTTCCTCAAACCATTCCTGAACAATTTTTGCAGTGTGGCAGGGCTCATTATCCTGCTGAAAATGTTCATTGCCATCAAGGCATTCCGTTGCCATGAAGGGGGTACTTGGTCTGCAACAATGTTTAGGTAGGTGGTACGTGTCAAAGCAACACCCACACGAGTGCCAGGCCCCAAGGTTTCCCAGCAGAACATTGCCCGGAGCATCACACGAGCTCTCCAGTAGCAGGTGTCCTGTGGGACCGGACCAGACGGACTAGCCTTTGCTCCCCACACGCATCAGTGAGCCTTGGGCACCCATGACCCTGTCACCAGTTCAGCGGTTGGCCTTCCTTGGACCAAGTACTCTTTACTGCATACTGGGAAGAGCCAACAAGACCTGCCATTTTAGAGATGCTCTGACCCAGTTGTCTAGCCATCACAATTTGGTATTTGTCAAAGTCGCTTAGATCATTACGCTTGCCCGTTTTTCCTGCATCCAACACGTCAACTTCAAGAACTGACTGGTCGCTTGCTTAATATATAATGGCACCCATGACAAGTGCCATTGTAACGAGATAATTAACGTTATTTGCTCTTCACCTGTCAGTGGTTTTAACGTTATGGCTGATCGGTGCGTACATATATATCCATTTTGTCCCATTCAGAGTCCGGAACTGTAAAGCAGAGAATAACACACTCACACCAACACACAATTTGGCAGCTCCAATTCAACTTATTTTTCAATGCAATTTATATTTCACACCTTTCACAATAAAGTTGCCCCAACATGCTTGACAAGGGTGTGCGTTGATCCATTATAATATTTATACAGAATTATACAGAATAATTCAAATTGTGTTCTTGGGAAAATCACAGCTTGCTCATTTAATTACGTCATTTATATGGTAAATCATATATGTGGCATGTTTCGCGTGAAGGGCTTCCTGGCCAGTCGAATGTGTACACCGCAGGAATGATGTGCCTGTGGGCTTCTCAGCATCCCCTCACCTGGCTGCACGTAGGAGCAACCTGTGCAGGTATCCCAGTGTACGCATATGTTGTTTAGCTCTGTTTATGCTGATCGGATCTCATTCTGACGATGCAGAACCAGCATGTTGCCACAGAGAACGGGAAGACAGGGAGGGTCAAGACGCTGAAGTTATGCATGCGGCAAATGCTGGAAGAATAAGCGCGTGGGCCTTTTCTTAGCCGTGAGAAAGTGGCGCGGTGCTCCCATGCCATCCTGTCTCGTCCCCTCCGGAGGCGCCCTGCCCGCTGACACAGCCCTGCACCTGCTGCCACTCTCGCGCCCCACGGCTGCTTCGGATCAGTGCCGCGCTCAGGTACTTATGCTTACAAAGAGCACGTGCAGAGAGAGTGGCGCTACAGCCTTTGTGAGGAATACGCAGACTCTGCTCTTACCTCAGGGGTGACTCACTGCCCCGCTCAGTTAAAAAGAAAAAGCCTTGTTAAGTGAAAGTTCAGACATTTACAGTAAATGCAGCAATCTCTCCGTGACATACCCATGCCTTTTTCGCTCGACCTGAGCTCACAACATTTCCCCCTGCAGCATTATTAAGTGAGTGAAGGGGTGTCCACACGTGCACCACAGTCCGACAGATCAGATGGGGCCTCCTCTGATCGGGACTGTGTCATTTTCCAGTTCCCAGCAGCAGAAAAAAAAAAAAGAAAAGCCCACTTCGTTACACCCGGGGAGGGAAATTTGGCAGCGGGTTTTAATTTTGGCTGCTCGCAGCATGCAGCGTCATCGAGTCCCCCCCCCGGGGGGGGCACGTGTGCACCGCTGTTCCTGCGCTGCCACCAGCTGATTTGTTAGAGTGAGGAGGGGGGAGCAGCCTTCATGCAGACCCCAGGCTGTCGGACATACAGCTGAGCCTAAATACCGACTCGTACAACATAATAGCCGGTGGCACGAGTCAGGGATAAAATGAGAATGTCTGGAATAACAAACACAAAGGTGCGTTTGATCGTAAGCTGGCCTGCCGACATTAAATGAGGGACCTGGCTATGATCAGACTGCTCGAGGACGTCAGAGGTGCAGAACAGGAGGCTGAACGGCCGAGGCTATGAACCCGACTGGCATCTTCAGCGTGGTTCACCAGGACGGTCACCGTGAGAGCATGCTGAGGACAGGGTGGGGTGGGGGGGGGGACGGTCCAGCTAGTAGCCATGCAGTGTTGGGTCATGCAGTACCCAGAGTGCAGTAATGGTGTGACATATTCTCCCCGTGCTGCATGGACAGTTGCAAGGTTAAAACGAGCTGCACCTTTGACCTGGAAGTGCTCTGCTTCTGTCCCACTCCCAGTGGCCTCGACTCTCCTGCAACATTCCAAACATACAGTCAGGGAAGATGGCTAACGTGCACCCCGCCAGCATCCACCACACCCTGCCTCTCTGCCCACCAGCTCTACATGTCCCCAAA
>JAODJU010000007.1:14210983-14251786 GCA_026776725.1 Gnathonemus echidnorhynchus | reverse complement strand
GCCGGCATGAACGCAAAAATCTCCACACCCCTGCAAATGGGCGTTAAAGTGGCCCGGCCAGTTACGGAAATTGCTGCTGCATAGCTAGCGCATAGCTAACGTCCGACTGATGGCACGGCTGCACCGTCCTAGCATGCCGCTAGGTCACGGCCAGCACATCCGATTACAGCGTATGCCAGTAAAGCAGGGATCCGGGGCCCGCCGGGTCACAGCGTAGAAATGCCGCAGGAACAGATGTGCCTTCGAAACGTCACGCTGAGTCGAAAACAGATTCGGTTCACAGGTGACGGCCAATTTGCGTCAGTATCGTTTGCTTTTTTTCTTGGATTCTGTAGTGAGCCAACGTGAGGCATTAGCTTTTGTGTCTGTGCAGGTAAAACTGTCATTCAGGGACACTGCATCAGCCGTGTGCATATAAAAGCTCATTGTTCAGGGTATTAATGTCTACGTACTTCTGCTGCAAAATGCACTAATGCTGCAGTTAGCATGACAGCGTACAGGTGCTAATGTGCCAACCCGTCCCTCTGACCTATTTGCCCGCCCCCTGGTGGTGTATGTCTGGAGTTGCACTCAGCTCCCATCTCCACTCCTCTGCTGCATCGACCCGCAGGGCTTGGCTCCTTAGAGCAGTTGACTTATGGGCTCAGAGGTCAGCCATTAATTAAGAGGGGAGTCTCCTAATCAATGGCTGACTTCTTGTATGTCTTGTTTATGGCTTTGTGTGAGCGTGTCTCGTGCGCATATGTGTATGTGCCCACATCTGTAGGCGTTACTCAATCACCCAGCAAGCATTAAATCAACACAGCTACACGCCTAGTCCACCCGCAAACCGGAAATATAATTTTGACACTAAGGAAATGACACATAGTTTTTAAAGACCATTTTAACTTCTTTTCATGAGAACATAAACAACTGCTTTTTCCAGTTTCTAAAAAAAAAAAAAGAAACGTAAAACATGTTGTATAAGTTGTGACACAAGCAAAACTTGGAACGACAGCATAAATGTGGGGGGCAGCTGGTATCTCTCTCCCAGTTTCACATCTAAGTGACCTTCAGAAGCTCATGAGGGTTCCAGGTCCATTCCGAGCACCTGCCGTTCAGACCTCCCCCTCCCCACACCGTCATCGGTTTGGGACCCACCTGCACACAGCTCCTGGGGGCGGTGGGGGGGTGGGGTGCCCCACCAGCGGGCATGGAACCCCTCGAGTTTCTCGCGCAGCCAGATGACTCAGCGCTCAATTAACTAGGAGCGCTCGCGAAACGGAGCGAATGACGGGAGCGGAGCTGCACCCCCGCCCCGGCATAATGAACGCCCGGCGCCCACTAATCAATCACATTTCATACCCTGTAATGAGTGCGCGCCTACGGGGGGAGACTGGAACTCTCCTGCCCCCATCTCCCTTACTGGAGACCTTGCATCTGGGACCCCAGACTGTGCAAAAGGCACCCACGAATCCCCTCTGGTGCTGTGTGTGTGTGTGTGTGTGTGTGTGTGTGGTTTATGTCACGTCCCACCTGACAAGATCACATTTTCTTGGGTATCTGATTTAGATGAAGGGGGGGGGAGGTATCTATTTGTAACAGAAGAAGAGCGTTCATGGTAAAATGGCCTTTCTGTTGACATTGACAAGATGAAGAAATATCAACATCTGCTAGTGATACTTAAAGGGGAAACCTACTGAAATGTGCGTTCTGTTTTGATATTTTAATAATTAAGGAAAAGGCCACTTTCTGGTTTTTTTCCCAGTCCTGACGTTGGGATAATGGATACTGTAGTGGTTTCATGAAATCCCCAGTGAGTATTTCTACCTCAGTTAAACTACTGTTTACATTTCTATAGTGCCAACCGATCGTGGGAGGGAAAGGGGTGGGTAGAGATCTCGCTTAATATAAGTGCACATTTCTGCATTTGAGTACGGCAGTTTAGGACTGTGGTTTAAAATGCTAGAGGTTTGACAGTCAGCCGAGAATACATATAGTGGGCGCTTTCAGGTGATGTTGTGGAGCTTAGAAGTGGCATACAGTAAGTAAGTAAGTACATGTAAGTTGAGGCAGGATGGCAATCTGCGTGTCCCGCCGTAACCTAAAGAGCAGGGGCTTTAGTGACGCAAGTAGGAAAGAGCGTCTGCACCCCAGCCCAGGCTGTGCGCATGCGCAAGAGTGCGTGTACGTGCGTGTGTGTGTGTGTGCGTGTGTGTGTGTGACTCACCAGCTTGCGTTGGCACCAACCGCAGACTCCACACAGCGCCACCAGCCACACGGCGCACACGGTGAACGCCAGTGACACCAAGAACACGCTGAGGGACACAGAGCCTGGGGAGAAGGACAGAGACGTTCTGTGTCATTATATACACTGTCACTGAACTGTGTTATACTGTCACTGTGTTATACAGTCATCGTGGTATATACACTGTCACTGTGCTGTATACACTGTCATTGTGTCATACTGTCACTGTGCTGTGTACACTGTCACTATGTTGTATACACTGTCCCCATGTTATACTGTTGCTGTGCAGTATACCCTGTCACTGTATTGTGTACACTGTCCCCATGTTATGCTGTTTCTGTGCTGTATATACTGTCACTGTGCTGTATGCACTGTCACTAGACTGCATACATTGTCACTGTGCTGTATACACTGTCCCCATGTTATACTATCATTGTACTGTATTCACTGCCACTGTGCTGTTTACATTTTTCTGTGTTGTATATGCTGTCACTGTTCTATATAGACTGTCATTGTGTTGTATACACTGCCCCCATGTTTTACTGTCACTGTACTGTATACGCTATCACTGTGTTTTACTGTCACCGTATTGTATACACTGTCCCTGTGCTGTATATACTGCCCCCATGTTATACTGTCACTGTGTTGTATATACTGTCTCTATGTTATACTGTCACTCTGCTATATACACTGTCCCCATGTTACATTGTCACTCTCCTGTATATGATGTCAAATTGCTGTACTCTCACTGTGCTGTATATGCTGTAACCGTGCTGTAAATGCTGTCACCGTGCTGTACTCACACTGTGCTGTACACACTGTGCTCCATTGTCACTCTACTGCACCTTACATCATTGCACTGCACTCTGCAGTTTCTATCACACTGTAACTGGATTATACTCTGTGCCATAAGCCACTACAGGTATGCTGTACCAAAACTGTCACCGACGTAGATCTGTCACAGCAGTACCGTTCTGCTGTTATATTTACTGTGGGTTGGACAGTTGTTCCAAAAACACAGAGGTAGTGCAACAAGCCCAGCTGTCACTGCACATCTGAGTTACAGTGCTCCAAATGGCCTCCAGAAAGCAAGGAAATTACCACACAAACGTATAACTGTCATGTCACCATGTCGGTGTCTGTCAGCCTGAGAGTGGAGAGAGAGAATTCAGGCAGGAATAAAACTGGATGGGTAGGCCGGAGAGAGGGGGAGACAAAAGGCGGAGGAGGAGACAAAAAGAGGTGTCAGAAGACACAAACAAATTATTTATGGATGTCTCTAGAAAAGAAAGAGAGGGAGGAAAAAGGGAAGACAAAAAGGAAGGCAAGACTGGCATGGTGATATGGTCCCCCCACCCCCCACATAGGGAATCCAGAGCATCCATTTTTTTTTTTTTTTTTTGCTTGGAAGACACGGGATGGCACGGGATGAGAGAGGCTGTCTATGCGCCGTTACTTGCTGGGAGAGAACAGTCATTATGCAGGAGCCCGACTCATTCAGCCACACCAGTTGTATAATTATTGGTATCCATTTGTGGCTCGCATAGTTTTTTTTCACCCCCTACTGTTTTCAACACCCCTTTGTTAATTTTTTGCGTGGCAAATCGCGGCGAGACGAGAGTTCATTATCGTGCTGATTGACGGGGTGGGAAACTGATACGATTTCTCCATTCCCTGTCTCTCATCTGCTTTAGTAGCCCCTGCACTCCTCTGAAAATGCTACCCAGATGACAAGAACAATGCCGCCACGCCACTTGACATAAGGAACAGCAGAAGGTCCTGTTCTACTTTACTGCAACACCCTTCGGCTGCCGCCCCCCGTCCTCCTGGGATTAGAGGATGTGAAGAGGCAGCAGGCTTCCTGCCCATTAATGCCAACAGGTTCGCTTGTTTGTAAGGATATGGAGTTTTGTCGCCATAGATCCTTTCCATTAAACTGCCCAGTGAGGGTGGGCTACTAGTAATACTGAAATGGGGGTGGGTATGCGTGGGCTAGTGACCTGGGTTGCAGTGGTGGCCAAGGGGGCAGAAACCGGAAATTTCAAGCCTGACGAGATGAGAATGCAAGAAGGGAGTAACCACCGTGGCGCTAATGATCATTAGATGCCAAGGTACAATATGTTGGCCTCAACTGAGTCTCAGCTCCATCCCAGACGGGACCGGAATTCTTCAAGCGTAGCCTTGGCAACGGCATCATGCGTGCGTCCCTCAAGCATGCTCGGTGTCAACCTCTCCACCACTGTCACAGAGAGCAGAGCCGTCGTTCACAGCATTTCATCACGGCGCCTCATTCATCTGTCACCGGGCAGAGATGGCCAGGCCAGAGCTGGGCACTCTCCTTGACCCCCCTGGAGCTTTGGATGGGGGGCAGGGGGGGTCAGTCTTCACTAATGAGGCTGATGCTCTGATGGGGTGCGTCCTGTCTCTGAGAGTGCCCTCTTTCAGGAGAGATGACAGGGAGCAGGTCCAGCAGTGGGGCGCAGCAGTCAGAGGAGGAGAATCCGGGTGAAACCATCAGCAAAAGGGGGTGGGGTCAGGACACAAAGCAATTAGGGGAAGAAAATGGGCGTGGCACAGATAAGGCCCTGAAAGGGTGATGAGCCGTATGTCCGTGAAAACAAAGAGAGCCAGCAAAGCTTAATCGGGAAACCAGCAGTTATGGGATTTCAGTTTTCGCGTTTCGTCTCTTCAGTTATTCTATGAAGGAAATGTGTGGTCATACTGGAAAATATGAGTTTACTAAAAGAGTGAAGGAGTGGTGTGAGGGGAGAACCAGCAGGAAATGAGGGGCAGCCATAGACAGCAGCAGCTGGAGACCCTCGAACAAAATGAACAGCCTCTTTATTTGCGTTAATAGAGAGGAGATGTCACACAGTCTGTGGCTGCATTCCAATCCAATCACACCTCGACACCACTAGTGAATATAGAGTATCATAAAATACATTTTGGTCAAGTGGAGTTTTCAGATCTATTCCTGTTTTGTTCCTGAAGCAGATGGTGGTGAAGAAGAGACTGCTATCTAAAGAGAAATTAAATCATCAACAGAATGAGATCATCCGAACATTATACAAATAGCATACATTTATGTAAAGGGTGATAAATACTTGGAGCTTGGTTATGATTTGGAGATAAATCCAAATAAAATATTAGATACGATTCTGAGGTAAAATACAGCATAAAAAATTTAAGAACTGTGATGGCAGCTGTAATCTCATACTCATTATGAAAAAAAAAATCAGCAATGGTTTGTGTAATTGCTCGGATCTTTCCCCCGCAGACCTCAGTTGCATCACCCTGGGGTATCACCACGCCTCCCTGGAAGCGGGCTGCCTACGACACGCTGCTTTTGATCCACACTGCTGCCAGGTCTGCCTTCCCTTCATGCAACGTCACACAGTGCAGAGCATCAGCAGAGGAGAACGACAAGCCGGCCACTGCTGGCAGCCAGTGATAGGCTGGACCTTGAGGGATCTGTCAAGTCATACTACGAATGGCAGCCGAGATACCTTGGCCTATTAGCTTGTTCTGCCGCCAGGGCTGATTCCAGGTCAGGATCGATAAATGGCGCAGTTTAGATCTGGAGGTTGATCCGCCAGTCAGGGTTTATTCTGTAGACCTGGCACAGTGTGTCAAAGGGTGACCTTACTCTAGGAGACAGTCCTATTATGAAGGAGCTGTCCGAAAGAGCATTTTCATTCTGAAGCATAACTGTCCATGTTCACTGTGTTCTTCCATTCCACAGCACATAGAGAGCTTTTGTCTGGCCATTTCTCTGCCTTTTCATTTCTCTTATGATTAATATACTGCAGCACACCATTTTCCAGCCAGTGAAAAAAAAACATACATGCACCACCCGGCGTTTGAACTGGCGCTGCGAGAATCTGCACTGTCATCGAGCTAAAGGAAGCATCCATTCAGCTAAAGATGCTCAGCAAGCTTCCCGCTCTTGTCTGCAAGTGCTGACTAATGGTGTTTAACGCCAGGACAGGAGGTTCAACAGCTGAGCCTACAGGTGGGTAAGAGTGTGCGCAGAACGCAAAGCAGCCCGTTAGTGGTTGGCGTAGCCTGTTAATGCCGTGGGCGACAGCATAGCCAGTTAGCGACACCATGCAACACAACATAGCCCGTTAGCAGTAGCGGAGCCCATTAGTACTGTAGCAGCGTGGTCAGTTAATGCCACGGGCCACAGTGTAGCCCGTCAATGGCACCACGCGACGTAGCCCATTAGCGGAAACGCGGCCCGTTGGTGCTGCAGGCAAGGACATAGCCTGTTAGCGGCACCACGCGACGTGACGTAGCCCATTAGCGGAAACGCGGCCCGTTAGTGCTGCAGGCGAGGACATAGCCTGTTAGCGGCACCATGCGACGTGACGTAGCCCATTAGCACCCGCACAAGCTTTCCAGGAAAGGAGGCATACTCCCGGAGGCGTCGGAGAAGGCTGTCCCAATAGGCCTGAGCACCCACCACCCCCCCAATCACATTTTTTGCAGCATTACCAAAAGGCGGATTCCGCCGGGGACACAGGAGAGCTAAATCCAGCCGTTAATTAGGAGGGCGCCTTAGGAATGGCGGTGGCAGTCAGGGCTCCTGCCACGGAGGGTAAGTCTCACCAGCGTGATCGCCTCGACACCAGAGACGCTCGATCTGGGCCAGGCCGGCCGCTTTCAGCGCCTCTCTGTCCGTGTGGGAGGAAGCAGCTCCATCTCCTGGGTGGCTGCCGGCCCTTCGGCCTCGCTCGCCTTGGCAGCCCAGCCTAACCCTGAGTTTAACTCCCGGCAAATCTATACAGATGGGAGCCCATTCTGTTTACTCAGATCCACCATATAAGCGGCTCAGGCTGAGCAGCAACATCAAGCATTTTTTTTTAACAGATACTAAGTAACCTAAAAAAAAAAAAGAGCCCAATTCCACACTAAATCCTCCTCTTCCTCGGTAGACAGCGGTCTATTTAATACAGTAGCTCTTAAGTAAGGCATTAATTGTTTGTTCAGCTGAAGCTGCGTTACATGTGTCACGCCCACTGCAGAAGATGTGGGGATGAGGCTGCCTACCAGACAGGAGACAGACTGTCTGACGTCCCCCTGTCCCACCCACAGCGCAAATCCAGAGTGTCCTCTGGAACTGTTTAATAGGCCAAGTGACCCTGGGTCCAGGCTGCTTGCATCTTCATTAGACACCAGCGATCTGTCAAGTGTCCCCGTGGAGGGGACCTGTCTCCTTTCATCACCTGGGGGACCATTTCCATGATTAGTCAGGACTATAAACTATTGGTAGACGACATCCTTGACCTCTGCAGCTTGCTCCAGTGCTGTTCCTGAACCTGCCTCTCCCGGTTATCTATTCCCCAGTAACCAGTTAATCATAATCCAATGGCAGGTTCCCTGCAGACGGGTCTCACAGCCTTGGCTGTGAAATAAAATTACCTAATAAGAAAAATATAGGCTCACTGCATGCCACTGGCAAGAAGATCTGGATAAGCAGCCTCACTGCATTCCACTGCCAAGACGATTGAGATGACTGGAACAAGACTGTCACACCATGCTACACTGCAGTACACACTGCAATGGCCTACACAGTGCTACAGTTCAGCATCAGCAGCTACATCACACTGTGCTGTATTACATGGCACTGCAATGTGCAGTCAGTCCAATTTTGATGCATGGGGTGGGAAGGAGTATAATTTGGGGTCCTATTTTACATCCCTCCATTTTACATATCCTTTATATGCAAGTGAAGGCTAGGCTGACTTCCCAATTTCAGCATTCTCATGTGGCATTTTAAGTGCTTCTTTTTTCACCAGCTAAAGGCTGTTTTGTCCACTGCTTGTTTGCTTATTTCAAGCTTGATAGCTTTCAAATCATGCTCCACCTGTTTATGCAGTTGGATGCAATATGTAGGATTCACATATTTCACTTTATACCCAACATGAAGGACACTGCAGAACATAAGGACCCAATCCACTTTAAGCAGAAACTTGCCACCAGCCAGGTCTGTAGTAGGCAGCAAAGCTTGGCAGCCCATCAGCCACAATCCAGTGTGCTGAAGCAGTGAGGCAACACACTCTGGGGAAGGGAGAGGTGAGCATTGGATCGACTTTCAGAAAGAAGCCTCTTTGAGAGAAGCCAGGAATAAAGCGAAGATGAGAACTACTGGGGATTCGGAGTTGGAGGGTTTGGAGAAGAGGTAAAGAAATGAAATTGAATAAGAAGCTGAGTTGGTGTTTATGGTCTAGCTACCCCCCGTCGGTGCACGCTGTCGATGCATGTCTGTCGGTTGTCTTCTTGAGTTTTTCTCTTTTTGGCAAAGGCATCCAAAAGAGAAAAGTACACTCTGCTACTGTGTCCGTGACCTGCTGTGAGGCAGAGGACATCATTCAGGCAGGTAAAGTGTAGGCATGTTTTACTCTGGAAAAACAGAACAGAATGGAGACTGAAAGGTATTGGCAAACGAATCAAAACAAAACCTTAGGCTCATGTGAAGGAGCCAAGTTTAACATTGAATGGAACTGAATATATCATGATTCCGAGAATATGACTTAAGCCCCCAAGTCCCCCCAGCTGACCCTAGCAGTGTAATCACAGGACCAGCTAGGCTTCATTACATGATGTATCTGTTGCTACTGGGCGGCCGATGCAAAATTACTGCAAGCCTGCCTTGTGCTGTCATTGTACGTCCTGCTATCTGGCAATACCCTGCAACTCACTGCACCTTGATAACCTAGACTGGACCAAGAATGGTAACTGCACTGCCATGTTTTATCAATGTGTGCAGGTCCCTATATTGGGTGGGCTGAGAAGGCTGCCCTCGGGCAGCAACCCCGGGTTGATAACAGCGGGCTCTCACTGGGATAACTGTATGGATGTATAATACAGAAGAAAAGGTCTAGGTGATGTACAGTAGGAGAAAATTAGGACTCCCTCATGTGGTTTTCAGAGGCATTTCAGTTTATATTTAGTTTCATTTTGAGTATAATTTCAAGTTCATTGTCCTTGTTCTGTTGATTTTTATTCTTTACGGGCTTATAGTCTGACTTTTATGTTTGCTTTTTGCATAATAAACCATAAGAGTAAGCTCCTTCTGTGCCGCTGTCCCAGCCCCATGGACTGCTCTACCCCGACAACATCTACATGCTAACAAAGAAAGAGATGCAATATGTAAAGTTAATTATCACAGAGGCCCTCTTTATGCTGCTCTCTGAGAATTCCTTTAATGTTTTGGGTCCAAAGTGGTTGTGGTCTGTTGCTCAAGGGCAGAACTGCGGGGTTTCATGTGGGATTGGAACCTGAAAACATACAGAAATCAAGAGACAGAAAAGACACTAAAATAACTAGCCAGTTTTCTTGACATTAAGCAAAAAAGAAACGGCAGAATTTCACGTGGTACTGGTCTATTTGGCATTAAAGGATTGATTGTAGGCAGGCATAAAATTTATGCGTTAAAATTTAATTTTAACATTGAGATAACATAACCTACAGAGTTATTACATGCTTAATAATTTATCAAAGAGAGCAATTAAAATATAATGCAGCATAGAAATGTTGAGGTAGTCTAGCCGTCCCAACGGTGTTTGCTTGAAGTACATGAAATCAGAAGTGCAAATAAACAGTAAGCCTCAAAACTGGACATAGTCCCAAGGATAAAACTTGCTGGTAACTCCGGATCTGGGTGCGAGATTTACAGGCTTCTGCTGGATGTGTTTACCTGTTACCCTGGGAGCGCTGGATTAGAACAGTGCCCTTTTTTTTTTTTTTTTTTTTTTAAACAATGTTTGTGTTTATTTTCTTGTTTTCCAGACATACAAGCATAATCTGAACCTGTTAATCTCCTGGATCTGACAGATCAGAACAATATATTCACATTTATTTAACCGTCGCTTTTATCGAAAGCGACATACAAATAGAAGGCAGGGTCAGCCAGTCCCTGAAGCAATCGGGATTAAGGACCTTGCTGAAGGGACCAAGGGTGGAAATCAATCTGCCAGCCACAGGATTTGAACCACTGACCTTCCGATCACAGCGTCCTAACCCCAGAAGCCACACACCGCGCTCTGGTACAGGAAAGGACTGGAAATCATATTTCCATTTTAGCATCGTAATATAAATCACGCGCCATACGCTAATCGCTGCTCGTCTGCCTTGCTGGAAAGTTGAGGGGGAAGATGAATGGTGGAGGAAATGTGGTGGTTAAAGTTGGTCGTTAAAACCTAGCTGTCCCCTGCCTCCGCGTCTCCCTGGACGCAAAGCCCTGTTTTTTTTCCCCTCTGTTTGTTTTTTCTTTTTTTAGCAGGGCACACAGGTTCTTTTTATAATGGTCTACTGCCTTCATGTCTGGGAGGGCAACGTGCTCCGTTCCGGTGTCCAGACATCCCAGCAGACTGAGCTCAGCAGGCGCGCATTAGCTTGTGTGGAAAAACGCGGCTCATCATTTACAGGGCACTGCGGACAAGCGCCGGACGGCCATTTAGGCACAAAACAACAGCAGGCTGAGGAACCTGGCCGAGGAGTTTGGCCGGCGCCTTGGGTCTGTAGGGCCACCCGATCGCATCTTGTGCCTTGGAGACAGCGCAGGTTATCGACGTCGCTCTTGGCCGCAGCCACGCATGCACTTGTTACTCAAAGTGCCCGGTGCGACGAGGCTGTTCACGGAGTGTCGGGGTGGGGGGAAAGGGGGGGGGGTGCAGAAGAGCGAAGGGGAAAAAAAAAAAGTGAAGATGTCTGCTGTTTCATTAGCCGTTGCTGTTCTCCGCGCTGTGTATCTCTGCCATCAAATCCCAAGGTACGGCAGCTAATTTGGATGGGGAAATTGTATTCGCAGTGATGGGAGCTGAAGATGACTTTACAGTACAGCTTCACCAACAACTAATAGCTGAGGCAAATATGTATTTACATTCGGTGACAGGCGGCTGAGGAAAATCCATATTGTTCTACGGTGGGGGATGTCGCCTACACCTCACCATAGTGCCCCCCCCCCCCTCCGGATGTGAATGAACCAGTTGTCTTGGCAGAGAATGAGTGTGAGGGACATGACTGATAACCAAACCTGACGGGAAATTAGATATTAGTGCAGAGACGGCCTGGAATTTTGAATCAACCCAATAAAAACATATTTTATGTTGCTTTATGCTCCATATATTATATTCTCAGCAGGTGTTCTTGCCATGGGCACCTAGCAGCTGCATTGTCATTGACTGTTAAAGATTCAGACTTACTCTGTTTACCTATAATGTGCCATTTGGGGAGAATCTCCAAAGCCCTCCAGGGCCCAGACTAGTACTTCATACTGATGTCTCCTTGCAGAGCCGTGATGCTGCTTTTTCTCTTGGAACAAGCCCCAGTACTTGAGACTCAGCTGTGTATGTGACTGACCCCTCTTCCTTCATCTCTCTCACGTCTCTCAGTGTGTCCATAAGCATCTTAGCACACACACATGCACACACACGCACACATACTCAGACACACATATCTTTGTGGGGACTTTCCAGTCATTTCTATGGGGAAAACTCTAATCCCAACATGACAACCTTAACCCCCCCTACCCAGCCCTAACCTTAACCATAGATGACCAAACAAAATACAAGATGTTTGGCATTATTAGTTTTTTGATTGCATTGACAGATCTTTGTGGGGACCTGAAAAATGGTCCCCACAACATCAAAAAAAGAAGTTTTTATCATATTGTGGGGGACATTTCATCTGTAAAATGTAATATAAACCTAATCCACACACACACACATATTTCTCCCACCATCACTCATTCTTTTCCAGTCTCAGTGCAACTTGATCTATGAATGAGCATAATTAGCCACCAAACCAATGCGAGGTCCTCTCCCACTGTAGCGCCCTCTGCAGTCTCATTCTCCCATGCAAGATACATGCATCCATGAGAGTAACATGCTCCCCACCCCTCAAGCAATGAAATGGTACTGAAGGAAAGTAACGTGGGACATAGAGAATACAAGATCAAATGTGTGAAATGCAAGCTAATGTGCACACGTAATTAGCCAAACATATGCCTGCTCAACTATCTACCTATACAACATACGTTCCCTTTTGCACAGGAGCAGAGACTATGATGATTGAGACAGTAATTTGAGCCCAGGTAGGCGTGTCTTAATGCAGTTCTTTAGAAATCAAAGGACCACTCCAGAGCCACTGCCCTCCTGCAACCAACCAATCAGCATGAAGCACTTAAGCAGACAATGCTCATCTATAAACTACCTCTTCTCCAAGACAAGAAAAGAATTATCAGAGGTCTAATTAAGCACCTGTTGGTTCAAATGAGGGCTTAATTGAATAACTGAAACCTGAAAAGGGAACAGAGGACATACACTATGATATGCCATTACTCTTTCTCTGTCACACACAGACACACACACACACACACAGGCTTATGAGGCTTCTACACGAATACTATGGAAAATTACCTCTCACTCTTCAATACAACACATCAGAGCAGAGCCAATGAGCTGCATTAATAATTGACCAGTTGATGTTTCTGTGATTGTAGACTATTTTTAAATGTCATAATACCTCAATAACCAAATTTCCTCCCAGTCATATTCATTTCACATGCACAGGCACACATTAGCGGCTCACTTGAGTCATAGGGGCATACAGTTAAATAAGGAGAAAGTGAGTGTCATTCCCTGATTACCTGGGAGCCTTCTCCATCACACAGGCTGTAAAGACAATTTTTATTACTGGTCTCCTGGGGACATGCAGTAAAACCGGAGGACACATTTACACCTTACCCTTGGGGTGGACCAGTAAAGAACAGAATGGTACGGAGTTGACTTCTAAGACAGTGGAGTTCATAAAACGAGCCACAGGCTGAATAGGTTTTTGCACGCTGGTCTCTCTGCCTGTCGGGTAAGACCCCATTCTGTCCCGGTCACAGTGTCGCGCTGACATTCACCACCCACAGAGGGTTCGTCCCTTTCCACACCCTCCTTCCTCCTCACTACTGCTTCATGAAGCGGGGAACACGCAGAGGGACAGCACACATTTAGAGCAGAGCTCACCTCTGGCTCAACACCAGGTGGCAGCGGATCTAACTACCCAGTAGGGCACAGCTGTGCTACCCCCTCACTAACACCTGCCCTGACCTGAGGCTGATCCAGCCATGCAAAAATATCTCAGTGTCCATTGCCTTGCCAACAGGATAGAGTCGTCTCTCTTCCAGCGTTATTTGTAATATCCCTTTATTAGCTGCCCAAAACGGCTCTACCGTGGTCTCTATGTCCCGCGTTAGGCCCTAAACACGCTGTCGTTTTCCGCTACGAGGGTGGCTCTGGCGAGCTCGCGAGGTGAAGTGGCGGATGATCAGCTGGCAAATGCTGACCTTTTGCTGCTAACTCCGAGCTATCTGGGGAACGATTCCACGCAGAAAGGGGCCATAATAGTGACTATGCAGGACAAGGCACATCCATAGTCAGGAGTGTCTACAGCATGCTATCGTTTCCATGGCCCTCCCGGGACAGAGCCGTTCGGTCTTTATAGATATTGTTAAGTAAACAAGTTGTTTAGGACCTGGGGCCTCAGCTGGCGTGGCCGTGCGGCGTGAGGGCCGTCGTCCAGGCCGTCTTCGCGGTGAGCGGGCGCGGCGCATGATCCAAACGCAAGTATGCACCATCTGCAAACCGCCTTCACGCACCCGCGCCCTCATCGCGCTACGCCCCGTGACTTCAGTCACAAATGCTTATGAATATTCGCCTGCGGAATTAATCCGACGTGAAGCCGCGCGGCGCTGCAGTCTGTGGCTCTCTCCGCGAGGTTACGCCACACAACAAATAAGCTTAGCTGACGGAATGGGGTGCTCGTGAATGACGATTATACACTCTGCATTATAGCCGCCTTCATGGATATGGATGGTTCCAGTGGGCCGTACAGACACTCCCATTCACATCCTATCAGGCCGCTGCCTGCCAGTTACTCTACCAGCTCAAATACTAAGGCTGAAAACACAGGCCCTGTTTCTGAAAGGGCCTGCAGGACAATCAATTACCTAAACAAATAAGGGATGCATCGCGAATACATACGAATGTATTTCTGTTCTATTTCAAGGGAGCCTGACTTCATCGTGAATATGGGAAACACAGCCGCCCAGAGGGAAAAACAGGAAAATATATCGCCCCCTTCCTTGGGGGTGGAGACAGCATTGTTGCGATAATGTGCGGTTGCGTTTCCATCCCCCTCACATCCTTGGCACTGTCTGGTTCAGTGGTGTTAGCAAAGCCTCTTAGCTAGGAGTGTTTGAATGGTGGGACTGGTGCTGGGAAAGAGCTTAAGAACTGGTCCCTGTCATTGCTGTTCCTGCCCTATGGATTTATCCACCTCCATAGAGCACATGCGGTGGGGGTATGAGTATGTTCTTGAAGGCAGACACCAGAAAAGATCCATAATCCAAAGCCCACTTTGATCCAGATATTAGTTCAAGCAAACAGGCTTGAGGAGAGTGCTGTGAAACTCCATATACTTTATATATATAACCCTAATTAATGTGACCATGGATAATTATAGCCGTGTTCTGTGCTGCAGAGATGCAAAATGATAGTTAAGTGATTAGCAGGAATGACAGCTGGACCACAGGGTGACCCCTATTTCACATTCAGACTCATAAAGGACATGACTGTAACCGGAGCTGGTGCCATCCCCACACGAAACACTGCATAACTGTATATCACTGCATTATTTGCATGTGCAGATTTTTTTTTTTATTTGCAAGGTAAACCTGTATATATTTTTATACACATTTCATTAATGTTTGATTGTGTTTAAATAAAGTTTTTCAAAATTTTACATTGCATCAAAAAAAGGTAGTGCATCGGTTTAGTGAGGACAAGCATAGCCTTGCATCTCTATGGTTATGGGTTTGAATCCCACTCAAGGCTCTGTGGAGTTTATATGTCCTCTTCATGTTTGTGTGGGTTTTCTTTCACAGTCCAAATATCCAGCTAGGTGAATTACTGTTTCGAAATTGTCATTAGTGTGTGTGTGAACAAATGTGTGTCCTGTGACAGACAGTTATCCCACGCCAAATGCTGCTATGGTTCATTCCCTATGTTTTCCAGAACAGGTTCCAGGTTCACCACAGCCCTGCATAAACAATATGGATGGATGTAATATTGAAAAATAAATAATTGATGTACAATGTATGAAAGGTTGGTAATTTAATAAATGTTTCATATTGATATATCAATCATGTATTCGATTAATGTATTAACATTTAGTAAGATAATATTTAGACAAATATTTGCATACATTATGTGCATGTGAAACAATTAGGATGATCATGCTATTACATTATGATGTACATAAAATGTACAGACAGTAAATACAGACCATCATTGCACTCTAGTGGCTATGGTGTTAACTAATGCACTGGTCACAATGATGGAAGGATCATTTGACTTTCTCTGACTTCTCAGAACCTTAAGGGTACTCCTGTCAAATGGCAGATGTGGTCTAATCCACAGAATTATCGCTGTTCTGATTTATGACAGCAGCATGATTTTTAGGGCTGTGATTTGGAGAAGATTTAGAAGCGTGGCCTATCTGATCTGTGCTGTGCCACTTTTATATGTGTCAGAATTGAACGATTTGAAAGAGCTATATTTTGTTAATAGCCTGATGGCCAACTCCTTGCAGTAAAAAAAAAAAAATCAGCTTCAGAAATATAGCATATTGAGAAATGTTAAATGTTTATTAAATTCTAACAAGTATGCAATGTCAATGTAATGTATGTTGTACATACCAGTCATATAGCTAGAAATATGAATGTAATAAAGATATAGGCAGAGGTGGACATTTCAGGTCCAGAAAGTAAAAATCCAGACCGGGATTTTGTTTCAACCAACCAGTTGAGTACTATGTGACTGTGACTCTTTATGCTCACCTGGTTGGTTGAAATAAAATCCTGGTCTGGATTTTTACTTTCTAGACCTGAAATGTCCACCTCTGGATTTAGGTAAATGTGAAAAGCATTATTTGCACTGAACATTTGTTAAATGTTGTTGACGTGTCATGTCAATTCACCACCGGCTGTATGTAATTATGATGAAAGGATCCTATTTGTTTCTCACCTTTAATAGTCATAATTATCTAATCCAAAACATCTAATTACATGCATGAAACACCTGTAACATATATGTACATCCATTTTCCAAACCACTTATCCTTCTGGGTTGTGGGGGGTCTGAAGCCTATCCTGGAAGCTACAGGCACAAGGTGGGGAACAACCCAGGACAAGGGACCAGCCTATCGTAGAGCACACTTACACATGTACAATTTGGGCAATTTAGTAACTTCACTTAGCTTCAATTCAATTACCCAGAGGAATCCCCACAACAACATGGGGAGAACATACAAACTCCACACACATGTAACTCAGGCACAGATTCAAACCCAGGTCCCATAGGTGAGAAGCAACAGTGATAACCACTGCACCACCATGCCATTCCTATATGTTTGTATACTGCATATATATTACATATACACATTTATTGACAGATAACTACAGACAAACCTTGAATATCCTTCTGGCCCTAGTAAAGTTAATCTAATCTAATCTAATGGAAAAATTTGCATGTTCAAAAAAACTGTAAGGATTGCCTTGCCAAAAGGCAAATAAAGAATCTTGAATATTGAATCTTGATTGAAGAGTGATCATCAGAAATCCCTCACTGTCATGTTGCTGAACTGTCACTCATCAATTTTATGATTTTTAGAGATTTTCTTCAAACCCCTTATATTAGCTGGGAAACGATCTGTCTCACTCAGATCCACTACCATTTGCTGACATCCATTCACTAATCACTGCTGTTTTACCATTTCTAGTGGTGCCTTAATGAGTCATAAACTGCCACTAAAATGAATGAAAGACTGAACACTAGCGGGCTGTACGTTGTATTTATGCATGCACATGTGTTTATGTTTCTATGAATGTGTGTGTGCGAGTGTGTGTGTGTGTGTGTGATCTCTAGCTTGATTGGCTGTGAGTCACTCAGAGGTGATTTCTGTGTAGGCTGAGAAGTTGGGAGAGAACAGACGGGAAAAAAAGGAAGAGAAGAAGGTGGAGAAGAAAAGAGAGAAAGCAGAATACAGACATGACAGATGAGGAAACTGTAGAGACAGGGACTACAAGAGAGAAGATAAAAGGCATACTAAGGGAGAAAAAAGCAGCAGGAAGAGAGGCGTGTTACATTTCAATTAATCAAACATTTCCTACGCCAAAAATAACACTGGCAAGACTACTAACAGACCGATCCTATAAGATATAACTATATTATTGATCAAGATTAGAGACTAATTGTTGAGTAGGATGACACTGATTGTAGAAATTACACAATGATGCAAAATAAATTATAGAGCACTGCCATTGAAAATACATTGAAAATACAGATTGATACTATCGATAAAGCATCTTAGTGTCACATGGGGTCCCAGCTGAAAAAGTCAAGGTTGGAAGGGATAAGTTCAGACGTTCAGGCACCAGGACCCAACAGCTGCTGTGCCTGGTTTTTCACATTACCACTCTGGTTAGCTTCGGGCGCAGCTGCGAGAAGTCATTGCCTTATGATCTTGGGAAGCAAAATAAATATCGGGTAAAAAAAGAAGGACATGGATCCCTAAGCAGACTGGGGTTCCCTCAGGTCAACGTTCAGGAAGGGTGGGTCTAGGGGGGCCTGCAAGAGAAGCTGCATGCGGGGCGGACAGAAGCAGGCTGAGCATGTCTTGCCCCTGGGCAACAAAGTAGAGTGAGTGGCCCTTGGGAGTTCCACACAGGGGCACAGTCCCAGCTGAAAGCTCATTGGCTGGCAAATTGCCCACTCCCCTGTCACTCACTGATTAAAAACATATCATTGGCTAATAATATGGTTGCCCCTCTATACAAATTATGCCCCCCCCCCCCCCACCACCTTAAAAAATCCTAGAATTTCCCCTACCTCCGGACCGCTGCCAGTCAGATATAGGGGTTAATGTATATTATGAAGCCTCTGTCCAGGGGTGCCCAATCTTATCCACAAAGGGCTGGTGTTTATGCAGGTTTTTGGGATAACCTTTCGGTCAGCTGTTCAAGCCCAGGTGTGAGGACTCTTCAGCCAATCAGTCCTCTAATTCGTAATCTAATTATGGACCTGCAGCAAAACCCCGCATACACAGCAGCCCTTTCTGGATAAGATTGCTCACCCCTGCTCGAGGCCTTACTTGTCCCTTACCTGCCCCTTTATAATTGACAATGTCTGGTCCATCCCACCTCCCCCCCCCGCCCGTACTCGTTCCTTCTTTCCCAGAATGCACTGTTCCGGGATTTCCCCTCCATGCTGTATCACAGGGTGGGGTTCTGTGTCGTCGGTAGGGATGGCGGCATGGTGACTTAACGGGGCGTGACGCAGGGCAGGGTGGAGGAACAAAGCAGAGTCCCTTGCCCTGCAGCAAGGAAACCTCTCTCCCTGCCTTGGCACCTCTCTCACCCCTTCGGCAGTACACACACATCGGTGCGCCCGTGCTCATTGGGCAAAAACCAGAGCAGCTAAAGCGTAAAAATGGCACAGCGCAGAGCGCCCACCAAGCCAAGCGCCTTGTGATCACTAAAGGCTGGTTTTCTTCTAATCAAGTCTCCTGAGTTGGCTGTGAGCAGATTCACACCACCTGTCCTACTACTGAAGATGAATTCATTCATTTGGATGTATTCGCCTATATATGAAGTTCACACCAAAAGCACACTGGAAATATATAAACATCGATATTTATATATCTCCATGTAAATTTTACTTCATCTATTCATCCATCTTCTAAGTGCTTATCCTATTCAGAGCTGTGGGCATTTTATTTTATGTGTACCGTATATGCATATATCATTTTGTTCTATCCCTAATACATGCAATAAATCTGCAACTGCAACAAAATCAAATCTGGTGTTCATGTCTTGTTTCCAAAATTCCCTTCAAAATAATTTACAATATTATAATATATTGAATGCAATATATTTTCTTAATGTCAAAACCACTGATCTTTTTCCATTTCCACATAATGAACATTTTTAATTTGATATTTCACCAAGCATATACTTTTTCATATTGACCTCTCTCTCGATTCAGAAATGGTCTTTTGAATTGATAGGGTAATCTCCGTTCAGTTTGAGAACATTTACTCCTAGTGAGGTCTGCTACTCATTTGTTTTCATTAGCCTTTCCACTCATTATACTGTAGAGGTCCTGCGTTGATGGGACACACAGCAGCAGACACTGGAATGACAATGCAGATATAGCACGTGCCATGGCTGTAACATTATATGCACTCATATATCACTATCACAGCACATATACAGCATGCCCTGTTGGCTGTAACACACTGTGTCTGTAACAATATTGGTGAATGTATCATGCCCTGTGGCTCTAATGCATTGTGATGTATAACACAGTCAATAATTGTAGCACAGGCTGTTATTACACATGCTCTGTGGTGTTTGTACCTTCTATGATTAGACCATGTTCTGTGGTATTAGCATGCTCTGTGATTATAGCATGCTCAGTAGTGTTATAAATCTATGTAATTACATGCTCAGTGGTGTTAGCATGCTCAATGATAATAGCATGCTCTGTATTGTAAGTGTTCTATGTAATTACTTGCTCTGTGGTGTTATCGTGCTCTGTGATTATGGCATGCTCTGCAGTGTTAGTGTGCTCAGTGATTATAACATGCTTTGTGGTTTCAACATGATCTGTGATTATAGGTGAATGACAAGTAAGAATGACTGAAAAATGTCATATGGCTCAAACAAAAATATATGTATTTTACAATAATGTTTTTCCAAATGAAAACCTTCTTAAAGCAACCATTTAAGTGTTTACAATGCATCAGACTTTGTTTATTCCTATTTGTTTTTTACACTTATGATTAGTGGTCATATTAATGGTAGTTGCGCCACCTGCATTTTCAAGCTCATTTCAAATTAAACAGACATCTGCTTGGACACCTGCACAAACATTTGTCCTTGATATGAAGTTTATAGTTAAAAATTTTTAAATAAGTAAAGAGTTTCATCATATTTCAATATTTTCGTGGTTTTCCATGTGTTGACATGGAAACTGTTTAAGCCTAACCATTAGTTGAAAATGGTAATTTTTGTAACTTTTTGTAACTAGGCATCATGAAGATCACTTGGACTCCTCTTTATGATGTAACATCCGGTCTATTTTCTAAAATGACATTTAATAAAAGGCCCCTTTTCCCAGTTGTGCCTTCTGACATTTGAGGTAATGTAAATTTGTGGACAAATGTTTTTTTAATTATATTAATGTTTTTAAATCCACAGTGTTTTGCAAATTTTAATGAGTTTAAAGGTTTCAAACATAGGATTATGCCTAACAAATTATTTTTTTAAATTACTTAAATACCGAGTTGAATAGTTTTCTTGCTCTGCTCATTTGTTGGGACAATTGCACTACTTGACATTTTTTGGACTTGAACATGCAAAAATGTCAAAACTGCATATTATTATAACATGTTGACAATATAATAACATTAAAGAGGTTTCCTAAAATAATGTTAGGCATGCTATGTATTTATTAAAGGATTTTTTAAAAATAATGGACTTGGGCACAAAAATATGCATGTTATATCAATCACACTTATAACATGCTTTGTGATGTTAACATGCTAGTTGATTATAATATGCTCTATGTTAGTATGCTTTGTGATATTGACAGGCTTTGTGGTGTTAGCGTGCTCTGTTATTATAGCATGCTCTGAAGTGTTAGCCTGCTCTGTGATTATAACATGCTCAGTGGTGTTAGCATACTGATACTTAGTAGTACTGATGCTCAGTCGTGATAACGTGCTCTGTTATTATAGCATGCTATGTAGTCTTATTGTGCTCCGTGATTATAACATGCTACATAGTGTTAGGGTGCCCTGTGATTATAACATGCTCCGTAGTGTTAGGGTGCCCTGTGATTATAACATGCTCCGTAGTGTTAGGGTGCTCTGTGACGATAACATGCTCTGTAGTATTAGGGTGCCCTGTGATTATAACATGCTCCGTAGTGTTAGGGTGGTCTGTGATGATAACATGCTCTGTAGTGTTAGAGTGCTCTGTGATGATAACATGCTCTGTAGTGTTAGGGTGCTCTGTGATGATAACATGCTCCGTAGTGTTAGGGTGCTCTGTGATTATAACATTCTTCATAGTGTTAGGGTGCTCTGTGACGATAACATGCTCCGTAGTGTTAGGGTGCTCTGTGATTATAACATTCTTCATAGTGTTAGGGTGGTCTGTGATTATAACATGCTCCGTAGTGTTAGCGTGCACTGTGACTATAACATGCTCAATGGCGTTAGCGTGTTCTGAATTATAGCATGCTCTGTGGTGTTAGCGTGCTCTGTGATTATAACATGCTCTGCAGTGTAAGCATGCCCTGTGATTATAATATGTTCAATGGCGTTAGCGTGTTCTGTATTATAGCATGCTCGGTAGTGTTAGCGTGCTCTGTGATTATAACATGCTCTATTAGGCACATACAGACAATCAACACACCAATCCGTCAGCACTCTGTGTGCACTGACACCCCCACCCCCTCTCAGACGGTGCCCGTATGGCCACTGAAATGCTCCCATGAATTATTCACTGCACTCACTTAAAAATAAACACAGCCTGCTGTCCACAACCCTGTCCTCTCTCTGTCTGTGTGTTTACTCCTCTCCAGCCACATTCGCTCACTGCAAACGCCCCCCCGCCACCTTTCAAACACCTCCACCTGCTCTGACCTACTGTCCAGCCTTTCCGTCCTCTCACCTAACTCCCCAACTCCCCCCCCCAATGCTTTCTGCAATTAAGGTGAGCGTCTTTAGACCAAGACACAATGGAAAGAGAGCCGGAGAGGGGACCAACTGTGCAGAAGAGAGGAAAGTCTAACAGGATGGAAAGAGAGGGGGCAGGAGATGGCTTGGGAACCAGATATTACAACAATGACAGACACACACAACTTGGTCATTACCCACAGGCCAATAAACACAATTCTGACCTGTGTGGCAACACACACACTCACACCAGTTTAATACTACTGACAAGCATCTACTTATGTAAATTTGACTTACGTAAATGTGGACTTAAGTAATGCCCGCCATACACATTATTTAATGGTTAGCGCTTACATAAAGCATTTGAAGTACGTTAAGACCAAGTTGGCGTGGCTATATGCGACTGGCACCTGCATCTTCCCAGATAATACATGTCTTATGCCACGTATGCATCTATTTTAATTATTATAATGCTTTATACAAATGTGAAGAATTAATTTAATTGACTAAGCATATGTCTTGTTACAATATCTCATATGTCAGAAATTTACTAGAGAATTATATTACAGGCTGCCCCTAGAGACCCATTCCCTATGTCTGCCTTTAAGTCGAACCCGTAGGTAAGCTGTAACAATAATAATAGATAATAATAATACAGTAATAATAAAAATAACTACAAACAGTGCTGTACTGTACCTCGAGTCAACTAACCGCTCAAGCCGCAAAATGTTTTCATAAGGGTCACAAAGTAGTGTGTTCATTTGCTATTTCAAACTATTGTATTAAAGTCAAATTAATACAATAGGCTTTATGGGAGTTTGTTCATAAATACATGCTATCTGTAACTTGGACATTTGTATCCTACCTGTAATTGTGTCATTTTTTATACCTGTGATTTCAACAAATGCCTAGGCTTGGCTAGGTTACAGCAAGTTTGGCTAGGTTAGGCAAAGCTTGGCTAGGTTAGGCTAGTCTTGGATAGGTTAGGGCAGGTGTGGCTAGGTTTGGCTAGGTTAGGCCAGGCTTGGTTAGGTTAGGCTAGGCTTGGCTAGACTATGTTGAATGGTGGGAAAGAAGGGGAAAACTGACATATATAACCTTTGACTTAAGTAAAGGTTGAAGAATGATCTATTTGAGTAAGTTGAGGAGTGTCTGTACTTTGCTGTGTATTTCACCAGATATATGAATGCAAATTCAGCCACAGCTGGCCAGAGATGGCCATCCGCTCTGTGAGTGCACCAAGATCTGACAGCACTGCGATACGTGCTTATATGGCGGTGATGCCATCGTTCTGTACGAGTGCCGGGCAGTATGGGGGGGGGGGCTCTGGGGAGCCCCCATGGACAGGGCCTTGTGTGGACCGGCCACATCGGTCCTGTTTAAAGGGTGTGTTTGCTTTTCTCTCACTCTGCTGCAGGATCCAGCACGTCCCCAAACATCCGGCCCCAGGGACACACACCCTGGAACAACAAGTTGGCATATGCCTGTGTGTGTGTGCATGCGTGTGTGTGTGTGTGTGTGTGTGTGTATGTGTGTGAGTGTGTGTGTGAGTGTGTGTGTGCCAACAGGCTGAACAAACATCCTCACCAATGAATGTGCTCCTGGCCAAATATTTAAATATTCAGTTTTGTTTAAAAATGTATTTTTTTGAAACACTTTCTATTTACTGTATGCGAATTCATCATGCGTTAATGACTCTGTACAACAGGGGGGTAGGAGGGGGCTGTGAGGTGTGTGATTATTTGCACATTAGCGAGCATTTTCGGGATGGAAGTGGAGAATGACTGCATAATGAGTTCCTCATACCAGTGAAGTTCCAAGCACAGAAACCAGTAAAGCAATGAAGTTAGCTTCCAGCCCACACCACATCCGAGTACATCCACAAGCACTGAAAATTTGTCAAACAATAAGCACATCTAACAATAATGTCCATAGTCAGGTGACCTTTGAACTGTGATGTTCACCGCAAAGTGATTTTTCCACTATCATTTTGAGAAAAACGTTTTGAAACGCATCAGGCTTAAATGCCAAGAAACGTGTCACTGGTCACAACCTTAGTGCACCTTACTGTACACACAGTGGTCAGTTTATGGGGTACAGCAGCTCAGATAACACCTGTTCCTGCAAATAGCAAATCATGTGGCTGACACTGAATCCATACAGCATACACACAGGCTCAGAAGCTTCAGGTACTGTATGACTAAACCCTTAGAATGTAACGTGATTGTGGGTGCTATAGATGCTGCATCGCAGAATCAGCCGCCCTCCTGGGATTTACAGAGACCACTGTGTCTAGATTTTACAAAGATTGGTGTGAGGAATAAAAAAAAATCCAGCCAATGGTGTTTCTGAGGCCAAAAATACCCTGTTAATGAGAGGGGTCAGAGGAGAATGGCCAGACTCGTTAAAGTTAATAGGAAGGCCACAAGTACAAAAAGTACAGTTCAGTACATCAGTGGTGTGCAGAAAGACATCTCTGAAGGCACAGCTAAGATACCTTTGAAGTGGTTGTGGAGGCAAAATTGGGTCCTACCTGGTACTAGGAAGGTGTACCTACCAAAGTGTCCCTCAGTGCATATCATGACCTTGGCTGGAGAAACAATCACAGGAGTCTGCACCACTTCAGTCCGGTATAAGTCAGACCTATCTAAACCATTTTAATCCAGTATAACCCAAAGCAGCCTAACCAAAAAAAATCCAACAGAACTCAAAGCAGCCAAAAGTATGTCAGGCCACAGAATAGTTCCTGCTGTGCACAGAGATTGTGAGGTATGGATCAGTCTACATAGTACCGGGCAGTCCAACAGAGTCCATCTTCCAGGACCCTGTCTGCAAGCTCAAGCATGCATAATCGCTCAAATTCCACAGTGATCTCCCGGCTGCACCAAATTACAGTATTGGCAAAGCAAAGCGCAGATGATGTATACTCTCATCCAGAGATGACTGCTGATCAAATGGGGAGAACAAAGGGGGACCTAGATTTGTCTCCAATGGAGGGAGGGATGGAGGGCAGGAGGGAGAGAGAGAGGAGATGGAGAGGGATGTTGTCTTCACCATCCTGGATTCTCTTTCATCTTCCACCGTTTGAAGGCACGGCAGCTATAAACATACCCGACAAGACCTGGGGCACTATGTGTGTGCATGTGTGTGACACAGTATGTGAGTCTGTCTGCCGAACGTTCGTGTGCATTTGTGCTTGAATGTAGGAGTGTGTGGGGGTGTGTGTATATGTGTGGTGTGTGGCACAGTGGGTCAGGCCTGCGAAAAGAAGGTCGCCGGTTTGAATCCCATCCTCGCTAGAATGTTCACATCTGTGTTGGACTCTTGCACAAGGACTTTTAACCCTTAAACTGCTCCAGGGGTGCGGATAAATGGTCTGACCCTGCACTTAGACCCCAAGCTTCACCCTCAACTGTATGCGTATGTGCCTCAAAGGAGAAGATGGGCAGTGTGAAAAGAAGCATTGCAAATGGCAAACTAATCATCATCTCACTTTATTTTTGTGGGGGAGGCAGCGTGCTGGCCTGCCTGCTCGCCCCGCCCTGTCTCCATAGGTGTGTCACTGTACACTCTCTCCCCCCTTCCACCCCCCTAAACCAGCTCCTGTCAGCAGGCGTGCATTTACTCAGCTCACTGCGTCATTGGGGCGTCATTCCCACTGCGTAAAAGTCTGCGCGTCTCCCCGCTCGCCATCGCAGGTGTAACCCGGCTTCGAGCACCGCCCCCTCCCCAACGGCCACGTCTGGCTGAGATTTAACTCCAGCGGGCAAACAAAGGCGGGCGCCAGGTGATCGTACGCGACACCGGCAAAGCCACACACCTGGTAATCCCACTCCTAACACCGCTAAAGCCGATTCCGTGCCGGTTGTGAGCGCGACAGTGGGGGGGTAAATTCGGCTCCGGCTTCCCCACCATGGCAGGAAGGATCAGTGCAAATAGCTGTCCCAATATCCATCTGCTTCCCAGTCAGCTGGGTGTCCTGGGCACTGCGAGCGGGCACCTCCTTCAGCCTCTCGGGGCTGTTTTTTGGGTCCCATCAAACCCGACGGCCCGACCAGATCAGTGGACGATGGCAGCGGCGTCTCGGCTGGTTCCACTTGTCAATCTGTGCCTAATGACCCCAATCTTCTCCGCCTGGTTACCACACACAGACACTCTCCGCCTAGCAACGCCTCTTCACACCCTCCCCCCTCAACTCTTCCTGCTCCCCTCAGCCACAGGCATGCCAACTCTATGGAGACAGGGCCGGAGTGTGACTGTCTCCACGGAGACCGGTGCCCGCCGTTCGCATTAAATGTTCTTTTCTTTAGCGATTGTGGAGCTCTGGGAGACCTGAGGGCTCCTGACCACCAATCCGGCCGAGTGTTACGTTTCCGGGGCAACGTATCCCACGCTCCATCGGGCAGACAGGCGCAGGGGACGGAAGTCCTGCGGTCCCAGAGACGGGCGGGCGGGCGGCAGGACTCAGGACGTGGCACGGAGGCTGTGCAATCTGTCAGGCTCGATGCGCTGCGCACTGACACACGCGGACGCACTCGTGCACGCGCCTCCTGCCAAATCACCGCACTTACACACACTCCTCCTCAGACTCGCATTTCACACTCTCACACACACTCAGCCGGATACCGGCGCACACACGGACACTCTCTCCTGCAGACGCACATGCGCACAGACACCCGCTCACACACACAATAACATCATGATACCGCATGATAACGCGTGTGCACTTTCACAGACTCTGGTACACAAATCTTTTCACTTTTCCATTCGCATGTAAACAAACTTCGGTGTGCCTGACATCCCTATTGTGGGCAGATTATACTGCTGAAACCAAATCATACATAGAGCTTAAATGTTACACAAACAGCACAGACTAATACTGGGGTATTTTAGAGCGACTGTCCTCGCTGTCACTCCAGCACCCTGGGAACAGCCTAATTTACACTCCACATGGTTAGCACACATAATCCGACTTAATCTTCGACACACACCTACACATAAATATACACTTTCGTCACTCACAATTAGTCAGAGACACACACACACAGTTTCTCTTGCCTCTTTCAGTGCGGTGGGTGTAAGGAGCGGTACAGCTTCCCAAGGTGTGCTTATTAACAGGCGTGCACCTCCTCTTTCCCCATAACCTCCTTCTCTCCTGCCATGAGCTACCCCCTCACCTTCTCACAATTAATTCCTGAACCTTTTCCATGGACTCATCCTCATAATAGTGGCACAATTTGCAGCTTGTGCTCAGTGAGCCAGAGTGACATCACAAATGTACAGACAGGATGAAGTGCCGCCAAACCAAACTGATAACGAAACGTTTTTACACTTTAATATTTTTTTAAGTTGTTAAAGTGATTGTTTGCCTTGTAGCCCTTTCTGTATAGTTGTGTCTAGTGTGTGCATGTGCGTGTGTGTGCCTGGTGTTGGACAGGCATCCCATCTGGCATCCAACAGCCTCAGGCACTGTGCATTATGGGAAAAGTCATAGGCTTACTATGAATTAGCATTAGAAGATAGATGGATGCATGCATACGTGGATTGTTGGACGGATGGAAATCCTCACACTTTCTCAAGTTGAACCTGTCTACCCCCCCCCTCACACACACACACACACACTCCACACAAGCATATACGGGCCTTTTCTAAAGCTCACGAACACACAACACATATATAAACACAGACATACACACACACACGCACCTACTCAAAGCAGTGAAGACAGGCACACAAAGTGGGTTGTAGATCTGCCTGCGATACCGCGGAGGCAGTGAGCGAGTTATGTAACTGCGCTTGCACAGACTGACATGCATACCGAGCTTCCTGTCCTGCTCTCAGATCCCTTCAGCCTACGTCACATGCAGTCTGCTGGAACAGCCATGACGTTTTTACTGGAACGCGCCCTGGCACACAGCACTTCAATATACCAACTTGCACAATATTAACCCACCGTGTGCACGGCTCAACACACCATCCCCACTCCTCCAGCTTTCCTTTCCTCTCCCACTCCCTCACTTTCTGTCTCCCTCCCTCCCTTCATCCGCATTTACCAACACCCCAGCTCCTTCCCACTCTGCCTGCAAACCCAAACAGCTCCTCTGGGTCTGTAGCTCCCACTTACGGTTCATTATCACCTGATATTAACACACATGCACACTCTGCATGAACCCCCCCCCCCATACACACACTCCCTCTCATATACACCTCAAACATGCAGACACACTGCAAATGCACAGATTCATACAGACACACTCGCAAACACAACTGTAGCTGCACACACACACTGTACAGACACAATGTACACATGCATCCTCTTGCATACACTATACAAGCACAGACACGCATAAATATAGTGCCTCATTTACAAACACAGGGTCTCACACTCAAATACATGCTCATGCACACATCTCTGAGACACAGACACATACATGAAGGGGCTCACTGGGACACACATGTGAAAGATCCGGACAGGCATGACGGGTTCTCTCAGGGACACACGTAAGAGATGAGTATGGAGGCGACCATGCACGCAGTCCTCTCTCTCCTCTGCATGACCTTGATGGGCTCTCCTGCTTCCCCTACTCCAGTGCTCCTTCCAGGGTGGAGGAGAGATGGAGGCGCCCTGGGGGGAACCTGGAAAGGCCAGCAAGCCACTGCCCCGCAGGGGGGTTGCATAACTACCCAGCATGACCGCCCAGCGTAAGCGGTCAGCCCTCCTGCCCCATACATCCTGCTCCATGGCGGGAAAAAAAAAACAGGTATAAAGGTGACCTCCTCTCTTCTGCCATGTTGTCTGGCTCAACATGTGACCGGTGTCCCTCCTGACTGCCATCAGTGCAGCTCAGGGTAACTCGCTCATTAAAGGGGGGGACGCCGGCACATAGGGACCCTTAACCCTCCCCCTCCACGTTC
Organism: Gnathonemus echidnorhynchus; assembly: GCA_026776725.1. Classification (NCBI taxonomy): domain Eukaryota; kingdom Metazoa; phylum Chordata; class Actinopteri; order Osteoglossiformes; family Mormyridae; genus Gnathonemus; species Gnathonemus echidnorhynchus. The sequence continues at coordinate 14,222,844 of JAODJU010000007.1, read as the reverse complement.
TATCTCTCCTTCGCCTCCCTGCCGATAAGCAGTATATAAGCCCAGCACTGCTCGCTCCTTCCTCCTCCCCAATGTAGACATCAACACAGAAAAATACATGGATACAGTGTTAGACAGCTATAAAATGAGCCCAGGGGGGCCAAACAGTGGCTACAGCGACAGCTCTGCAATGCATCACACCATCACGTCACATGACAGCTTCGTCCTGCAGATCTTGGTTTCCTAAAGCGACCTTTACTGTCATTAGCACAGCTCATATTCCACGTTTGAGGTTCTTATGGCTCAGGCTCCACGGTGAGCCGTTGCATTGTCCTTCAGTCTCTTCAAAGTCCACAGGCTGCCTATAAATTCATCCATATCTGAGGCCCATTACTTACCACACAACTCTGCTACCACCCCATGCCTCTCATTCGTCAAATAAAACACTGATAAGCAGCTCATTACGAGCCTATTACTTTGTCCTCTATGTATGTAATATTAACAGGGCCAGGGACAAAGACCGGGACGCGCCGCTTGATATTCCAATTAATGAGAAATTACTACTGACTCTTACAACTTGGACAGAGAGAGAGAGAGAGAGAGAGAGAGAGAGAGACTGAGGCACGCTTGGTCCAGTCCAAGTTCATAGATTCCCCGTCTGTGGCCAGACTCCCACACTGGGGCACCATAAAGGGGAGGGGGGAGTTAGGATGATTCCTAAAAAATTTGGAATATAATTGGATTGGCCTGAGTTGGGGGCCCAAAATGATAAAATTTCATGGGGCCCAAAATCTCTTGCAGAGCCCCTGCTTGCACCGGCATTGTTCCCTGCACTTTCCTTCAGGTTGTCCTCTCAGCCGCCTAAATCTGCCCCCAACTCCTCCCAGCCACACCCCACAAGGAGAGATGCAAGAGCTTCCCACCTCCACCTTCCCAACGAAACAAACTGAGGACCTACATGCCATACATTTTTGCAGGCAATTTCTTTTTTACAAGGTTTCAACCGTTTTCTTTGATTGGTAACTCAGAGAGTTGTCCTAATCCTATCTTTGGGAAGAAGTTAGCATAAATCAATACCGGGCCCATCTGATAATCATGACTCGCAAATCTCATTTTATGGGAACCGGTTTTACATATTAAGGGCAATGCTAGATGATGTGTAGGTCTTTAACCAGCCAATGGGCATTTGACTAGGGCTGGGACCTCTTCTCCGATAGCAGACCCCATGGGGCCTATGGTTCTAATCAAGCAACTTAGTATTCTGAGGTAAGCCCTTGCTCCCCCCTCCCAGTTGCCTATCAGCTAACCTCACTGCACACAATTAACATTTTCCAGTAGTCTCCCCCCTTAATCTCACAGGCTTCACCACCACTGTTGACAGTCAACAAATGAATTTGGCATTTCCCAAATTTCCCCAGATTTGCAGCCCTGTTAAGAAATTAAGCTTGACTGGGCATCCAGAGGAGCTCCGCCCTCCTTTGTTAATTTGGGGACAGGTGGATCACCTCCACCAAGGTCCAAATTGGACATAGGACACTCACTCCCAAAGCATCCTTGAGATTATCGTGACCTTCGCCAAATATTGTTCCATGAAGAAAATCCAGTTTTAGATTCAGTTAGTCAGAAAACAAGCACGGCATGATCTAAATAAAGGGATCTGGGTGGTGTATGGATTCTCCTCATGAGGCCACCCAGCCCACACATGGGGCTACGTGCCACTGCAATGAAACCAAAACCTGACTCATTTCAATCCAACTGTGGAGGAACCGCACAAGACGGAAAGCAGTCCCGGATCTTGTTTTTATTCGTCATGCACAAACACATTTCCCGGCAACTGGAGATAAGAACTCATCTTCTGATTTAGTGCAGTGTTTGGACTCAAGCATCAGTGCAGCAAACAAAAGGCAATGGAAAATCAAATGATGGACAGTCAAATATCAGTTTTTTCACTATTACATGTATAAAAGAGATGCAAAGGCATTTACAGAGTGGCATCAGATAAACACATCTGGGAAATAGCTAAGGTAGTGTTTACCAATCCAGTCCTCAGGGACGCAAAGACGGTCCCAGCTCCCTGCCAGACAGTCCACAATTTTGGTCCCTCATAGGTCGGGACCTGGGAGGGAGCAAAAACTTAGACTGCCTGTGGGTCCTCAAGGTCCAGATAGGGAAACAATGAGTTAAGGAATTATTCATATTTTTAGGAAGAGGTGTTTGTGCCACAGCCATGGTACTGTTGCTATAACCCACATTCTACCGAGATTGAGGTCTCCACCCATTTAGGAGGAAATGTGATTTGGGGGGTTGTATTAGCTGGTTTTGACTTATTGGGGGAAGTGAGGAGTTACCACCCACCTCCACGCCCCACCCCTCCCATAATTTACAGCCATGACCGAGACCCAAACATTCTCAGTGTATAAAGTTCTCCATCCGTTGGTCAATCACTCACCCGTACTCCTGGCTTTATCCTGCGTTACTGGGTTTTGAACTAGACTACACACGGCTGTGTCATTGAGTGTGCAACCATGCCAGTGGGTTTGGAACTGAGCAACGCAATCAGCCGGGTAACTGGAGCTGGATCATACTGGTTTTGGCTGAGTTCGTACCCGAATTCCATCCACTTCAAGCCTTTCTCCAGGAGAAGTGACACTCTGTGGGCTTGTGAATTACACAGCCTTGGACAGTGTCAGGTGACACAAAGGAGAGGAGACGAGAAGAGGAGAGATAAAGGCGTCACTGCTTACAGAGAGAGGCGGTGGCTTGGGCTGATGGGCAGCCTACACAGGTGCCCAGACAGGGAAGGCACACAAGGAAGGTGAAAGCTTTAATGTTCTTCCTCACTATTCAACAAAAATGGGACCCACCGGTGTGTAAAAAGAGCACCATTGTATTTGCTTGTATTAGCCCACTTGTTAGAAAAACAGAATAAGGGTTATGTTTTAGATGTAAAATGATGTCGTTCATTGAAGTACACTCATACTCAGTAATGGTTAAGAGTTAAGGAAAACCTGAAGGACTATAGAGTCACTTGGACTATCAGCTATATTCATATATATAATAAGAGATAAATATTTAAAATTAATTTTAATTCACCATCAATGAAATTCAACTTTGCCACTGAAACACTGTTGTGACAGTATCCTATTTAATAAATTCCTTTTCAATTCGGTCCTACCAACAGAATATTCCGAACTGTCACGCGCGGTTTTAAATTGATAAAGTCGCTGACGCTTTGCTACGGCATAGGATTGTTCTACTGGCAATCGAGTTAGGGCAGAGATCTGGGGGTGGGTCGGGAGGGGTGGCATTTCGTCGTAATAGTACTGAGCACGTGCTTAGCCCTCCTCGTATCCCATTTGTGAAAACTGAACATTCACCTGCTCATGATCGATACCCCACCCCTATCCCTCCCCACCCACACGCACGCACTTACGCACGCTCCATCTTCCCCCGGCACTCCACCTTGAGACGCGCGGGGAATTTATAAGGAGGGCGTCATGTGCTGTGGGAACCACCAGCATGAGAGCGGAGGAGACGGGCTCCGGGAGTCATGCCCCGCTCGGTTTCACACCTTCCTCTGATCGGTATGCTTAGCCATTCACCCGACCGCCACTTTCACCCCTGATCGAACCAGGTTGCACGGAACTGTTCTACGAGCAAAAATGATTCGGATATGTGGAAAACGTAATAACTTCGGTGCGTTTTCTCTTTGTACGTGCTCTCGGACAGGAAAAAAAAACCTACAGGTCCGATTTAGGCGCATCGCATTGTTTTCGACTACGTTTTCAGCTCTGGTCCATTTAAGATCGGCTTTGCTTTCATATTTGATTATAACAGCGTGATGTGGAATCGACGGTAAATTTATGGCTTCGCTAATAACAATAACAGAGCACATCATCACATTTAGCGACAGTGCATCGTTTTCTAGTACAGATTGACCTTCCTTGTTTTTAAGCGGTTCGCAGCACTGTATTCAATGTGAATCACACAGGTCTCATTACCGTATCATTAACACTCAATACAATCATTACCTAACATCAAAAAGAAGTAAAATCCGCCCCCTCGCCACCCCCCCACCCCGACTCTATAGCAGCAGGTGTTCGTCGTGTATCCTGGGCGTTTCATTGATAATTACATCCCCCTGACCTGTACCAGGGCGGAAAAAAACGAAAGGCATACAGGCAGAATTAAACAGGGGAAAGGTGAAAAAGCAGGGAAAGGGCATTTAAACCGGACTCTCCCTATGAAACGGCTATCACGCCCCTAAAACACGTGGGGGAATGACATAAATAGATGCCGCCCGCTGATCCCTCCCCGTTTATGAAGTACCCCTAATACTTCCACCATGAGTCCACGTCGCGTACCCCTTCTCTAAGATGAGCATCCCTATGTGCATCCTTACAGGGACGACTTGAACATTCCAGGAAATAAATACAGATGCTGTCATACATGCACATAGCTACTTGTGGCCGTGATTGCTACTGCTTGCTATGACCTTGTGTGTTGTTCTTCTAACGAGTATGAAGACGTGACCATTGTATTGTGCACACAACCAGCACGGGACAGCAAGTAGCGACCGTTTATTATAAATAAGAGTTCAGTTCCTTAGTATTCTTATATACTTATTATTTCGATCTTAACCATTATTGAAACCCACAAAAAATCTTCCTGGAATCTACCAATGACGAGCCCAGTGCAACAACCTACCTATACAAGACATGCACAGACAATAACATACACAGACTCCCACGTTTGCATTATTATTAATAACGGTGGCAACAGGGTCACATCAGTAATAAATAACACAGACGAGGGAAGAGAGGCGTGATTATGACTCTAGCAGAAATGTGTGCACTTGCAACACTGACGCCAATGACAGCTGATAATCTGTGTGGATACATATATTTAACAAATACGCGATGTCTTTCCTTATTACCTTTGCCGTTCTCCTCTTCCCTGTTCAGATACATGGTTACTGACTTTCTCTTTCGGGGTTTGGTAGTTTTAAGGTGATCCTACGTTTAACACTATTCCTCTTGACAACTCTTCCAGGTCCTTTTTGCAGTTCTTGGTGTTTATTGTCTTGTTGCTCGGCGAATGCTCGCGTGCGTGTGCGCGCGCGTGTGCTCGTGTCTCCCCCGTATTTCGATCGAGCAGGTAGTCTCTGTCTTCTCTCTCTCTCTCTCCCCTCCTATGTGTTCCCTCCCTCCTTTTCTCTCTCTCCTCTCTCTCTCTCACTCGTTTCTCACTCCCTCTATAGTCAGTCGGAGAACTGGCCGCAGGGAAGTGTGAGCGGGGAGCGCTGAGGATGGAGCGGCCGGAATGACTGGAATTGCGTCCCCGGCGCCGTGTGTAGAGACGGCGGCCGTTAGTGATGCTCGCGTCCCTGGAGACGCGTGGACCAATGTGTCTTTTCTTCTAGTTGTCTTATATCCCCTTGTGCACCCATTACAAGCCCGTATCCCTGATTTATATCTGATTATCACTATATTTTGAGAGAGACAGTCACCACAATCATCATCTTTATCATTCGTGTTACCCCCTCCCCCAAAATTACCGCGAGCAATAAATTTTGAGGAATACGGTCGCCGAACTGATTAAGGAATAGACAACGGTTAGTGGAAAATGTATTCGTCATGGAAAGATAAGGGAAACTGTTTACCTGGAATCTTAGAACTGTGCTGATGTATTTCGCAATTACAGCAGAGGATTTTTCATTATGAGGATCTTACCTTGTTAGAACTAAATTTACGCTTTGTGCTTAAGCTGTATTTGGATAAATCCGCAAACAGGACTCAGTCATTTCTCTGGCAGGTACGAAGGAACAGAAGGCAGGTGCGGTAAACTAGTGACGAAACGATAGTGGTGGGGTGGAGGTTAGCAGGTGTCCACCTCCTACCGGCCACCGAGCATCACCCTCCCGACTGCGAGCGCAGATCCGCCCCCTTCGCGCTCTTTTGCATTTGTCCCGTCAGCAGTGACGAACTCGGACAGAAATGTTGTAACCTTTCTCTATTTTCCGATACAAGTTCAATCACTCGCACATAAGCACAGATGTACTCTCCATGCACGGCTTCTCCTTAGGGGGCAACTTAGTATTAATAGCTCAGAAGCGACTTCTAGAGGGCGGTTACGGAAATGCACCAAGCATTTTTGGTCCACCCGTCCTGCAGGTTAGTTATTAAGTAATCCTTAGTTGTAATAAATGCCCTTCTTTAAAATGAATTTATCGGGAGTCTGAATACCCATCGCAAATCTTGCAAATTTATCAGTTACTTTGAAATACACTGCGCCCGTCAATACAGTGGTTCCAGAACAGGAATTTATTTTTATCTTTATATTTTAAGCTTCTCTGTACTGTTTTGGAGCTAAAAACTAATGACGTCTAAGATCTGGGTAGATATCTTGGCAATTTAAGCACTGAGGCCATTCGAAAGGATCTCAGCTGCTCATCTTGGTTCTCTTTTCTTGCTTCTAGACTGTAACCCAACCTCCACACCTGGCGACCGCACCTGCCTGTCCCAGATCTCAGTGCTGGTACATGGCCAACAAAAGCCAAATAAAGGCTTTCTATTCTGTGCACAGGATTTGATTTTTAAAGGTCCCAAAATTACTTTTAGAGATAGATTTAAAAGTAATTTAAGGTTGATAAATGACCTTTGATATTTTTCAAATTTTTACATTTCTTTGCTCTAAAAATTGAAAATATCTGATGCTCTGATACATCATGTCAGTTTTACCAAACATCAGAACTAGTTCATCACTACAGAACGCTGCATGAGCATTCACTTGAACAATATCAAGAAATAAGTATTATATTTCTAAGCACAAATACTTTCTTATTGTTTGTGAATAAGTGTGACAGAATATGATAATCTATTTATGGATAACGTGTTACTTTTTACGATTACTTCAATCACATTGTGAATAATATGTCGTAATAGCTTAAGGAGTGTCTTGTTGGTGATTACTGGCTTTTTTTGTAGTAGTTGTGATAAGATCTGTGTGTAAGGTGTGCGAGGAACTTCAGTTTTTTATGCATCAGTTACTACAGGTATGGCAGTAACCTAAAAGGTACTATTTGGCTGCTGTTCCAAGATGATCATCAGATGAAAATGAGCCAATTCCACCTAAAATGTATAAGATGGGGAATCGTATAACATGCTCTGAATAAAGATCTACTCCTTAGGTTTCAAAAGATAAAACATCTCCCCTGAGACCCTGATCAGAGTTTTCTGTTCCAGTTTGTACTAAATGTCTGAAGGAAAAAAAACACTTATCCTATCGATAGTAGCAGTAACTTTCCCACTTCTGTGATTGTTATGCGCAGTTTTTAAAACAAGTCATATATTGTGATTCCTGTGAGCTTCTGGTGCTAAAAAAAGTTGGAGTGGATCAGATGATAGCAAGATACTTAGTAGGTTGTTGAGTAAAGCTGGAGGTTTCCATCTGTGATCCATACACTTGGGAATAGAAGCTCAGGAGTGCTAGTTTTCTTTACTTATCAAAAGAAAATAATTATTATGTGTACAGGGACAATAACGAGTGACTTCATTATCTAATTTCATAAAAAAACATTTGTGATGTGAATGCAATCAGGTAAATTGAAAATGTTTAACTTAGGCCTGGCTTGCATGATAGCTTAACTATTCTTACGCAATCATCTGTTATTGCCAGGAATTTCAGTTTTTCTTTATGATTCTTACTTCCTAAGCTAAGATGTCTCCTGTCAGCTGGACTCGTACATCACTCTGCTTATGAATAAAAGTGCTATCGATATGACTTTGTAATTTGTAATAATGCACCTCTTTCTCACCTCGTTGGAGGCTTGCCTAAAGCAACAATCATTTTGTCATCGCAAGCTCATTTCAATCCCTGACCGCTAATCAGTGTGACCGCAGTGCGTGAACCTGCAGCGTAGCAGTCGGCTGTTTATGGGGGCGGTTTTTTTAAAAGCCGTCACGCGTGCGGGTTTAACCTATGCGGACAAACAGCTGAGGCAATCGGAGCAAGGGGGGCTGTCATCTGGCCTTTGTCGCACAGCCCCTTGCGCTTCTGGGCCGAATAAGATGCATCAGACACCCCCATGCCTGGGTTTAAATAAGGTAACATATAACAAGATTTATGAGATGTTAACATAATCATCCAAAAATATCACTATCATGTTTGTAATTGTAAATACTGTATATTATTCATAACAGGTCGCATGTAAATGATAGCCAGTGTACAAAAAATAACATTCCCCTTCTCATAATACGCTCCAGCTGCCTGCCTGCTATATTTCAAGGACATGATGTCATTCTCCTTATTCTCACACGTTTGAATGCTGATGTCAGTACACAATGAAACTCCTCCCATCCATGGCAACCAGCAAATCAGCACGCTCATTCCCCCTACACTCCACCCCCCGATACCCATCCTATTAGGACAATAATAATTAGAAACGGTATGAGCACCACACCTGCTACCTCAAGCCTGTGTTTCCTGGCTGCCAAAATGTCGAGTTGTATTACATCGGGGGGCTTTTTTGTTTAAACGTGGCTTGTTTGTGACTTGTATAAACGTTTCCTTCGGTGCCTGGGGAGAACCGCCACAATTGTGACCCTGAGCGATCTCCCTTACAAGTGATGGTTGACTCAGCTTCGTTTAAGAGAACATTTAACTTGCCAGATTTGAAAGCTGTGTCTCTGCACTCGCTTCATTCCTCTTTCTGCTCCTCTACGCGCAGTTTATCTCTCACTCTATTCCTCCAAACTCACCTCGTGCCCTTCCCTGCCCCTTTACTCCGCACTCCCCCCCCCCCCCCCACATCTCTCCCCTTATCCCTTCACCTTCACCGCCAAGGTCTTGCTCTGTCTCACCATTTCTTAAATCTTGTCATACCAGCCTGTGGTTTTACTTTGATACCGGTCTCAGTACTTTAATGCATCTACAGGCCCTCCATCTGTTCCCTACACCCGCTCTTCTCCACCTCGCGTCTCTCCTGCATCTTTCAGCATCTTGCCTCATGTCTGCGTATGTGTGTGTTTTTCACTCTTACTCTCTGTATATGGCTGATACACACTAACCCCAGATCGTATTTGACACAGTTTGTAGCTATGCAGCTATATTCTTATAACATATAAATATTTCATCCTCTGGCACAGCTGGCGTACATTACTACTTCACACACACACACACACACACACACACACACACACGTGCACGCAAACATCATCAGTGTAAACTCAGCCCGTCTTGTGACCTCCCTGTACCTTTCTCAGACACATTCACCTTTCTGGATCTCCATAAATATCTCCATCTTTGCCTTATGAAAAAACCTGATTCCCATTGATTTTATGACCTATATACGCGTCAGCCATCTTCTCCCTCCCAGTCTGCTTCAGCTCATGCCATCAGTTCTCTCTCCTGGCCCACTGCTTCTCCCTCCCTCACACCCTCACCACCGCGCCCCCCCCCCCCCCCCCCCCCCCCCCCCCCCCCCCCCCCCCCGCCACAGTGAGAGAAGCTAATAATAGCCTGGATTGGAGGCTGAGGGAGAGTCTTTGGGAAGATGTGAGACATGGAGAATGAGGACAGACACACAGTACGGGGGAGAGCACTAATCGTACAGGAAATATTTGTCTGTTTATGGATAATACGTGCAGTTTGTGTGCATTTTGGTAGGATTTTGACTGATGGGAGACATTCAGCTTCAGCTCCCACATGTGTGGGATTACTGTGCCCCGTCAATCACTGCGCGGTTTAACTGAATGGCTGCCAAAGGAGTGACCAATGCAAAGTCGGTTAAGCCAGTCGTCAGTGACGACAAATAATAATCCCACGGTTTGCCTGTCGCCCTCTTTTTCACAGCTGTTAGTGTCATATGTGGATGCGGAAATGTTTGCTCTTTGAAATGCTGCTGAGATACCTGAATATTTTATTTTTTGCATTCTGGGTATTGCCACGTGTTTCTGAGCTATCTAAAGAGATACGTGCATGTGAGACGTATGTAAGGCGACGAGGATGAACTGGAACGGAGAGAGAAGGCAGCTCTCATTGATCCTGCAGTGCTGTCCCATAGATATTTCATAGGACAAATACAGTGAAGTGGATACAGTCAGCTCCAGTTTACTATTAAAAGCTGCACTAAAAGGTTTTTGTAAAAAGATAGTAAGCAGTGTTCCAGTGTCCAGACAGTCCATTTGGCTACACACCCACATTTCCTTGATGGCGATTGAGATATACTGCATATGTGCCTTATTTCCAGTTGAGCCTGTTCCTATCACTTTCCCAGGGCTGTTTGTTTTTCGTCTATAAAGTATAAACTCATTGTTTGATGTGACCGAGTCCAGCTGTGTTAACTGAGGATTTTGTTTTGAGGCACAAAGCCTGAGATGTAATCCACACTCAGAAGGGAGTCCTCATCAATCAGCCCAGGCTCCCCGTAGCCACACGTCTGGTCCGAGTCCCCCAAGGCTGTGACCCTAGTGCTGGCCCGGGGAGAAGGGGAACCCCTGGGGAGACCACGCGCCAAGTGCTTTACCAAGCCAACTGGTGGCTGCTCGAAATGTACCCGGCATCTTTGTCCACACCGACATAAATGCAGTAACAGATGCACATACTGTAGACTCTTACCCCGATAGTGCCAGTGCATTTACAAATCCCCTCCTAAGTGTGAGTGCCCCCAAGCGTGGCAAAAAATCGAAACCATCATTTTCTCGTCCTCATCCTCGAGGACCAAAATCTTTTAGAAAATGCATTTTCAATAAGGACGTGATTGACAGCCGAAACGCCTTGTGCTATCTAATTTTTTTTCAATACTGCAATTAAGACTCACACTGGAGTGAGAATGCAGTGAGCTCAGAGGGCCCTTGAGGACTGAGGCTGGGCAGATACTGCTCTTTATACTTCTGGAAGCCCCACAGCTGCTGGAGCGCAATATGGCCATATCACTAAGCCCGCATCATCGCAATATGGCCATATCACTAAGCCCGCATCATCGGAATATGGCCTGGCCACTTAAGAGCAAACTCACATCATCACAATATGGCCATGCAACAGACAGGTCAGATGGAGGGATGAAACCTCAGTAGTTATTATGTTATTTCAGCTGCTCCGCGCACGCACATAAATCGACATGTAGAAAGGTAAATCCCGGAAGGTCATGTGAATAGATAAATTCGGAGGCACTTTTTCATCCCCGGGGGCGATGGAGAAGAGACAGTCCTGACACACAGGTCATTTCCCAGCATCGCCGGAGTGACGTGTACACATCCGGCACCGTGCACAAATGCGCCTCCCCAAGATCATCTGCCCTGCATGTGTGCAATTAGTGGCAGAGGTGGGGGGGACCCCAGCAGCCAGGACGGTCGGAGCGCAGATTTGACACGCAAGCGCGCATGCACGCGGGGATCGGTTGATGAGAGCACTCAGTGTCAGCACTCGACGCTGCTCTGCATTTCAGGGCAGCAATAAACTCTAGTAACCAAGTGCTCTGTGCATAGTAACCGTATTATTAGCAAAAGGCGAGATGCCATCTGCATTTCAGCTGTGTGTGAGCATAGCTCGAGGGAGGCGTAAGCTTGTGGAAAGGGGGCTGGCTGGCTGGCCAACGCAGCGCTGCTTTTTCTATGTTAAAACATCCATTTATAACAGGATGCTGAGCATCACATGACTGTAAACACAGATCTTATATTTACCAACATGCATTTCAAACAGGCTGGCATATAATCATCACATCCAACAGGTGCTTGAGTTTAAACACGTAGCTCTTATAATTGTCATTCAGGAAAAACAAAAGCCGACGATTAGCTTTCCTAAGAACTATGACCAATATATGTATCACTGAGGCTGATGTGGTACTAAGCCTAGCTAAACTCAAAATAAATAAATCGCAGGGC
>JAODJU010000007.1:14188171-14201524 GCA_026776725.1 Gnathonemus echidnorhynchus | reverse complement strand
CACTTATGGCCACGAGTTCTAGTATTTAAACTAATATTGAAATAGCCATTTGGCTGAACAGCATCCAGACCTGTTAGGTTCATCTCTCTGCACTGGCTCCAAGCGTGAGGAGTTTGCATGATCTACCAGTGTTGGCATGTCAAAAAACATGCAAAGGTGAATTGGAGATGCCAGTCACACTTTACTTGAGGGGACAAAAATAATGTAGTACACACTTAATTAATCAATAACTAAGTGTTAGTTATGTACTAATCCCTTGATCATTCATCATTTATCAATCATGAAGGTTCACATATTCAATTCAGGGATATATTACTTAACAATTATCTAATTAGTTAATAATTAATGAATATAGTTCCAGTATGGAATACAAGGATCGTCATAATTAATGAAGTAACACTAAATGGTTAATTAATGCATTAAGCAAGCATGTACTACTACATTAATTGTATCCTATGAAGTTAAGTGTTACCAAGTGACAATGTCCGTGGGTGTGAATGGTGTGTGCCCTGCAATGGGTTGGTACCCCCTCCTGGGTTATTCCCTGCCTTGTGTTTCTTTCGTCCAGGACAGGCCAAGCAGGTATCGAAAGTGGATGGACAGAGATTTAGCCTCATTACTAGCTATGTGGCAACTGTTGCCCTACAGACCTGCGATGACGTGATCTTTACCTTCAAGGCCCCGATCTCAACAGTAACCCGGTTGCCCAAGTGTCCGCATGCAGAGGAGAGCAGGCCGTGCTGCTGATCTTCTGAAGGGCTTCAGATCTGGTTTGGCACTGTATCCTACCATCTTTACCTTTGCAAGATAAATCTTCAGATTCTTAAACATAACAGGGGTCCTGTTTGCATTTGTCACATTTAATAATATGATGCACATACATTTTGCATACATGAGCATTTCGCATTCACAATAAAATTAATGTTCTCTTACATTAAAATATGTTGATTGGCTAAGGACCAAACACCTAACTTCACCATATTTAATGAAAACACCTTCGGTACATGGATGTGTTTGTGGGTAAATTTGTACCAACTCTGAAGACCAAACTTTATTGCTTATATTCCTCAGTCTCTCTCAGGCTTCTCAGGGATTGCTTATGGATTGCAGTTTTCTTCCACTTATTCTCAAAATCCATGAAGTCAGAACTAAGCCATTCAAGGGCATCTGCTTCCTTATTCTTAAGACTCTCCGTGGGTCAGTGTTTTGCTGGATGGTGCATTTTTTACCCCAGTTTTGAATGTCTAGTTGAATGTGCAGACGTGGTTCTCCTGTAGCATTTGCCCGTACCCGTGTCAGTGTGGCTTTCCTCCAGTGCTAACCCATCTCCTAAGTCGCTGCTGTTGAGAATCACTCTCAGAATATACCCCCAACGCCCCCGCACGCATGGCTGTAGGGATCGCATTCACAGACTGATGCGATGCGTTGGATGCTCGACAAAGATAATTCATGGCGTTTAGACCAAAACGTCGCAATTTGGTCCCAGCTGACCGGAACACTTGACACATCCCTGCAGAATCCACTCAAGTGTTTTTGTTGCTGACACCATATGGGCTCTGAGGAATCCTAATTTTAGCAATAGCCTCCATCGTTGCTCCCTGCTGATTCAGGCTTCCTTCTTAGCGTTCCGGATACTGTTGACCGATGCACATTTTCTTGCATCTCAGCCATTGGACTCCGGAGCTCGTTCAGAATTGTATCTGGCCTCACAGTGGCGTCCCCCCCCCCCCTTGCCAGGCTGCTTAGTTTGGACAAGCTGATCTAGGCGATGCCTGTGTTACGCGACGCGCTACACTTCCAGATGATTCAGTGGGCCGTGCTCACATAATCAGACACTTTCATATTTTTTTCTGCCCTTGTCCTGATTCTTACTTCTCAATAACTTTATCCCTGACCTGCTTTTAAAGCTTGCTCGTATTCGTCATCAACTCTTTGCTTGATATTCACTCTCTGATCAAGTCAATCTCATGCAGTGAGATGTTTGTAATTTCAAAATCGTAAAACTTCCTTCTGAAACACTGGTACTACTCACAAAGGGGCCACTCAAAAAATTTTGTGGCTCTTTAAAGGTAATTTTGTTCACATTAACAAATGTTTCCCCAGCAAAAGGTTTTGAATGCCTTGTTATTTTCATTCATGTTACTTAACTTTACTTTGTGGTCCTTTGATTTTAAAGTATGGATTTGGTTTTATGTAAAACAAACATTAACTCCTATTTCAAAGCAATTTATTTCAAATGCTGCAAGCTTTAAAGAAAGGAAATCTAGCAGTTGTATATGGGCCTAAACACTTCCACAATTCAAGTACAAATAGCACTTCGCTAATCCATCCATCCATCCATCCATCAATTTTCTACACCTGCTTGCCCTATGAAGGGTCGCAGGGGTCCAGAGCTGATCCCGGAAGCCATGGGCACAAAGCAGGGAACAACCCAGGATGGGGCGCCAACCCATCGCAACACTAATATTTAAGGAAATACAGACATATCAACTGCTAATCCATTTAGCATCCTGGTGATGCAGAGCATGTTGCAGGTCGCATGCGGTGTAAGATAGGGTATACCCAGAAAGATTCTCATAAGCACACACACACACACACACACAGATTTACAGCGAAATTTAAAGCCTGGTTCTGTGCATGTGATTTTGCATGTTCTCTTCACAGTTAAAAAACCCATAATTTGTTGAGCTGGTTTTCCTGTATTTTCCTTCGTGTGTTTGTGTGCCTGACAATGGATTACCATCCCTTCTACACCTTATATTTCCTATAACAGGCTTTCAGCAATCCTGCATTAAATAAGGCGTAATGGGAAAATGGATGGATGCAAAGGGGAAATGATCGCCATCAGGAACATTTCATCTTCCCCACCTACAGCTCTTTAACAGCATTGTGTTAAACACCAGAGGTAGCAGTTTCACTATTGTTGCCGTAGCAATATGCACGGCTAGAAGGATTCTAATAAGCATAAATAAATGAATAACAATGGCATGTTTTTATGAAAGTATTATCTCACAGGTATTAGCAACCACTGGAAAGCTTCTAATGCCCCCTATAGGTGGTTTAAATTCCTTTAACATTAAATTCCAATACAAACAGCCGAAACAGGATCTACATTTCTGTTATGAAAGAAAATGGTGTGAAAGAGATTATTGTTAAACTGTGCTTATGGTAGCTTCGCGAATAGCCAATCTGGGTGGAGATATTTGACCAAAGAAATTAATTTTTAACAAAATGGTTCCTTTTTCGTTTATTATCTCGCTGATTAGTCAATGCTTTCATCAAAAGCAAGTTGCTCGTTTCGCAATTTTCGGATTACTCCTTAATCCGCCTGAGTGTTATTCTCAGTAACAAATGCTCTTTGTGACAGAGAGAGCTGCTGGAAAAAACTTGCCAGCCTTTGAAGGCGCCTGGCGTGCGTCCTTATTTGTGAAGCATTGCTTTACCGGGCTGCATTGTTATATGATCTATTCCCTTTATTTTATTGCCTCCTCTTTCAATGGGATTTAAACAGAGTGGCAGCCTTTGAACCAAAGGCCTTCTTACAACATTGTTTTCCGCTTTTAACGTGATTTTGACTAAATTGCATCTTAAGCCCACGGACCGTTTTAAAGTGGTTTGATATTCAACACTCACTGAAGCACTTAGCATAACATACAAAAAAAGGCATTACTTGAAACTGCAGGCAAGAGCAGAGGAACAGTTGAAAAATGACATAAATTATAAATTTCTACTTGTCTGTTTCTTTTTAAAGTAAAATTGGACCTTTTGCATGTTTTTGTTCACTAGAAATCAAGGTAGCCCCAGAGATGCCTGTATCTCTAACATGGTAAATCAAAAGCAATAAAATGACCTTGACATATATTTTTTTTTCATTTCCTCCAAGAAAATAATTGCCATAGTTAAATCTGAGTAGGCTACTTCTTACACAATGGGATTTAAAAGAGCTTTAAAGAGGTCACAGAAAACGTCTATGAGCTGTAATGAATCACACCCAGGAAGATGATGGGAATATATGACCTTGGAATTGATCCATTTGTTTTTTTTTTTCTTCTAGAACCATTTCCAGCCATTCATGCTGAAGTGAAACGTTACATAGTTGCAAATTGAAAACACGCTGTTTGAAAAGACAAGATGCTAGTGGAATGTGAAAGCAGCATTGAAGCGAGGTAAATAATGATCCCTCAGACAAACGAAGCAGGGTGACACAGCAGCAGTGAAGATAAAGGGGTTAGACGACCTTGGGGGTGAAGTTACAGAGCGTCTCAGCTGAACACATCTAGCTGTGTATGCAGCCCAGCTACATCTAGAGGCCTTGAGGTAGGCCACGTCACCATTGTACATAATCTGTCGTAGTCAATTCAATGGCGGATACGTTCTGTTTCACAGTGGACTGTCCAATTGCCTGATCTGCAGCACTGCAGCCTATCAAGCTTGCAGCCCATGTAAGCTGGATGCTTCATGTTCAATTTCATTAAGACGTCCTCCATTTCTTCGTTTTTTTTGCATGTGTGTATTGTATATATCTCTCAAGCATTATAGGAGATGGGGTTACAAAGAAGATGGACAGAGTTTGGAAGCATCTTGAAAAACTTTGAAAACAGGTTACATAAAAAATTGCCCCACGACACAGAATTTCCGATTCTTAAAAGGCAAGAACGGCCGATGAGTCTTCATATTGACAGCCAGGCGATGACTTAAAAATAACACACAGAAAGCTGGTGATTCATTCCGCAAGCACAAGCGGAATCTTCTGTAAAACATTAAAACCTAGACATAACTTTGGGTTCTGATAAAAGAAATATTTCAAACGTGTTATCTCTGGAGTTTTGGATGATAAAGTCAGCCCCCAGAAGTATGATACATTTAACCTCAATAAAGTTATCTCTGTGCAGAATACTTATGTAAGTTTAAAAGCTTTACAACTCAACAAAATAATTTCCATTCCCTCTAGAGTGTGTGGCTCTTTTTTGATTCACCATTTTGTAATATTTTAGAAATGGATTCGTTGCCCCAGGGGGTATGATTACCTGGGCCAAATTTAGGGGGGTGGGGCTCTACCTACAGCATAAAATGTTGTAGTAAATGCTGCAGTAACAACTCGGGGGCCCTGGGCTACAGCCCAGCTTAGCCCATGCATAAGTCCAGCCTTGCTGATTATTTACCTACTTAATATTGGTGGTTAAGTTAGACGCCTCGTTGTCAATATTTGTCAGAGACATGTTTCGTTCAAATTTCGACAGACCTGGCTCATGAAACGTGGCACAGTAAAACCTAACAGGTGACATATGATAAGGTATCCATCACGTCAACAATGTTCTGCAAAGACTGTCAGAATTAACTGCGAAACAAGTCGTGCAGTTAGATACATCTTGAAATAATAAACCTCAAAGTAAATACCATAATCACATCCGCTATGTAATTATATGGACAGTAAAACTAAAAGCCACTAAGAGACCATTCCGTGGGAATGGACACCTGCTTCTTCTTGTTCTAATGGAGTCCAGTCTGCAGCACTGGGTCGAAACAGTAATTTATCACCATGTGGTGAGGATACCAGGAAGTGAGAACCTGGGAGGCTGGTGAACTATTTAATGGTTTGGGGTGGCCAGTTTCAAGGCCAGGGGAATCGCATTTATCCTAGGAGTGAAATAAGAGGACACTCAGGCAGGGACACATAATCATTTCATTTAATTGGACATCAATCTGTGTCAAAGGAACAGCACTGTTAGTCTGTTTCATTTGAATTCATCACATGGTCACGATGACATCACAATGCAGTGCTTCCGTTTCTCTCTCTCTCACACACACACACGCGCGCGCACACACACACATACAAACTCACGTACATACACACAACTGTTCTGCAACGCCCCCCCTCCCTCCATCAGACATGAGGGGCTACTGTGTTTCTAAAGTGCTCCGATGCACGATTCCTCTTGGAGGAAGGTAGAGGGGAGCAGAGGGACCGGAAGCTGAAGCCCCGTCTAGTGTACGACTGCTTAGGTGTGCCGCTTTTGGTCTTGCGTACAAAGTATTCCAGACGTCTCGGATAAGCTGCTCCCTCAACATGGAACATTGAGCAGATGATGAGCGTTACCCGGGCAACGTCTAATCAAAACTAATCAACGATATTCATACTACCCTAATATTGGATACATTCTCCCATCTAACTTATCATTTATAAATACGTAGATATTACATAGAGATTTATATAGAATATATATACATATATAGTCTATAGAAAAAGCGCCAGGATGGAATGACTATTTCACTTCCGTAAACCCAAAAAAACTTCACCGTTTTACATTCTGTAAAAGTAGTATCTACAACTACAAGCTGTAAACTAGTGCTTGGGTCATCCCTACATATCCTGCTTTGCTGTGTGCTGTCCCTGCATGGGGATGATTGTGTTGCAGGTTGAAAGGAGATCACCTTCAGTGACGCTTCTGTGCTCTTCTCTCACTTGTCCTTGTGCTTTTCCTACAGCAATATCTATTGTTTCTGAATTTTTGTGGGGTGTTTTTGGTGTTTGGGTTCTCCATAAGAGGGAGTGAAATTGGGGTGGGTGGGACAAAGATGGGTAGGGATGGGTGGGTGGGGCTTGTGTGCCACACCCCCTGCAAGACCCCTCCCCCCCCAAGCTAAACGTGGAGCACAGATTAGTACGGCACCAAACCAACACACGCATAAAAACACATGAAAACACACCCGGTCACTACAACATCTTCACATATTCTGTTCACATTCACAGAGCAGGAAACGAATCGACATGTCATCACACTTAAAGGGTATGCCCTAACATCTAAGGAGCTCTAATAAGAATATCAATAACGATATTGACAATGCTAATATGAGATGAGCCTGCAGATGGAATATTCATAAATGCCATAACAGTATAACTGGGGTCACTGGGAGGTCACGGGAAACTCAGCCGTTTTCCCTATTTTAATCCTGACTGGTCCCAACTTAGCCTTGCATACTAGATGATTGGCGTGAGCACCTCCCCTGTTTGGTCAGCATTCTCGTGGGAAGGAGGAGTCTAAAAAGGACAGACCCACATGTACTGAAGGTCCACACCGTACTGCAGGAGGCCACAATAAACAGTACCCCCCCCCCCCCCCCCCATGGCTTATACTCTCAATGCATCTGAAATTGCACTCAAAGAGACATTATACAAATAGGTAATCAAGCAGATTTCAAAAATGCCACTTAATCATGTATGGTTAGATATACGGAACCTCCGCCTTATCGTACTGGCTATCGTTTCTGTGGAATTGCAAACTGGTCACATGGTGGATGTCTGGCATGAGGATTTGGCTCCAGTGCCTGAGTTACTGGGGAAGCCTTTTCGGTAAGAAGGAGACAGAGCCTTGTCGCGACTCCTAATCACCAAAACTGTGGCAGCCCCCCCCCCCAGCCCAACCCCCCCCAAGAGCGGGGGGGGGACGGGGGGGGGGGGGGGGGTTCTTTCGGGATTTAGGGAATTGCTTTTAATGTTCCACCGGCCTTCTTGCACAGTACGTGGTAAGGAATCACTGTCCCCGTCGATTTCTGCTGTTACAAGGCGCAACAGCAAGTACCGAGTCGGGATCTGGGAGAGGTAGCTGTGCACATAAGCTACACATTCAAAATAACAACAACAAGAGGACACAGCTAAAAACCTGTGCCATCTCTGTGCATATACACTATATGTGGACACGCAGATAGACCCAATAAGGTGATACATACAAATATATAGAGATATTAAGAAAAACAAGAGATCGATATATAGACAAGCTGATTCCGCTCCACGACATGATAGCATATTGCCAAATTGCACTTCATGATCACAATGCAGTCGTGACGTTAAAATGCGACACATCCCAAGCCAGCAGCGTCATTTAGCTCCAGCTAGGTCTCCGTGTATCAACATCCAGACAGGCGGACAAACTCACAATGTCGATTTCTGCCTCTGGTCCCATTACATACGAGTTAGCTCCTTCAAAGGGTTTAAACCTGCCTACTGGTAACTGCACTTAAACAGGCGCAACAAAGGGAAAAAAAATCCATCCAATCAGAAAAGCATATTCTGTCACAGCTGCGTAGTGTGGGTGGTACTGGCACACTACTGTAAAGCAGCAAGGGAGGTGTCGTCAATCAATTAAGTAACGATTATCTCCACCACCAGGGGGCAGACTATCTAACTTGAAAGTCTCCATTACCAAATTTCTTGACTCCTGAGGAGATCTCTTGCAAAAGTAAGCCGTCAGTGCAAGCTGTGGCTCAGTGCTTCTTCTGTTTGCAGCCTCCTAGAACTTGTTCTGTTTGGTTCTCACATAATAAGCCTAATGAGAAAAACTCAAACCCTCCAGCTGCCTGCTTTCTCATCCCTGGACCCAGTGCCCATGTAGTATGATCATATAGACGTCTCACTTGTGTTCCCATCTCCCCAACATACTTTTTCCAAGAGGGAAACAAATTTCCCAGAGCTGGGGGGCACTATAATGAGTAAGGTCCTCTGCAAGGCTAGCAGACGACTCCTACAAGACGAGCTAGCCGCCTGACTACAGTGCATGCTAGCCTGCATCGTGGATTGCGTTCTGCCCAGATTCCTTTGCATGGCTGGTTCATAGGCCTGCTGAGTTTAAGTACCTGTTGCATTTAATGATCTGATTCCCGCTAAAAGTGAACAGAAATGCACCGTTACGCTGGCGTCTTTCAGCCTAACCGACCTGAGTGCTTCGATGGTTTAACATTTCCGTCTGCAGAAACAGGGTGTTTTACAGAAACTGAGATGGTTGCCTGTGTGGGGCAGCATTTGATCACGTGGCAGTTTTGATAATATCACATTGATTAATTAGATGAATAAGGTGATTGAGGTGGGGGCATTACAGTGAAGGCTGGCAGACACGTTAGCCAATCAGAAGCCACCCCTGTCTCCCCCACCCAATGCAGCTTGGCAAACAAATTCCCCACTTACACTCGCTCCAAAAAAGCACAACATTCAATAATACACTATTACACAGATCTCAGCTGGTCTTCAATGTGCTGGGACCCCAAGTAAGCCCCTCCCCCCATTCCACTGGGGTAGGGGCCCCAGCTGGTGCATTGCATGATGGGAAGGGGGAGAGGAGGGGGTTAATTGCCCCGTTTTGGAAGGAAGCTGAGGATGAACTCCCCTACACCCAGGAAGTAGACCACCTGAGCGATGCCAAACAGGGGGGCGATGACGAGAGCTCGGCAGTACGCCCCCTTCAGGAAGGCAGTGGGACCCTCCCGCTGAAGGATCTTTCTGTGGAGTGGAGAAAAGTGCATGAGGTGGTCTGCTTGTGTCACTTTTATGATCATCCTTTTTTTAAAAAGCAACACTGCCCCCTTCTGTCTATCATTTATACTTCACAGCAGTGTTTCCCAACCCAGTCCTCGGGGACCCACAGACAGTCCACATTTTTGCTCCCTCCCTGCTTCCGCCCAAACAGTCCACATTTTCACTCCCCTGTAGGAAACTCTCTCGTTACTGCCTATGTCCGCGTTTCCCAACCCGGTCCTCAGGGACCTCGAGGCAGTCCACATTTTTTGCTCCTTGTCAGCTTCCTACCGGGGAGCAAAAATGTCTGGCAGGGAGCAAAAACTTGGACCTGGTCTGGGGGTCCCCAAAGACCGGGTTAGGAAACACTGCACATACATACAGCTTGTATAATTACTTACGTATGAAAAGGTAGATTAGAAAACCAGGTCATTAAAATAAACACTGAATCAACAGGTACATTTTAGAGCAGTGTTTATTCCATAGAGTGCTATGGAAAATGTGCAGAAGAACAATAAAACAGGAGATAATTAGCAGGCACACACAGCAGTGTGTTGACATCATACAGTGAGTGCTGTTTGTGGAGCACAAGGTAAGCTCTTTGAGAGACAAGGTTTTAGTGAGAAGGCAGATATGTCTGGTAGGTCTACCTGATGCAGTCTGTCACCCCAGTGTACGTGTCCTCCTGACTCCCGCGTGTTAGAGACTGCAGTCTGGTCTTTATTACTGTAACACCAAGTAAACACACTCATACACAATTTATCACTGTAACAGTGAATAAAGATTCACATACACAGACCAGTCTGGTCTTTATCACTTTACAAAGTTCAAAAACATTTATGTGCACAGTGGGAGCACAAATATGCAATAAACAAAACATATACATTCATATACACGGGAGTATTACATACACACACAGACATACAGTAAAACACACAAATTCATGCTGCTAAACATGCTTGTTCACACACACCTATGCATATGCACAGACAACACATACGTCAATTCACATATAGTTCAATGACCATTTTTGCACACGTTTATGGGTTTTGGCGCCCCCTGTTGGCCACACATAGTCACTACAATGGGGGCAGGGCAGGGAGTGACTTTTTGTGTGGGGCCCCAGAAACAAACAACCCACCCCTGACAGGAGGGGCCAGCAGTCTCCCCCCTCCCACCCCCCCAACTCACCATCCACAGGGTTGACAGCCACAGCAGCCGTGCTGCCTGCGATGCAGCCTGAGATGAAGGACACGTAGAAGGGAGCAGGACCCTCAGCACCACGCTTGCCCAGGTCATTCAGGTTGGCAAAGAGAGGGAAATAGATGATAGAAAAGGGCACATCCCTGGGGCAGAGGGGGAGAGGGAGGCTGTTACACGGACACGGCCAGATGCCATCCAATCACAGACATTCACCCTGACCAATGACCTGATCCATCTGAACGTACTTATGACCAAACAGACCAGCAGTGCCCTCTTGAGGCCAAAGTGTGCTTACACACTGCAAACTTCAGCGTTTAACAAATATCACTTCTACCTGCTACTGTATAGCAGCTACGCAGTTATTTATAGCACTTTCTTTTTTTCTTTCTAATTCTGTTTTTAATCTGTTTAGCCGCCTGAGCATAGAATATTCAGTGCTCACAGAAAGTCTTGGGCCGCTTGTTTAACTCCTGTTCAAATGTTGCAAATTTATTGGTTTCATAAAAGGCAATGTTTTAGAATCTGCACATATCTTACGCACAGACATTTTCTTTTTATAAAGCGTCATAATTTTTTGACTGACTCATTCAGTTCCAAAGGGATACTGAACACAAATGTTTGCTGTTTTATGTTATTGCAAAGGTGTTACTACTTAAAAAAGCACCCAGTGAGATTGCTTGTCAATGAACCTTTTAACTCAGAACAGCTCTTCCAGAACTATAAATTGGATTTCAGTTCAGTTTATTACTACTTGAAATGAATGTCTTACTTAAATCTACTGATTGTTTCTAATGTGATTATATATTATAAACAAAGGAATAAAGTAATGATTTTTGCTATAAAACCAATAAATTTGGAATATTTTTGCTGAATTAAGCAAGAATCCCCAGACATTCTGTGAGCACTGTATAATAAAACATAGAAATAAATATATACAAATTTAAATTCAGCCATCCACCTTCCATGACTATTCTTCTTCATTTATTATTATTATTATTATTATTATTATTATTATTGTTGTTGTTGTTGTTGCGAAATGCTTCCTAGTTCACAAAGTAATCCTCTGAGCGCAAGTAGAGACGTCCTCCCGGTGATCTGTGTCTTGCCCTTCAGTAAATAAGCGTATTGGATTTCTGTTAAGTGAGGCTATTGATCTGAACATTCCTCTGGAGTGTTCATACACATTTGACGTTCACCTAACATGCCTTTTGATTTATATGACTCCTTAACTTGCGCGCGCTGACCTGCATGTTCCCCTAGCATTGGTGTGCTAAACGACATCTGTCACTAGCATGTGTTTGGATCTGCGTGTTCCAGTAGCGTGTCTGCTAATCTATATGTGTCACTAGTGTGTGTACTGATCTGCATACTCTCCAAGTAAGTGTGTGCTAACCGATGTGTATCACTAGCGTGTGTACACATCGCGTACTGGCGTGTGCGCACAGCGCATGTTCGAATAGCATGTGTGCTAATCTGCATGCTTCCCTAGCGTGTATGCTGATCTGCATGTTCCCCTAGGGCCTAGCGTGTATGCTGATCCACATGTTCGAATAGCATGTGTGTTGATCTGCATGTTCCCCTAGTCACCAAGTGTGTGTGCTGATCCGCATGTTCCTGTGTGTTTGCGTACCGCACAGTGGAGTGTACCTGAGCAGTGTGGCTCCCAGCCCTTTGTAGAGCCCTGCGATGCCTTTACTCCTCAGCAGATCGCGGGTCAGCTGCATAGCTGTGGGAGACTTGGCTCCCACTGACCTCCCCGCTGCCTCGGGCATTAACTTCCTCTGGGCCTCTAAGGAGAGCGACATCACATGTATGACATCATCAGCATGATGTAATCACATTAGGCTGAAGGGCCCACAATGCCCCAGGTGAATGAGTCTGACACAGAAAATGATGGATAGACAAAGTCACTCACAAAAAAGACCTTCAGGGGTTAGGGGTAAACCAGAGGGGAAACAGACAGATAAGGGTGAAAAACGGATAAGACAAAAACAAACTCAGATATCTATGTGCAAATAAACAGTTCGTTACTGAGACGCAGTGTCCCTGTCTAAGAGAGAACGACAGAATGGCAATGAGACAACGGCGCTAAAAATAAACACATACATAATTTTGACCACACGAGGGCAGCATTTATGTAACCTAACACTTTTGTGTCCTTGAAAATTCCCTAATTTTTTCAATTCCTCACCGAGTCGTCCAGCGTCTTGCAGCTGAATCTTCAGCATCTCCATAGGAGTAGTAACAATGACCTTTAACCACAGACAGCGACAAAACGTTACCAAGTATCCAGAACAAACAAGCAACGCTGGACTTGGCAGCCAAAGCAAACAATTCACAAGGACATCACGAGGCAGAGCAAACCCAGAGAAAATTCTCTCACTGCTTTAACACAAATATTCAGCAGAACAATGCTATATTATTCTGCAAGGTTTTATTAAGGCTATAATTGTTATTCGAGGTTGACCACAATGTGTACTGCTCTGCATGTATATCCATAAAGAGGACAGTTGTACATTCTGTAAATGGAGATATCAGCTCTGCTTTGGGTTAAACAGAACCAAGCTCTAAATTGTGCACATGGGAAGACAAGCTGCACATTAAGAGAGATCTGCCCTATACAGTGTAAATGAAGTGAGATCAGCACTACACTATGTAAAGATGGAGACCGGCCCTACATTGCTGAATGAAGTGAGATCAGCACTACATTAAGAGAGATCAGTTCTACACTGTATATATAATGAAGCCACCCCTAAACTGTGCACATGCAGAGAGATTATCTCCATGTTAAGAGAGATCAGTTCTACACTGTATATATAATGAAGCCACCCCTAAACTGTGCACATGCAGAGAGATTATCTCCA
>JAODJU010000007.1:14175836-14188071 GCA_026776725.1 Gnathonemus echidnorhynchus | reverse complement strand
TGTTAAGAGAGATCAGCTCTACACTGTGTATATAATGAGGTAAGCCCTAAATTCTGTTAAAAGTGAGGAGTTCAGTCCAACATTAAGAGAGATCGACTCTACATTAAGCAAGAGATCAGCTGGAAGCTGTGTATATATAGAAGTCAGCCCTACACTGGGTTCATGAGGGGAGATCAGATCTGTACCAGGCACAGGGAGAGGGAACAGCCCTACCTGACATGTCCCGGCTCCACATCCAGCCAGCATCTCTTTTAGGAGGGTGAGCTTCTGACTGAGAGGAAAAGGGAGACAGTGATTATTTAATAAATACACTTCAAGCATGTTATTTATGGTAGATGAGCCAGCTTCTGACCCCAAAGGAGCTGGCACCAAGATAAGAAGCGCCTAGCGTCTGTGTGGAATTTCCCAATTAATTTTGACATAATACGTCTGGTTCCATTCAGACAGTGTGAAATATCCCTCATATTACTACTGTAAAATGTAATTTAATATTTAATTAAATATACTGTTCCTTCTAACCGAGAAGCACACCCTGAACATGAAAATGGCTTTTTATAGTTTCTCTCCTGAATTCCGCAAAGAATTTTGCATCCTGCATGACATAAATAAACTACAAAATCCAGCATGTTCCCATGCTGTCGAGTATGCAGGTTGACATTTCTGCAGTGCTCAGTGTCACTGGCCACCCGCCTGCTTCCAGATCAAATCTCTCTTAGCAACACAGGTCAGCAACTCTGCTAATGACTCTACTCCTCATCTGAGCCACTTTCAGTACCAGCAAAGACCCCAGTGAAATCCACTGGACATCCACACTGTCCGTCCCCTTTGATCAAAGACCACTCTGTATAGCACCTTTCACTCCTGTCGTCTCCTACAGCAGGCCTGCACAGTCTGCAGTGTTTCTGCCGTCACAGCAATGAGTTCATCTATCATCAAGCGAGAGGTTTTCTGCAAATCCCAGGAAAAAGTCAGGCACTTTTATTTCTTGCTGCATTTTATTAACTTTCAGAAATAACTACGCATGACCCATCATGCCTATTCTGACTATTTTTTACACAGCAATTATTCTTGTGAAGAAAAAAATAACTTGTCCTTAATTTCTTGTACAACACAGTAGCCTTTTATTTTGCTGCAGCTGCTCGACAGCGTGTCTTATAATCTTTAATCCTTCCAGTTTCCATACTTCCATCACATGCTGTCTTCTCTGCTGCTGTTATTTTTGGTCAGATTAATATTCAGCTGGGGTCATATGATCCCCACTGGCAATACTAATGCTACAATGTTTCCAGATTAAAAACCTGAAAGGTTCCAAAATCCATCCATCCAGTGTGATGACGGAGCCATGCCAGTGAAGCAGGGCGTACAGGGAGCAGCAGCCAGCAGGGGGGGCAACACTGCTCCAACAATACCCAGCTGCCAGTGATCACTGTCAGCTAAACACAGGCTCTCCCTGGGGTTTAAGGCGCACTCTTACACTAAGGTAAGGGTGACAAGAGGACTCTGCTGCTACTGCCTACGTCAGTGTTTCCCACCCCGGGCCTCAGGGACCCCCATACAGTCCATGTTTTTGCTCCCTCCCAGCTCCCTGCCCAACAGTTCACGTTTTTGCTCCATGGTAGGGAGCTGGGAGGGAGCAAAAGCGTGAACTGTCTGGGGGTCCCCAAAGACCGGGCTCACCGGCTTATGTGACTATGGTCTCCTAAACCAGACGCAGGATCTGACCACTGCCCATCTGTCTGGCTCAACCCACAAGGTCCTGCACAAATACAACACAAACCTCACAGATTTCCTGCACGTGACACCATCTTCCAAACACTTATCCACTACAGTGTCGCAGTGTTACCCAGAATGCACAGGGCACACCCTGGATGGAATGCCATACTGAACGCCATTAAACTAACTGAATGTGTAGCGTCTGGCAATTTATTTTGGTGTTTGACTGATGCTTAGGAACAGCCGATTTATTTACTCAGGAAGACCGGCAGATCTATGTCCTTGGGCTAGGTAATTCTGTACTCAAGGTTGACAGGTAGGTGCTATGGCTTTGAGGCAGATATATATTTTTTTGAACCTGTCCATCTTGACTTGTCAAAGATACCTTAACAATATTCACTGAATCAGAAGTTTATTCACATGAAGATGAAGCTGTAATGGCTTCCTCCCAGGCACACTTGCATGTACGCACAAATAAATGTTCTGGCCACCTGCCACCTCCCAGCAGGTCTGCCTGGGGCCTGGACTCATTAAGCAAGCCACGCCCCAGATGTACTAATGAAGCAACACAGACGAAACTCAGCAACAGTAACCAGGGCAACCAAGCCGAAGTCGTCTTTGAGCAGGTAGCCCAATGGGGCCTTAAAGTACTGCTTGCTCGTCCCAAAATAAGTTAGCATTGTCTTATTTTAGCTTTTGTTGATTGTGCATAAAATGCATGAGCGCCTCGCGTTAAGCACTGCAGGTTCCCCGCGATTGATCACCCCTGAGTCACACACGCCTCAGCCCGCCACATAGCCCAGGCTGAACCCAAACAGTCTGTCATCCACATATGTCATCAAAACGCGGGAATAACTGTCAGGAATCCCCCCCAGAAGCCTAGCTGTCTGCCCCTACTACACTTTTACTAAGCTGCTACACAAACACAGGCGCCCAGCAGACAGTGTGTACTGAGCTTTGAATCATATTAATAATTCACAAGCCGGTCAGGTCAAAACAATCAATAATTTAACTACCCGGAGCTTTTAGTAGTCATGGCGACACTGAATGGAACAATGTAACACTAAGTACAATCCTGCATGTCGTGTTGATATTTGTAACCTGACGCTATTATGATGCAGCTGACGTGTTGTTTTTGTGCATTAGTAACATTAACGTCAAACCGCCAACATTTATATTTAGTTCTACATTTATTTATTTCACCGATGCTTTTGTCCGACGCGACATACAAGCAAAAATACATTAGAGGCTTGATACATGTGATCTCCACCGGGAAACACAATTTTAAAGCATTTTTATGTTTGTATACAACATATTTTAAGAATTAACACCAGAACTGTTTTCCAACATACCGAACTCAAAATTATAAATACACATGCTTACGTGTTTAATTATTGAATGGGGGTGAGTGGAAATTGACTGTGTTATATTCCTGATATTGATACCCAGGAGTGATTGATCTATGTTCTCAGGAATGACAGATCTGTATACGTTTTCTAGTATAATTGGTTCTTTAGCCATTGCTCAGCCCCAGACTACTGGTAGATTGTGGCTGCTGCCATTACTGACTGGCAACTGGAAGGCTATAGTACATAAGCACTACTCTAACTGGCAGTGGTGTGAGTCTGAGGGCCACACACACACACACACACACACACACACACACAGTACTATGCAAAAGTCTTAGTGAGTCAAACAAAATGATTTTTAAATGATCATCTTGCAGGTGTTAAACTATGATGTTATGCCTGTCAAAGTGTGTTAGCTTAGCCATTACAAAACCACTGCTAAAATCACCCCAGTATTTGCATCAACCATCCAATATGCCCGTGCAGTTTTTTGACTTGACCACTAACACACTTCATATAGCTAATCAATACATCATTGAGTTATTTAACTAATTAAGATAATTAATTAATTGAGCCGGTGGTGAAATTTAACAAATACATGGAATGGCTGGGGTGCCCCTGAGGAGAGGTTTGGGAACTATAGCGGTGTTCATCTAACCATCCAACTAGATATCAGTGAATTTTTGTAGGAGAAGAAATTCTTGTTAGATTTTATTGTATTACTGTTAACTTGCATTAACAGTAAATTAAATCATGTTTCTTTTTCTAAGCAAATATACATTTACTACTCAGATAAATATCTGAAAACATTTTCTTTGATTGTGATGGGTTGGTGCCCCATCCTGGGTTATTCCCTGCCTTGCCCCCATAGCTTCCAGGATAGGCTCTGGACCCCCCCGCGACCCTGCATAGGATAAGCAGGTACAGAAAATGGATGGATTGATACCTAAGACATTTGCACAGTACTGTATGTAAATAGTGTGTCTGTGTGTAATCCAGCGTGTATAAACATGTGAGCCAGTGAGATCTGGTGTGTTTGGGCCCATCGGTGTGTTAATGCCCCAGTGTCCCTCACCCATCCTTGGAGAGGTGGAATCTGAAAAAGTCATTTGCAGCCAGTTTGATGGCCTTCTCCGGCGTCACCAGGGTTAAGTTCACTGCAGCCCCTGAAAGACAGCGAGCATTGCTGGGTCTCTGAAGAAAGCGGACAATAGCACTTCTCGCCTTTTGATGCCAGTCCCTGGCCCCTTACCTCTGTACATCCCAAAATAGCCCTCCGATCGGATGGTCTTGATAAGGCAGTCTGACCTGCAAGGCAGGCACAAACAGGGGGCGACACGGTTGGACAGACGGACCAAATGACGTTGCTCGATAAATCAAATGTAAGAAATGCCTTGTGGGCAGGTACTGCTTGCTGTCCCTGAATCTGCTATCTCTACTGAATGACAAGAAAAACGGGGGCAAATGAAGGTGATAGCCATAGACGACTCTACGCTTCACTTACAGGGGGCGCAATGTAAGAGAGCCCAACCAGTCATCCAGATAAAAATTAAGTACATGTACAACAAATTATTATTACACATGATTGCACATGACTAACACAAGCTAGATTTCAAATCTAATATAACTGTCTAACGTGATTTTATTGCACTTAATATGTTCTAATAGCATTTTCATCTGACCAGTAGGGGGTGCAATTGCATCCTGTGCACCCACTGTAAAATCGCCCATGGTTACAGCCAATACAGTTAGTGTGTGATGCAGTAACAGGGTCCGTAGTGTGTGCCCTTTACTAGGCAGACAGCCTGACTAAAATAAGCAAAGCAGAATACAACAAAAAACAGTTAAACCACAGAGCAGAGGCACACTGGTACCGCCACTGTGATCAAAGTCTGAGTGTGGAGCTGCTTTGAACTTAAAGTGTGGTGATAAACCCTCAAGGTACTTCTGGGTTTGTCAAGTCTGAGGCTTTTAGAGGCGGCCGGCTGCCTGTTAAAACCCATCTGCACATGCAACCGTGGGGCATCAAAGGGGAGACTGTACATACATGCTGGAATAGAGGCGCGACCCATTCTGCTGGTTCTGGAGGCGGGTCTTGGCCAGGTCTATGGGAAACACACAGGTCACCCCGATCAGCCCTGCAATGCCCCCATTGATCAACTTGGCAGGCAAACTGGAGGACAAGAGAGACAGAGTTCAAGCACATCCTGCTCAACGTCAGTGCAGAATAGCAGTGTTACCCTGTTTCATACCATGTTTATCATGTAACATATTTAGCATTTTTACCCAAATCATAAATAAATCACTTTTCACATATACTGAGCTTGGAATTTTACCCTGTTAAATACCGTTACCTAGTAATGAAGCTGGCTAAATGAAGCTTCATGAACCATTTGCTGTATTTTTTGACCCCACTAGATTCCACTCCTGGTTTGCTTTGGGGCATGCTTTGAGCACTTTCTGAAGAGAGAGCACCATCTAGTGGAGCCAGAAAATACAGCAAGTGGTTCATGAAGTTTAATTTGCCATCACCATCATTACCCATGACCAACAACTTTCTGTCACTATAACATACTATTACTAACATACTATAAGAGCTGCTTAGGCTGGGGTAGTGACACTGATATTTTCGCTATTAGCTTTTAACAAATTGGAGGTGAACAGTTACAAAACTGTCAGATCCTTTGATGTAACGTTACAGAAGCTTGACTCCTGACCGTCAATGAGCTGTGTAATGAGCTACTATAAAATAAATAAACCTGACACACACTATTACAGTATATTTAAATCAGCACAGTCTGGTATTAATAAGGGCTAAATCCATCCCTCCATCCATTTTCTACCCCCACATTTCTTGCGCACCGACCCATCACAGGGCACACACACCATTCACACACACATTTACGTAAGGGGCACATTCCCATATCTCACATCCGCAGTTTCGCTTATTTGTGCGCTGGCCATGAACAATTAAACGGGAATGTTTCTGAAGCTTGCGGAACGAACACAGAAAATCGCAGATGCATGAGCTAAGGACAATGCTGATAATGATTTGGATCATAAAAAAATCATATCATATATAAATATTAGTAATACATGATATTTGTTAGTGTAAGGGCATACTGTATCTTTAATATTAAAAGTCTAGGTTTGGGGTGTGGCACATATCTTTGGCAACCAGCCAAACTCACATGTTAGCTGTCTTTGTGACAGTGGAATCTCATGTTTCTCGCAGTAGTTTAAACTTTTCAGTGCCTTTAATTTTGCACTTTTAATAATGGGTGCAAAACCTAGTGCTCCCAGTGCATTCAGTAGTAACATTTTACATAGAGGGGCATAATTTAAATGGTTTGCATAGTATATTAAAAGATTTTGATAGGTAATAAAAAAGTAATTTGACATGCAACGTGTACAGTACTATACTGCATGTTTAGAAATGAATAATATATAGACATTTTATGTTATCGTTCAGGCTAGCAGACTTATGGGTAGAGGTTAGGGGTGCCCAAGTATTAATTGCGAATTGTCACATTCGCGGGGACCTGACACCCCTAACCATCTTGTGAAGGGGTTACTGTGTAGTCATTCTTTGATATGTTATATGTTATATCTTGTGTGCGGGTTTCTAGATACTTGTTGAGTTGGCCTATTTAGGATGTTTTTAATTCTCTAGCCCTAATCTAAAAACGCACGGCTAGGCCCTGTACAGGGAGGGGCCCAGCGCCTAATCATGCAGCCGACTGTCTGCAGCCCAGCCTGTGAGGCTGGCTTCACCTTCACTCACCCCTCCCACCCCGCAGTCTCACTGCCAGGCGGCCAGGGACCCCCCGCCAACCGAACACGACGACAGATTCTCAGGCGAAAATAAAGTGGAGCATCTCTGACACGGCCTGGGCGTCTGCCCGCCGGCTAGTGCCGGCATGAACCCGGCTAGATGATGGAAGCCTGCGTGATCATGGTGACGGAGGGTGCTCTACCTCCATCAGGGCCTGTTTTATTCCGGCTAAATCTAAACAGCTTTAAAGTCCTTTAAAATCCATCCATCCAACCATTTAAATGAAAATGTCAAGCTGGATAAATGCACATATCTCTTACTTAATTTTCCGGCTAATTAACACTAATTAATTAAAAACGCCTCCCCTGACAGTTCGCACTTACCTTATCTGCTTGTCAGCCATTTATACTGGACCCCTTTCAGTGCGTCAGTGTGCTGGGCCGCGTTCTGCGTCTCTCGATAAGCGTGTCTCGCGACGCTTTGGCGGTACCTGCGTCAGTCAGGCCGCTTATCAGTCAATTGGCCCAGGAGTGTGAGTAAGTGCCTTTAAGGTTGTCTATTTGGTCTGAGTGTCAGTCCGTTTGTCTGTTAACGTGCCGCATCAGTCTGCTTGCGCCGGGCTGCCGGTCAGAGTCGTTCCTGAAAGAGAAAGACAGAGAAACCAGACTGATTCACTGTCGCGTTTCCTGCCAATGAACGGCCTCTCTCCTGACAACGGCCTCTCTCCCGACCCTCCTGGCATTTCTCTGACCCCTCCTCCCCATCCTGCATATTTTCCAAACCGCTCTCACTGACCCCAAATCTGTCACTGAGGCTTCCATCTGGTGCCGCAGGAGGACTAAGCGCTGGAGCACTATGCTGTAGCTCCGATGCTCTAGCAAAACGCTCCGTCGTGGACTGAGCCTCTCTAAGCAAATGCAGGATTTCACCACATTATATAAGCTAATAACAGCGTACATACCTCTCTCTGCATTATACAGTGTGAATTTCAACATCCAATTTATCCACCTGAATATTAATAAAAAATAACCAGGCGTTAACCGCTACGTGAGCATAATACAAACCTGAGGCTTGGTGACCATGACTTTGCTATGCTAATGCATCTTTGAAAAATACAGTTCTAAATACTGGATGATTTAATATTATACTCTATTTCATGTTGACAAAAAATGTGTTTTTGTTTAGACTGGTTTAATTCTAATACATTATAATCCATGTATGTTTCTTCTGGGTTTAGCTTAATAATCAGCAGAGTATATGTACTAGACATACTAGCCTACTAGCATACTAGCCTACTAGCATACTAGCCTACTAGAGTACCTACTTCTCACTTAGAATGAGCACAAGCACAGACACGACCATTGGTGTCTTTGCTACTTGTGTCGATGCTCTCGAGTCTGTGCTGCAGACGTCTGCGCGGCAGTTTGGCATGCAGCGCCTGGTCTACATTAGAGGCCTTGAGCAGAAAAGGGTCTTTCCTGTTTCCTGTATTTTCCACCCCTCTCTGCACCAATCACAGCGTTGCCAGTCCACCTCTCCGCCTCTCACTGTACATTCACGCCAGTGTTGACACTGGCTTAGCGTTTCCTCGCCTGATAACAAGTTTATTTTTCCTCGTTGCTTAGGTCAGTGTGCACAGTTGTGGTCGTATTTCCTCACACACGGCATATCGAGTGAGAAAGGTACAGCCACCTCATTCCTTGGCCCTCGTGTTCCACCTGCTTGTTCATTTTATTTGCCGGCCGGTTCCCGCTTGACTTTACAGACTCTGAAAAGCTTGATGTGCATCTAAAGAGGAATGAAGCAGCAGACAATAGAGTAACCAACTTAATTGTACTTGCACCCCATCAAGGCCACTCCGGACAACAATTGTAACTAACAGTAATACTAATATTTAGAATAATCCACCCCCCCATCTTGCATAACCAATGATCCACTTGCAGGGTCGCAACAAGCCTGGAGCTACTCCCAGGAAGCACATGGTACGAGGCAGGGAGACTCGCTGGATAGGATGGCATCGCGGAGCTCAGTTCACACACTATGAGCAGGCCCGACTCCAACTTTGAATTGTTGGGTGGACCACTGATCCTCTAGAGGGGCCAGGGTTAAAGCTTGCGGGCCAGATTTTATAGCTTTGGCTGTTCCACTCTTCCCACGGCTGGCAAGTGGGCCAAGCTTATGATTGGATAAAAGCTAGGCCTGACATCAACCAATTTAGAGATAAAAATTCACCTAACCAGGGCTCATAACCATGACGGTGTGAGACCACAGTGCTACCCGCTGAGCTAAAGAGCAATGTTGATAATCATCATCATCATCATCACTCCCAATACCTCAACATGTCAGTCTGTCATTCCGTGTGGCTTTCAGAAGCAGAGCCTGATGGGGAACACTCTTAATCATCATGACGGCACATGTCAAACAGTGACAAACTGCAATAGCAAAGCAGAACAGTGGTCGCTCGTCGAAGCTCTCTGACACAGAGGGACAGACACTTAACGGTATGGTTGCTAAGCAGCACAACATTACAGCCTCAGAAATTACTAAAAAGAACAAAATCAGCATCTCTGTGACCCAGTTTCCGCAAAATCTGTAGCATTGTCAGATTCACAAAGCCCAAATTCATACAAAAACCCCTTCGATCTAAGGCAGACACACAGCAACAAATATCCTGCCATAAGCACAAAACCTGAGCCCCGAGCAACTGAAAAAGTATTATTGTCTGATGAGTCATGTTTCACACTTCTTGCTACATCCAGATGGATTTACACTTTAAGAAAGCCAAAGGACACCTTCAATTGACAATATCTTTTCGTAAGGTTGGCCATCTTGCGGGAATCATATCTGATGACTCTTCTGGTACTTTAATTGCTGAATAATATGTGGTCATTTTACAGATCCTTATGAATTTTTGAAGCACAGAATGCAAAGTAGATTTTCACACCTTTCATCCTTCAAACAACTGGAGGCTTTTCTTTTTGAAAAGTGGTCCAATATCCCTCTACACACAGTTCAGGACTTCAGTCTGAGATAGACTGAAAATGGTTCTCAAGATAGAGTGTGGCCCTACGCCTTGTTAGCATCTCATTTTTCTGTTTCTATTATATGTAATTCTTGTGTTGCACTTCTGCTCCTTTGTTGTGTAGTTGTTATGTTGGTCCTGCTCCTAGCTGTACCTGGCCTTTCACTGGAAGCTCAGCCTAGCTGTACCTGGCCGTTCACTGGAAGCTCAGCCTAGCTGTACCTGGCCATTCACTGGAAGCTCAGCCTAGCTGTACCGGAGCGTTCACTGGAAGCTCAGCCTAGCTGTACCGGAGCGTTCACTGGAAGCTCAGCCTAGCTGTACCGGGGCGTTCACTGGAAGCTCAGCCTAGCTGTACCTGGCCGTTCACTGGAAGCTCAGCCTAGCTGTACCTGGCCGTTCACTGGAAGCTCAGCCTAGCTGTACCGGAGCGTCCACTGGAAGCTCAGCCTAGCTGTACCAGGGCGTTCACTGGAAGCTCAGCCTAGCTGTACCGTAAATAAATGTAAAGTAAAGTAAATGTAAATATGTTTTCCACTACCTAGAAATTGATCTTTTTGTGATTTACAAGCATTATACCCTCACACACATTAGGCCTGATTGAGCTATTAATTGGATAAGCACATAGTTCAGATCATATTAACAGTGCTGGAAAAAAAATAGTATTAGTCAATGAATACAAACGATAAATATGTTTTTATTTCTTCATTTTCACATTGTTGTGAATAATTTATCTAATCAACAGTGATTATACACTTAGTTACTCAGCACCAAAATACATTAATACCCATTTAACAACTGTAAGGAAACAAATTTTTGATTCTTTTTTTTCACTCTTTAGCAATTCTCAACAAATTCAGAGCTGAATAGTTTAATATAACAGTTTTACAAAAAAAATGGGCTCAACCAATAAGGTGGGCTTGCAAAATCCGGGGATCATCAGCATTCCACACCTGCACCTATTCAGCCAACACAGAAGTGCTAAAGCCCCAAGCAAAATCAGTCCCCACAGGTGTCTCTGTGCCACCAACATGCAAGACAGGAAGTCACATCAGCAGAACAGGCACAGCACTCTGTCCATTGTTCATCTTCAAAATGAATACACAGTATTTAAACACAACAAATGTAAAGAGTTTAAATCAATCCCTGTTTCATAATACTTCTATTATCAAAATAACTGAGCCTTATTCCAGTCAAGCCCTTATCGGCCGGCTCACCCACTCCGATATCCGCCTATTGTGCTGATGTTTGAGTCTGTACAGAGGTTGTGGACTCGCAATTCAGGTAGATCAACCGACAGGAGGAGGAGTCATAGATTTCCTACAGAAATGCACACCCAGAAACATGGCAGCAGAGGTGGTGCTATCTCTGTCCCGAGTGCAGCTCATCAACCAGAAACTCAGCAATGTAAAGCCTACAAGATTTATAGGGGATCGCCGAAGAACCAATACTAGCTGGGCATTATGACCATGGAAAGCTGTCCAGTGAACAGTACAGTATTCTAGAAAGAAGACCCGATATCCTACAATGGGGTGGTGCAGCATTAGCACTGTCACCTCACACCTCTGGGATCTGGGTTCGAGTCTCCGCCAGGGTTCCATGTGTGTGGAGTTTGCTTGTTCTCCCCATGTGGTCCTGGGGTTTCCTCTGGTTTCTTTCTCCCCCTCAAAGTCCAAAAACATGCTGAGGCTAATTGAAGTTACCAAAACGTCTGTAGGTGTGTGAGTGCGCTCTGCAATGGGCTGGCGCCCCCTTCTGGGTTGTACCCTGCCTTGCACCTATAGCCTCTGGACTCCCTGCAACCCTGACTAGGACAAGCAGTTTCAGAAGATGGATGGATGGACCCTATAATGACCTACCCAAAGGCTCAAAGACACCATAGCAACAATCTCTGCTCACAAACCGACTTTGATAACAAACCCAGTTTAACCTTCATTCGGGAAGCGATCTTTGAACTGTCCATGATGAGGAGTGAGGATCCCATCCACCAATCAGCAGACATTTACCTACAAACCAACTCCCCCTTGCCCCCCCCAGCTGTAGTCCTGCTAACATCCACTTTTCCCCGTTTCATTCTCCACGCCAAACAAAGCTGCAAATGGTGTAAAATTAGACCGAGTGTTAACACCACTGCCACCTTCTCCCTGCAATTAGCAGCCTCCACCTACCCACAATGCCCTGCTTGTCTTCCGCCCACTGGGGACTCTCAGCCAAATCCAGCCAATGGATAATACCTCCCTACTGATGCATATCCGAACAGGAACGGCAGCAAAAACACACACGACCCCAACACATGCAAACTCAGCTGGCTGTTGCCTGGCCTCTTTTGTTCCTGCCAATAAGGTCAGTAAAGCACCATGCAAAATGTGTAACATA
>JAODJU010000007.1:14158697-14175736 GCA_026776725.1 Gnathonemus echidnorhynchus | reverse complement strand
CCTAGTCCGCAGGATGAGGGGAACAGGTGGAGGGTGGGGGGGGGATTCTTTAACAAGAACCATGCTTTATGTCTGACCATGCATGAGGGAAAGTAAGACGACCAGGAAGTGGAGCGAGGAGGAGAAGAGAGGCAGGGGCAAGGGGCTTAATGAGAGACAGCTCGCTTCTTGTTTGAAGACAGACAGGAGTAATGGAGCGAATAGGGAATGAGCGTACGCCGTGAGTGTGTGGCTGATTAGAAGTACGCTCTCTCCACCGTAGCCTTAAACCAGCCTGAGCAGGGCGTGAGTATTAA
Organism: Gnathonemus echidnorhynchus; assembly: GCA_026776725.1. Lineage (NCBI taxonomy): Eukaryota > Metazoa > Chordata > Actinopteri > Osteoglossiformes > Mormyridae > Gnathonemus > Gnathonemus echidnorhynchus. Next base: position 14,175,440 of record JAODJU010000007.1, on the reverse strand, counting down.
GCCTCAGAAATGAGTTTTGCTACAGCAGACAGAGAAAAGAAAGGCAGAAAGAGGGATGACAATTGGAGGGTAGTTTTCTTTCTCATTTCCTCATTTTCACTTTCTTTTTTCAGCAACCCTTCTCTGACATTGTGTAGGACTGAGTGCGTATCTAACATCGTGCTTACGTGTGTGTACCTGTATTCACACATGCATTCACCACTTCACGCGTGCGAATGGCTGCCTCAGTGTGTCGCTGCACATGCTTGTTTATGAATGTGTCTCTGAGTGTGTTTATGAATGTCTATGTATAGATGTATGTTTCTGAATATATCTGAGTATATCTGTCTATGAATGAGTGTCTATGTATAAATGTAAGTCTCTGAATGTATCTGAGTATATCTGTCTATGAATGAGTGTCTATGTATAAATGTATGTCTCTGAATGTGTCTGAGTATCAGTCACATCTTTATTGACTATTTTGTACACATTGTTACACATTACCACCTGGGGAGTTGCTATCACAATTTTGTTGTGCTGTCACGAGCAATGACAAAAAAGATCTGAATCTTAGTTCTTGACCGTGGAGGTGTCTCTGGTAACTGCCTCTAGACCGAGTACAACCAGCAGTCCCTAATCTGACTCTCTCAACAGAGGTAATGAGGTACCGGAGTGGCAGGTACCATAGTGACATATAACTTTGTGCCATGAAGCTTTAGCCAAAAACTAACCAAGTGTGACCTCCGAAACCAGGAGAGATCCTGGTCCACAGACTCTGAACCAGTTCTGGTGTTTAGCCCACCTCACTAACACGTCCATGCAGTCCAGCCTGGAACCCTCACAGAAGCTCAGTGTTAAAGTCTGACTCTACTGATAGAGCAGGAACAGAGAGCGGCATTGTGGGAAGGGTCGAGAGAGCAAGGTCCAGGGCAAATCTGCTTATTCTGCCCCTTTGCTCCCACTGGAATGAGGTTAAAACTCTAATCCCAACCCTTTCTGGTTCCATTTCATTCTGGGGTCTTGACCTTTGTGCATCTCTCTGTCTCCATGGCATTTTTAATGTGTCATATCCAGGGATCTCAGCTAAAAAGGGGCTTCAATCAACCTTGCTCAATAAAATTTTAAGCCTAGTTTCTTACAGGATGGGATTTGTCAAGTTTTTTTCATGTCCGGACTGAAATATAATATACAATTTAATCCATAATGCGTGACCAACCCCCCGACTCCACTCAACAACTACACCATCTCGTCAAGTGTGTCACACTCTACTACAGTGTTTCTGACCCCTCCCTCGGCAACCCTCAGACAGTCCATGTTTTTGCTATCGGGAGCTGGGAGGGAGCAAAAACATGAGGGTCCCTGAGGACTAGGTTGAGAGACACTGCCCTGCTGTGCCTGTCACAGAGTGTGCTGGCACTGGCTGAGTGACACACCACGTCAGGCCCTGCTGTGTCATACATCGCAGTGCGGTACTCACTGGCTGAGTGCCACACCACGTAAGGCCCTACAGTGTCATACATCATTGTGGGGTACTCACTGGCTGAGTGACACACCACGTCAGGCCCTGCTGTGTCATACATCGCAGTGCGGTACTCACTGGCTGAGTGACACACTACGTCAGGCCCTACAGTGTCATACATCACAGTGGGGTACTCACTGGCTGAGTGACACACCACGTCAGGCCCTGCTGTGTCATACATCGCAGTGTGGTACTCACTCGCTTCCAAACTCAGAATGTGTTAACTGACTCCAGTCTTCAAAAGCTCTGTGGCTCAGGCTGAATAAGAACATAGGCATGTCAAGGAATTAAAACAGAAAAATGACGGACCATTTATAAAGCACATTCCTATCAAAATTCAAACACAAGTGCTAATATAACTTCCATTTCATATCTGTGTAAACTACCAAAAGGAAATTCTATGGCATGCCTGAACTCTCATTTTTTCATTAGATAAGATTAAATATAAATTCACACTGGACGTTCACCACCAAATGAGAAATAAGAGTTTGTCGTTCTATATGGGTTAACTATACCCAAATTAAATCAAAAAAGTACCACAGCACTGGCTTTCTGTTCCTTGTTAAGAGTGAACTAACCCAAAAATACTGGATCCTCTTCATTCCAACTTCCTGCTCTGACTTATGTTCCTCCAATGGAAATGTTCCGTTCACCCCAGGTGGGTTTTCAGGGCAGCAAATGGGAGTCTCTTGTCAAAGTCCAGGGTGATGCACATTTTTCCAGAAGCCTACTTGCATATATTACTTTTTCCTGTAGGGTAACAGGCTTGAAATGCAATACTTGTTCTGTCCATTAGGGGCACTTCTGACACCCATTACCCATCCTTCCCTCCCCTGCCCATATGTGCGGGAATATGTTTTAAGCTCAGGGTGCTGAAAGTCAGAATTGACCATTGATTGTTTATTGCTGGCGGTTCTGTAGTCCATTTGCAGAAGTAATCATAAAGTTGCCTCTGAACCATTGTGAGATAACATAATGCTATGGGTTTCTTCGACCAAAACTATATGCATGGGCAAGCTGCCCACAGCATTCTGATACTGCATTACCACCGACATCCAGAGGGGGCGCTGAAGCACCCTCAGCATCCCCACTTCCAACGCTATGGCCCCTGGCAGAACCCTTTGTCGCACACATCTCTTTAAACATGGGACAGCATTTCTCTACTGCCCCTCTCAAACTAAAAATGCTAAACAGCCAGTGAGACTAGCTGTGAGAGTCACTGCCTGAGGGAGCCTTACAGATCTCCCCAGAGCCCTCAGTTCTGCAGCAAACCCATGAGCTGCTGACTCCCAGCAAAGACTACAGACTCCCATCTCTGACCAATCCTCAAGGCACACTCAAATGCACATATAACTTGTAAAGCATACACATATAGACACACTGGGTTTACATCAACAAAACAGCACCTCATAAACTGGGAGGAAGCATGTTGTGTAGAGAATGACAATGCACACTGTACCTGTGTGTAACAGCAGCCTCCTCTCCTCCCTAACACCCTCTCTGGGTGCTCTGATTGGTTATCCATGGAAGGGGAGTGGCTAGGCTTTTGCACACTCAGAATTTGTAGCATGTGTCTGTGGGCCTATGTCTTTGAGTGTGTGCCAGTGTGGGAGATAAGCAGAGGTCCTCCTTCCAGTGACCCACTGTACTGCAGTGCACTGTAACTTTAACAGGCATCCTGCTCAGAAAATGGGCAGCACCACAAATGCTGAGTGAGAGGCTTTGCATCAAAGGGAAATAAAACAATCAATCAAAAACTTTCAAAACAATAAATACTTTGACACATGCTGAGCTATACTATACACTCTGTTGTACAGTGCTGGTATTATACTAAGGTCACTGTCTGCATTTAGTAATATACTGCAATGTACAACTGCACTGCATAGTACATCGTACTGCAGGTTAGGAGACAATACTGTACTATATAGTATAAAATTAAAATAGATTTTATTGATCCTGGGAAAAATTCATGCAAGATAGACATGACCCAGGTGGTGATCAAACTCATCATCTTGGCATTATAAACAATACACTCTAACCAGCTGAGCTAATAAACCCAACTGACATCAACCGCATCAATCTGAAACACAGATATGCCCCCCGTCAAATGAAATATTCTGAATATGTGCATGTCTGTGCATGTGAGTGTGTGTGTGTGTGTGTGTGTGTGTGTATATGTGTTTGTGTGTGACCAAATGTCCCCCACAACGTAAAAAAATCAGGTTATTTTGACATTGTGGGGTTAGGACTGGGTAGGGGTTAAGGTCGTCATGTTGGAATTAGAGTTTTCCCCATAGAAATGAATGGAGAGTCCCCACAAAGATATAATTACAAACCTGTGTGTGTGTGTGTGTGTGTGTGTGTGTGTGTGTGTGTATGTGTGTGTGTGTGTATGTTCTCTGAAGACTGAATTGAGGCAGAGAGAAGCTGGAGCAGAGAGGATGTACACTGATAGCCTTTGTCAATGTCGCACCCTGGGAAAGAGGAGAGCACAGGAACCTGAGCCACTGACAGGGCAGGTCTGCCGAGGCCCCCAGGGGCTGGGGGGGCGCTTTAAGGTGACCGACTCTCTGCCTGAAGCTGGGGATTTTTTATGTGATGCCTCAAAAAAAAAACATTTATACTAACGTTCTCATGAAGAACTGTAAGATAATCACTGTTTCTAGATCTCCCAAAATTCTAATATTACTATTATTATTTTGTATCCCTTTTACATAAAGGAAATGTTATATGCATAACATTTATATGTGACATAATAGATCAAAACCAGATGATTTCTGTTTTTGGTGTGTATGTGGTGGGGCCATTAAGCATCGAAATAGGCAGTCATTGTGCTTCAGAAAGTAACTGCAGGGACATGTTGGTCAGTTCATGGACCTAATTTTAATGAAATTAAAAAATCAACATATATCAGATGTTTTGAGCCAAGCTGCATTTCTGATATGTGATTGTATCCAGTGCAGTTATCAATCTCCTGCCTTCTCCTAGGAAGATGCCAACCATGTATAAGACACAACTGGAGAGGACTGTACCACAGTCAGGTGGGGTGGGGGAAGTCAACATCGGATTAAAATAGTTCAAAAAGGTTCAGTTTAGAATGGTAAGATTAAACTCTTAATCGTTTAATCTTGCAGAACTTAATCAACATCTTAGCATAAGCAGACTGTACTAACATTTCCCTCATTTTTCAATCACAAATCACAAATTTGCCCTGTTTGGTTTCTTCAGCTTGCAGCTAAATTGTTAAGTTATTCAAACAGCACTCCGTCACTATAGGACAGTACGGTCACCACGGATCACCCCACGGAGACATGATAGCACCGGTGATGTCACAGCAACAACCTACGCCTGGCACTGCTTCTGCTGCTCCCGGAACATTCTTTCGGAACATTTCCCCTCTGCAATCCTGAAAGCTGACGGGGTGAAACCGGGCAGACTTGTGAGTTCATGAAAAGTCTCCTTGAAAGAGGCGGACAATCGCGCATTCGGTGCCGAGTATGGAAACAGATCAAGGCAAACGTTTACAAGAGCCTCTTATACTTATAGAATTCAATGGCCACTCCAGCACTGTGTGAGTTTTCCTGTGATTTGGGGTTAAGGAATATTGGCCAAAGGCCAATCGATGGAGGCAGTAAAAAGTGCAACTTTCCAGTTCAAACTGAAACGGAAAGGAGAGATGAAAAGTGGGAAGTATTATCACATGATGAAGTTTCTCTCGCTTCTTCTCAAGGTTTTCGCTTCTTACAAAGAGTTTCCCACAGTCTTCTATCTCACTCGTTCCTTCTCAGTCCTCTCTCTTGCTCAAAATGATATTTTATATAGAAAATACGTACTATAATGCAACAAATGACCATTTTATTTCAATGAGGCATTTTTACAAACCAGTTCATACTACTGTGGTCACACTTGAGACACTTTAGTTGAAGGGCGTGTGCCCACATGCCTGGACCTCCACTCCTGACCCGGAGCACAAAGCTCACTCATTTGCTCATTTATCCTTTACACTCATTCACTAGGCTGGCCTCCATTAATTCCCACAGCCGATCTCTCCATTCATTCAGCAGGCCGATCTCATTCATCCGTGCAGCTGGTAGCACTTTGCTTAAGAAGAGGACTCTCCTTAGGATTTGAATGCAGGGCTTCCTGGTCACAAGCAAACCACCATGATCTCAATCCCGCGGTGCAGCCTACCCCGCCCCCCCCCCCCCAAATCGCTGCCCTACTCCCCGCTCTGTAACCCGGCTGAAGACAGTACTGATCGCCACCGTCTTGCTGGAAGCCACAAACGTCCACATTGTAGTTAAACAAGCTTCGAAGTCTTACGCCGCCTTTGCTTTCAGCAAACAAACAGACCCCTAGGCACATTTAACAGGACATGGGATAACAAGCAAAGCACCACAGCACTTAACAGAGTGGGACAGCAGAATTACTGATTATTCCGGGGTGGGGTTACTTCATCAGCTTACCGTAAGTACTTATCCAGTAAAGCGAGTTTAATTGACATGGACCTTCTAGTAAAAAAAATTAATTCAGGTAGAAAATGTTGCCAGTTAGAAAGAGCTCAGGCAGCAAAACACTCAAACATTTTTCAGTTCAATTTTCTACTTAATGGCTCTACATGACCTGTGAACACGAGCGGAGTAATACGGTAATAACAGTAATAAAAAAAAGACAACAGCAACATTAAAAGAGCAAAGGTAAGGTGACCTTCGAGCTCCATTCATGGCTAATAAATGGCTAGTCAGCGATTGTGGCAGGAAGCATCGCCTGGGAAGGAAGAATTGAGCCATCGTACACGTGGGACAGGATGCCAGTCCCTCACAGGGTGCCCCCCCAACACGCGTTCATGCTAAGGCTATGTCACAGACAGCAGGTCACAGGGACAACTGTGTGAATGAGCGGACTCTGCTAACACAGAAGCAAGGATGCATTCGAGCGCAGAACCCTGGAAGGGGCAATGCTACCTGGAAAACTACCAAGCCACAAAAAACATGCACCCCTCTCCGACAGATAAAGAACTGGATTCGAAGCCCCCAAACCGGGAAATATGAGGCCATCGTGCCACCAATTAATCGAGCATTTTAACTGATGCCTCTGAGTGATTAAGTTTTGCATGTGTGATTTAGTTAATATTCAACATATCACAATCTAATACAATGCAGTTTATGTTCCAAACTGTTCTCACGGGGTCAACTGCCTGATTCCAATGCACTTCAGCACGAACAAATCTTGAATAGCAGAGAACATGAACACATCAGTGTCATAATTGGTATTTATTAACCAACAAAAAGACTGAAGTGCCTGGGCATATTATCACCTCAAATGGAAATAGGACACCATTTACAAACAAAAATTTTTAGGACTGTAATGTACAACATTGAATATACGTTTTCCACAGTGTGATGCAGTGGTAGCAGGCTGGTAGCACTGTTGCGTCACACTTCTTGCTGGGGGTTTGAATATTGACCCCATTCTCTTCGTGTGGAGTATACATTGGACTGCAGGTTTCCTCCTGCAGTCCAAAGACATATGGCACTTTAGTGCGTAAATGCATTGTGATGGGTTGGAATCCTGAACAAATGTACTTTGCTGCGTCGGATAAACTCCCCCGCCCCTCAACGCTGTCCGGGCTAAGTCGTTGGATGAACAGATTTTAATGCATAGCGCGTGCATTACCAGATGCGAACTGTCAAAGGTGCAGATTTACCCCTTGGCCCTTCTCTCGCGCTTTAAACGAGGAGTCGCGAGCGTCCGCGCACGCGCAGGCAGGGACGCGCTCACCACCTACTCTTCCAAAGCATTATTAATTCACTATCATTATCACCGATGCACGCAGGGGTAGGCTTGCATTGACACAAACGCACGTCGGCCCCCGAAACACGGACGCCCCCGGACGATGCGTGATCCACGGCAGACACACGCTGGCTCCTACGACTCGTTAATCCGAGGATCAAAAAAAAACACAACTAGCTACTAGCTCGTCGGCTAGCATCTCATTTAAACCATTTTGAATATATACTATGCCAAATAAAAAATAAGATACCGTGACTATGATATTCTTGTTATGCTGACAATAGTGATGTAACGTGATTTACCAAACCTGGTTCATCCTGTAATGCATTAGTATACGTTTTCAAATCCACCATCAATCATTAAAATAAAACATACGCTGCTACAGTCCAGCTACATAGTTACACGTACTAATACATGAAATTTAAAATATGGCTGGTAGACGGCAATATAAACGTTCAAAAAGGTGCAATGACAGTTGTCCCTCTATTCCTATGTGCAATCATATTTCGACACATAACGGGAAGCGAATCGCTGTTCCTCCGCGATCAACGCTCCGTTTTCGCATGTGTCATCAGTGAAAAACATATTTTGAAGATTTTTTAATTCTCAATATTGCTGATGTAAAATGATATGTCCACATGCATATCGTGATGCTTTTATATATACAAATATTATTTCAAGTTCTGCTTCTGCATGTTTATTGTCAGAGAATGACAAAGGAATAATAATAATACACTTATAATATTCCCATACCGTGCCTTGTCCTCTTTGCAGAGTTGGACACCCTTTGCTTTTATCGAGATCGCTAGTTGTCTTTCGCTCCCCTTAGTTCTGCCGGTGTTACTAGCAGTTGTGTCCCAGTGTGTAAAAGAGAGAGAGAAGGAGAGATTGTGGTGGGGGGGGGAGAGAGAGAGAGAGAGAGAGAACGGGGCACAGGAAGGATAGGAATATGGAGATGGATGAAGAATGTAGTGGCTCGCAATGCAGGAGAAGACTGGAAAACGAGGTCATCTGGTGGCTGGAGCGTGTCATTGCAGGCACAATGTGCGGCACCGGGGACGGTGTGTGTGTGTGCATGTGTCTGTGAGTATTGTGCGCGCATGTGTGTGGGGGGGAGAGGAGGGGGGCAATAAAGCAGCGTCGTTTTGCCGGCTGTTGTATATTATATGACCTTGAAATTAACAAAGATAAAAATGGCACCATAAATGAAGTTCCTAACTTCCCGAATATTTACTTTGAAAATGTAGTTCATATTTGTATTTTATGCGGACGGCTGTTTTTTTTCTTGGAGGTACTCTCATTTGTTGACCTATTTCACCGCCCAGTATAAAGTACAACGGTAGTAAAATGGACTGTGAAATTTGTTGAGTGTGCTATAGTGCGTCTGAAATAACGTTTCAGTGAACACTGTCAGCAGTCCTGGGGGGTGATGATGTGTCCTTTATGTTTGCTTGCTCTATACGCAGATTATAGAGAACCTAACAAACAATTAGCTAGACAGCTACAGATCAGTTCATCAGAAGGCAGGGATAATTTACCAAATTGTGTGTTTTACAGGTAAGGTGTGTGTCATTTGTATACTATAATATGAATGGATCGAGTCAGGTAGGGGTGTGGCACGATTAATCCAAATAACTACAATTTCATTGATTTTTCCAGATTAAGATTTTAATAAATTGGACACATGTTATACATCTAAATATCTGTGTATGTCTGTGTGAAAATGTGTGTTTCTGGATGTGTGTACATTGCCGTTAGGTCTGTATCTATTTATGTGTGTGTGTGTGTGTGTGTGTGTGCATGTTCTTGTGCTGTTTGATCAGTGCATGTGTGATGTTAGTGTGTGTGTACAGGCATGAGTGTGCTCATTGCTCGAGGTGACTCTGTGGGTGCACTTTACTCTACTTGTGAACATTTATGCATGTGTGTGTGCAGTGCACACGTTGCGCTTTAATTTTAATCCCCTGCAGTGTCCCAAATGCCTCAATGATGACTCACCAGCATGACTACAAACCACCCCATAAGTCAGAAGTCCAGCCCCCCCCCCCGTGCTTCCCTCCTCCCATCAGGTTGGACCATCTCCTCCTTTTGCTCCATCCCCCCATCCACTATTTTCCAGGCTTCTGTTCATTCTCTTGATTTTGTGGTCTTTCTATTGGATCAACCACTTCTGTCATCTGGAAATTAACACAAATGTTTATCTTACAAACACTACAAAGCAACAAATAAATGACTAATGAATAAGAAAATTTAACCAAAAACCAACAAGCAAATTAAATCAATAGCCAAAGTTGTACTACTATTAGTAATTCAATGAAACTCTCCTTTTTGTAACCCGTCATTTTCAACCCCACTGTGGTGATATAACATCCCTGGGCAGTTAGGAGGGGGAAAGGGGCCTCTGTCTTACATCCACACCCTCTAGTCATTACTTCACACCCCCAGGAATGAGAAGCAGCTGAATTTTTCAACTGAGAATTATGCTGCTGTCACATCTTTCTGCTACATTCCTCATGATGGATAAAATCAACACTTCCCCTGTGTATATTAAAAATGAAAGACCAACTCTTCATCAGGTCTTTACTACCTTTATAAAACAATTTATATCTTATAAATACAATATAGTGTGTTAATTTGTAATCAGGCCAACCTACAATCTTGTGGCCCAATTCATTCTGTTTCCTCCATAGCAGTGCCTCCCGACCTGGTCCTTAGGGACCCCCAAATAGTCCACGTTTTGCTCCCTCCCAGACTGAGCTCAGGGAGGGAGAAAAAGCGAGGAGTGTCTGGGGGTCCCTGAGTTCCGGATTGGGAAACACTACTCTATAGAAACGTTACCATTAAAACAAACTATGATCAGAACTTTACTTTTCTCACCTGTAGCAATTCAACTTAACCATTTATTATATTCCGAACCAAGAAAAATCATGCAAAATCTTTGTCATCACACTTAATGCATTAAAACTGTATTCTGAGAAAAGATGTTGCCAGAAAAAGATGGAATAATTGCGTAAGTGATAAAATGACTGGCTTTCACACAGAGCGAAAACTCTCACCCTGCCGTTCAAATATTCAAATAGTCTATTCAGTTGCTGATCAGTTGTGGGAATGGAACCATTTGTCTACCTTCCATGCCGCTTGTCTTCAACTAGGTCATGGTGGGATATGGAAATGCTGATAAATAACTTGTCTGCAACCCTTATAGGACAATAAAATGTCGATATTGGGCATCAACTCTACAGTTTATTGGTTATTATGACTTGAGGATGGTCTTTATATCACACACCAGAATCAGACTGGACTTTGTGGGATAAGGTTGGATTTGAAATTGTGAGACAGTATTATATTGAAGAGGAAACATACAATTTCATTTACAGTATTTTTCACGAAGCCTATTTATGAGTGTTCAGGTAAGTTTAAGGTTGCTAAACCCTAGATTTGGCCTGGGCAATTATTTTCTGTGGAGGGCCAACTCTGAGCTTCACTACGGCAATAATGGTCATTTTATGTCCCATGAAAGTGGCAATAGAATCATTTTTGGTGGAGACTCATTTTTGCATGCAGGTTTGGAAGCGATTGTATTTGTGATTATTCAAGACATAAACACAAAACTTTATTCTTATTTTATTCCATTTTAAAGATTGGCCAGCAAAGATCGACCCGGACCAGCAAAAATAGCTCCACTGACTGGATATGTGGCCCACAGGCTGGCTTTTGCCAGGTCGGCCCAAAATTAACTGCGGAGTGGTGAAATATGGATACTGGTGGGTCACTGCCACAAACAAACCTACAGACAGGAACAGCTAAAGTAAAACAGAATGTTTATACATGCCGTACCGATGTCTACAGAATGATCTGGACTATTTCTGTTCATGATGAATGTTTCAGGGTGAGTCCTGGCTGTTCTTTGTGTTTCACCATCTGTCGGTGTTCATCTGGTGTTTTTTTTTAATCAGATTCTAACAGCTAAACTTAAAGTACAGTTAAACTATTGCCATTCTGCAAAAAGTATTTGCTTTTACATGGGAAAATTAAAACTTGGATTAAAATTAAAATAGTATGACTGTACTTTAACCTATTTATATAACTATAAAGAGTAGTTTTTTGTAGAACAATAAACATTTGCTTTAGAGAGACACTACATAGGACAATACAGGTTTGTCTTGGAAGGACACTAAGATCAGCAAGTGAGATGCATGCTATGAGGGTGTCCAACACTAGCTGAGCATGCAGATCCCAGCCTTCAATTCCAGGACATTTCATAATTAGCTTTGCTTTCTTGGATTTCAATGAAATCTGATGTACCAATTAATGAGTATAAGCTACAGCTTCTTTCAAGTCACATTTCTAGATTTGCCAATTCATAATTAGAAGTGCATTAACATTTCATTGCTTTAAATTATTAATCACGGTGTGTGGAATCTTCACATCTCACTGGTTCAGAAATACTTGCTCAAGTTAACTGTGATGTAGCTGGCCAAACATCACAGCCATCGATGTAGAATATATAAACTAAGATGGCATGAGAAAAATAACTACTCAACACTGTCCCACCCACTGCACCACCTGCCCATGTATCAATCACCCCAATTCAAAATGCATCACGATTGCATGGTGCACACAGTCACACAGACAAAAAGACACGCGCTGTGGGTGGATGGCCAACACCAGTGTGCAGATATGCGCTAATACAGCCACAGAAAAAAATTAAGAGACTGCAGCACAATTTATTGTTTCACTCATTTCTCAATTTATGAGTGTGCAGCTGTGAATAATATATATATTTTTTGCAAACTGCAACCTGGTTCTTCTCTGTTTCTCATTAATGAAGGGCTTCTTCCTTGCTTTATGAGACTGCAGTCCTGCTTCTAGCGGCCTGATATGAACTGTCCTAGCAGTGCACTTCACACCTGCAATTAATGTTCCCCATTCCTTTTGAAGTTCACTTGATGTCATCCTTCGATTCATGAGAAACCGTTGGATAAGTTAACGGTCATCTCAGGCATTAGAATGTCACTTCCACCCTTTACCTGGCTGGTTTCTGCTCATTCCCAGTGTCTCCTGCTTCACCTTATCTTTCTGTACTGCTGTCTTAGAAATTTTGAACATAAAAGCATCTTGCTGACCAGCCAGCAGAACCATAATTAAACCAGGATTTTAAAAATGCAGATTTGTTTAAAAATATAGAGTGCTCTCTTGATTATTTCCACGGCTGTTTATACTACATGTGCCTGTGTGTGTTTGGTAGAGAGGACAGGAGTCACAGGCAGCCACACTAACATAGAAATGTTCCTGCATCACCTCACCTCCCTGTCTTCACACCTAGAGTGCTTCTGCTCGTCTGCAAGGTGCTCTGGGGAATTGAACAGTCTTAAAATTTGCATTTGGTGCAGCATATTTGTATATCAAATTTACACTAATGTCTTTTATACAATTTATGTTTTCCACCACTAGGGAAAGTAAAGACGCTGAAAAGGAGTAAATACTTTATATATTTAAAGAAACAGAGACCAGTCTACAAAATTAGAGGTTATCCGTAAGTCTTAGTACCCAGAGATTAACTTCATGAAGAAAAAAACAGCATAATAGCCCAGCATAAACAGTAAACGTGTGTATATAGTCACCGATGACGATGGCCGCTAGCATTCATCAGCATGACAGAGCATCGCTGATAACATCAGTGACCTTCTTTCCCACGGTGAATCTGTCAGGCCTTTTATGAAAATGATACATTTCTTATCTTTATTTCTCCATGGTTAGCAGATTCCGGGAAGATTTTGCCAAAAAAAAAAAGCATGTAACTCAAAATAACAACGTCAGTGTTTCAAAGTCAACAGAAGAAGACCAACTGCAGCTGCATGTCGTGCTGCGTTTTTGTAACACTGCAGGACACCTGGAGCTGCAAGGCGCCACTGCAGGACAAGGGGCCAGTGAACAGCTGGACTTGGGAACAGTCACCAGATTTTACGATTTTTGAAAATAGTTAAATAGGAATACAGGAATTTTTCTGAGCTTTAGGTTGATGTGTATCTGTGTTAAAGACAGTGCGAGGCAGTTATGTGGTTAAGGCTAGATGTCACGCACAGGCTGTTTTAAATTTATAGAATGTAAATAAATAAAAACATGTCATTTGCCTTTGTCATTGATTCATATCTAAAATGGTTGCAAATATATTTTTAGGAATTATTGTTGTCAGAACTTGAGGTAATGTATACAGACCCATTAAACATCTAGACTACTTCAAGACTACCTACCTAAAAAATCGTCTGATTTACATTTAAGTTTTTGTTTTTTTTACTAAGATAAATACTTAAGATAAACACATGTTCATTTAATTATTTTTAATGCTAGCAAAGAGAATGGTTTTAATGCTTCATATTAAATACTATATATTAAGAAGAAGTAAAATGTGAAATCATTAAGAAATAGAACAATAAAATATTATCTCTGTGGTATTTCACTACACTAGAGCTGTCTAACAATATGAAATTAACACCAGTGCACATAATGCACAAACAAGACACTGTTAGCAAAATTAATGAATACATGTCACAATACAAAAAAATATCAGAAACCGATATCACCTTAGCAGAGACATGACCTAACCACTACTCCTGCTAATACGTCATTTTTCCCACTGTACCTAGCAATCTTCCGCCTCTTCATCAGCCAATAGGAAATCGGTTTTGATTTTCTGGCCAGCCCACCAAATGTACATTTCCGCTTCCGTCCGCCATTACCTTCCTTTCCGCTTCTCTGAGTTTTGAGGCGTGCACGCAAAAACCTTCTCTCTCTCAAGTGAGTGTCCAGTTTAAATTAGAATCTCAGTTTTTAGTGTTTGTTTTTCGTAACCCATTTGTGAAAATATGTAGGCTATTTTTTGTCTGGAAAATTGAGGTTTAAAAATATATATTTGAATTGCCGATAACAAGCAGATCTACCTTCACTGATCGAACACGTGGATTTTGAATAAAGATCGATCCATACAGATACGTATGAATCTCTGCTCTAATGACGACTACATAAATGCATACTAGTATTTACCCTAGTGTTATCTATAAAATTACGTGCAAGATGTTATGAGAAAACGTTTATGTTCGGTCTATCGAACTTGAGCGGTAATGTGTGTGTCGAATATTCATTGGTTCATCAGTAATGAAGGGTCAGTAGGCTGTTATTTTCTGGTTCCCGTGTGTATTGAATGTTATGCTGCTGTCCAGTTTTTAAAACTTCTGTTCATATGTCACACTCCATATGGTCTCTGCAGCATGCGTTACGTTGCTGCCTACCTTTTGGCTGCCCTCGGGGGCAATGATAACCCCCAAGCAAAAGACATCAAGAAGATCCTGGACAGCGTGGGCATTGAGGCTGACGACACGCGGCTGGACAAGGCATGAATTGTATTTTTCACATTAGGGCAGACATACATTGACAAAGCACACGTAAAATACTTGAATTGGGTCAGAAAGACATTTGGCCCACTGCTGCTTGACGTGACTCATCCCCGCTGTTGTAGAACATCAGCAACTGTAATTCACACCATAGTTGTGGTTCTGTTTTATCTGTATTAGTTCTGTATTAAAACGTGAATGTTTGATTATATGTATATATTTTTTCAGTATGTGTACGTTCAGACTTAAAAATCTACACTGTGGTGTTCGTCAAGGAAATGTTAAAATTCATCGTATCTTATTGTCGGCTTCAGAATTATGACGTGTGGAGACCCACACTGAGTGACACTCTGTCATAGCTGAAGTATTCTTAGTGTTCTTATTACAAATGAAAATTGTCACAAATAGAATATAAACACTAAGATACAGCCATCATATAAACAAGATATGATAAAACAACATTCATCATGTCTGACATAAAATTACATGTTTTAATGCGTTACTCCATTTGTTCAAATTTTAATGGGCATTTGTTGTAGTAATAATAATATTAGTACTCAATGAAGGATATAATTCAGCGGATTGCAGCCTGGTTGACCAAGGAATAGGAGAATGTCATATTCTTCTCTCTTGATGATGCTGCTGCCATGTTTTTGGGAATTTAACCATCTCTGTGTCTTCTCCCAGGTCATCTCTGAACTTCACGGCAAGAAGGTAAACGACATCATTAACCAAGGTGAGACTCCCTTGTTTTTGGTGTACATAATTAATGCGAAGCTGGGTTTATAATCAGTGTGATCCAGGAAAAAAAAAAAAACATGTTTAGCTTCTGTTAATTCTCTGGCAGTGGTGGAATTAACAAACATTAAAGAACTGAACCAGTGTTTCGAAAATTCTTTACACCTGATTTGTTTAAAAGAATAAAACTCTTTAATGCTTGCTTCAATAGATACAAGAAGTGCTTGATTTAATAACCAGAGAGCTGCTGGATATACGCAGTTAAAAACAGAGAGGTCCTGGGACGTGTTCCAGCTGGATCTGGCACAAATTAAGCACTGGATGCACCCAATACATTAGTGCCAGTGTTGTGGATGTAACTCCCCGGATGTAATGCAGCAAAAAACACAGTCTCTCTGTGATTAATCGCTTATAGGTATATTTATGTCTTTATTTCCTGTTCCAGGCTACGGGAAGCTGGCCAGCATGCCTGCTGGAGGCGCCGTCGCCGTGGCGAGCTCTGCCGCTCCTGGAGCAGGAGGAGCCGCCGCTGCCCCAGCTGCCGGTGAGAAATGCACTGTGTTGCGCTGCTGCTTTGCTGCACTTCTGCCGTACTGCGCAGGGGACGTGCGAAGCAGCTGTAATATGAAATGTGTGAACCTAATCTGAAATTTTTGCATTTAATCTGGTGTAGATTGCAAATGTCGCAATTTGATGGAAATATCGGGAAATGTTTTGTTTCTGTAATATGCACTGATAAGGCTCACTGTCAAAAACGCATATACTGCCCTTTCCCTGCGTGTAATTTGCTGTACAGAGAGCCATCTTGGATGGCATTGCATCTAAAGACAAGTATTACAGTGCTTGTTCCCAAAAGAAGGTCTAGTAAGGTAGGGGTATGTGTCCACGGCCACTGTTCTGCCAGGCTGTGGAACGCTGCGACTTTTGCGGAGACCTTAGTTCATTTCCAAACACAAACTATACATTTCCGTTTTTTGCGACGACTCGCATTCAGATGTTCTCTTTGCATCTGAAAAAACATTAACAGTCTATCTTATGGAATCAGTGAACAATTCGTGAAATTTTTGTACAGCCATGGACATGGAAAGTTTTGGAACCCCTATGGCGCTGTATGGTTAGGACCTTGATTGCTGTTCTGGGGAATGGCCACCAGGTGGCATCAGGTGACGTCAGAAATCTAGCATAAAGGACTTCGTCACACACCAGGAGAACAGTTTATAGACGCTAAGCTGATTCTGGTATCATCTAAGCCAGTGTTTCCCAACCTTTTTTGAATTGTGTACCCCCTGAGAGATTTTCTCATACCACAAGTACCCCCTTTGT
>JAODJU010000007.1:14113015-14144307 GCA_026776725.1 Gnathonemus echidnorhynchus | reverse complement strand
TTGGTTTTCTATTGGCTTTGTAAGATTGCACACGTCAAATGTCTGTTGCAGTTAACCCTCCTCTCCCCCTCTCTGTCTCAGGCTCCCCTGTCCTGTGTTAATCCCTCCTCTCTCTCTCTCTGTCTCAGGCTCCCCTGTCCCGTGTTAATCCCTCCTCCCCCTCTCTGTCTCAGGCTCTTCTGCTCCAGGTTAATCCCTCTCCCTGATTTTCTTTTATCCTCAGACTTTCCTACCACATGGAGCTGCGGCGTTCTCAGTCCTTGCCTGCCTCGCCCAGCGGTGTGCTTCCGCGCTGGATGAGTGGGGGCAGCTCCACTGTACTGGACCTCTTTCTGCGTTTGGACCAGTACCAGCGTCAGCTGCTGCCAGGCCTCTTCTGCGTCAACATGGATGTTCAGGCTTCCATGTACTCCCAGGCCTGGGGGGGCAGGGAGAGGGCGTCTCTGCCAGATCTGCCAGAGGAAGGGCTGGTGATGCGCCCTATGAGCTCCACCCCACCCACGCCACCCCCATCCCCGTCCCTGCAGCACAAAGAAGGCACCGTCCAGCCCTAGGGCGTACCATGGCCTGTGATATCAGACACCAGTCTGTGCCCATGTGACTGAACAAGTCTTCAGAACAATCCTACCTTACAGATGGCCTTGGCCTGCACTGAAGGAATGACATTTACCCATGCTGGGACTTTTAAAATGTAATCCTTATTGTGACCTTTGACCCTTCTGCTCATTTGAGCTTTTTAAGCCATTCGCCCCCCTCCTCCCACCCCAGACTGAGGAGATAGACTTAATATTTATTCTTCTGTACGCCAACAAACAACCAAAAGAACGTAAACCACCTGTAGGTGTTGGCACAGACTGGGGCACTGTCATGTGAGTCAGAATGAGTGCCAAGCCGAACGTTCCTGAGACTCAGAGGGGATTCCTCACTCAGAAGTGCCTGACAGCAGCCAGAGTGCCTGTACTTGGAGCAGAAGCAAAGCCCCCCAGAAGGCAACGAGAGGATATGGACACAGTGACTTGGGGTGGGGGGGGGGGCGAAATCTGCATCTGCATCTGTATCTGTCTCATTGGAATCCACAGCCCAGCCACTGAGACCACAGGCCACATGAACCCTATGTTGGGATTTAACGGTCTTCAAATGCAGTGTCTTAGTATTATGTACAAAGGGCACTTTGTGTGTGTTACAGCATGATGTGTGACAGCATGAGGTTCATCCATCCTGTATATCGCCATGAGGAGCTGTGTACAGCTCTAAGCAGAGTGTCCTCCCCATGGCCATCCTCGGAACTCCTTGACGGTGATAAGTACAGTACTGACTTACTGTACTGCGTCTCAGGTACTGCGTCTCAGTACTTAATCATAAGAGTTTGGCTGTTTGAAGAACTTTGCGTCTGTCAGTGAGACCAAATGCATTTTAATGTTTTTTTTTTTTTTTTTTTAATGGATGGTGCAAGAACCTCCAGACGCTGCTTGTTCTGTTTCGCAAAATAAGAAATGAAGTCGATTTGGTTGCTAATTTCAATGTGAATTAATGGCACAGTTGCTTTTCACTTTTATGCTGTCAGTGTAAGGGAAAGGGGGCCCCCTTGTGGCCCTTTTTTATTTTCATTGACTTTTTTAAAAGCCATTTTTTGTATGGACATGGAGCTCCTAGAAGACTGATGTTTCGTTTCTTACATATGGAAAAAAAATGTTTTTAATTCCAATGACTCTTGTCCAGTCGGATTAGTGCTTGTGGGGTGGGGCTTCTGAGAAATCCCTCAGGTGCTAGTTTGGAGCAGCGTGACAGAACCAGGCTTACAGTAACAGTTGGGAGAGAACTTGGGGAGGGGGAAAGCCGTCTGGACGAAGCCATTTAGCTTGTTGTTGGAGGATGCCCTGAGCAAAGCCTCAGTCTGCACTGCATTCATTTTAACTGAATATTAAGTTAAAAACTTAATTGTGTTATGCTTTGTTCTGTATCCTCATGCCATTATTCAGAAACCGACTTGTGTTATATATCTGTAAATAAAAAATGGGTTTCTAATTATATTAATATTCATCTCTGGTGGCGTGTGGTTATTTCGGTCTTGGTCATGCGTTATCTGTCCAATGAGTGTTTCGTGATTTTGCGTGGGATGCGCTTTGCGGGTCGCCTGCGCGCGGGAGTCGACAGTGGAGCCCCGTGCATGTGCGCGGCCGCGCGCCAGCTCCGGCGTTCCGCGCTCGCACCGCCAGGGGGCAGATTTCACCTCATCGGCCCGCCTCTCTCATCCTCTCCCCGGATCATGAGCAGAGTCTTCCCGGGAGAAACTTGAGGAAGATGGCGGCGGACGATCGCTCCCGGTCCGAAGCTGCGAAGCAGCGACGGCAGGACCAGCTCCAGCGGTGGCTGGGATCCGAAACCGACAGAACCGGGACGGAGCTGCGGGATCGGCCGTCGACGAGCGGAGGGCGTCGTGCCCGGGTGTGCTTTGCCCAGGGTGCTGTGTTTATGGCCGCTTGCTCCGCCGGGGACCGGGAAGAAGTGTCAGAGCTGCTGAAGCAGGGAGCCGATATAAACCACGCGAATGTGGACGGACTGACGGCACTGCACCAAGTAAGTGCGAAATAAGTGGCGACCGTGTCGAGCCGGGAGTGACAGCCCGGGCGATCGTATATCTGTCGGTCAAGTAGGATCCAACAGGTCCGGGTTCACGACGAAGTGACACAGCGGCGGACAAATGCGAACTAACACACTGCAAAAAAGTTATATGCGGGCAGGTTAGTGGTCGGGCGGCGGGTCTCTAATCCGAATTAGACCTTTACTTTGATTTATACCAGGTGAGCTGGGAGAATAGGGTCCGATTCCGCTTTTTTCGGGGAGGGCGTTTCGCCCGGAGCTCAGCTTCCAGGCTTCATAACAAAGGGAGAAACGTCTCAAAGCGGATTTGGCATCGGAGCCCAGCTCCCGATCCCATCCCCAGCCCGGTATCCGGAGGCGAGCCCTCGTAGTGACACACTTTTCCCCCCCGTGGGTTTTCCCAGTCGGGAGTGACATGGCCAGTGACACCCAGCAGTAAATGAAGCGGCAGATGTGGGGTAAATAAAAGTAACGATATCGAGTGACATGGAAGTGTGTGGTAGTGGGCTCGTTTGCGCCGGTGTGTGCCTGCCTTATTTCCCCCCTCGAAGTGGACCTGGCAGTCCGCAGTGGGGTCACCTCGCTCCCCCATCAGCCTCCTCGCTCCCATCGAAAGGCCCCCTTTTCTGCCCTCTAGTCGGCGTTTAATCACAGAGGGGGCGTAAAACTTTTTTCTTTTTTTTTTTAGACAAGACTACTGAAGTTCTAGAAAGGGTCTTTAAAGCCGAATGGTATTATAAATTCTCGGTATTTTTTAAATATAGATTTAAGTATATATAACTATTTAAGTGCTATGCAAATTTTGTGTATTCTTAATCTTTAGCACACAATAAACATTTCTTATTAGTAAATAATATGATAATATTCTATATCTTCAATATAGCTAGTATAATGTAATTATCATGCATAGGCATGTTATATCATATGTTTTTGTGTGTTGGGCATGCAGCTAGGTTTTGTAAGACAGGTGTCTGTTTTTCAGTAATGGCTTCATGGCCTAATTTTCAACTTTATTTAAGTGCTTGGTAGCTGCCTGGGGTGCAGTTCTGCTAACAAACAGGCCTCAGAGCACATAATTTGCACAAAGAGCACTTCCTCTCTCACTCTGTCTCCTGGGATCTACCAAAAATAACCGTCAGTTTGACCTTAACCCTGAATCTCAACAGGGAGGACCGTGTGTGTGTGTGTGTGTGTGTGTGTGATTGTGTGTGTCCATTTCTGGGGTCGTATTCTTTTTTCTCCCCCTCTTCCTTCGTCTCTCACTCTCACTCCTGTTGTGAGCCTGTTGCCAGGCAACCCAAATTAAATATACACTCTGCAAATTTTCCATCCCGTCCATCCAAATTGTCTCTCTGCCTTGTTCTCTCTATCCCGCTCTCCTCCGCTCCGTGGCCTGTCCCGTTCCCTCTCTCCCGTGCCCCCCGCGTGGCCCTGCTCCCGCCCACCCGGCTGCCAAACACAAGGCGGTCCGGCGGAAAAGGAGCGGAAAAAAAACATGGCCGACTGCCGAAGCCAGTGTCTGAGTCACCGGCCCCAAGGAGGCCTGGTGGGTCCTGCTCGTGCTCATAATGCAGCTTTTCATGAGCTTTTCCACTCACCCGTCCGGTCCCACTCTTTTGACCCCCAAGGCAGTGCACCGGGGGGACGGGGGGGCAGTCCTTTTGGAAACAGCCCCCTTGTTAGAGTAGAACAGTCTTCAGTGGACCGTCCCTTGTGCTTTGACCTAAAGGCTGACCTGGCAGAACTGAGCTTCGGTTTAAGGCTGGTGCCTTTGTGAAACACTGGGGTTATGCCTGTCTTTCTGCTTTTTTGTCTGGATGGGAGCATGTTAGGTCTTTATTATGGCCTTCTGGGCTGTTTCTAACAGCAAAGCAGGATGAGTCGATGCACTAGCCGCAACTGAGTGGTAATCAGACTCTTGCTTTTGGTGAAATGGCAGTTCAGTTCTGAGAATCAATCACTTCTCGATTCGATAAAGACTAATCCTGAACCTGTCTGATACAATGGGCGGAGCGTGTGCTCTGAACAGTTTCCCTCATCACTGCTGCACATGGCATTCCTTCAAAGGGACAGTCCCCTAACCCGTCTCTGCACCTATAGAGGGGGGCTCCAGTCCCTTTTCTGGGGAAGGTTTCCCTGGATGGGTGCATCACCAATTGCACTGCACACTGTCTGCCTTCAGCTCCACTCATTCATTACAAAATAACTGATAGAAAACTTACAACTATTACATAGTCAGTTATAAACAACAAGCCTTGAATATATTAGTTTCAGTCTTTTTTGTCATATGTGTGTTAACACAGGGTCAACATTACAATGAAATGTGTTGAACGAGAGGATAAGCAGGAAACAAGTCTCTTAGCACTGGAGGATACTATAAAATAAAATTAAGAATTAAACATTAAAGAGTCATAAATAAGGGAATGTCTGTGTTTGTGTACTGTATGTGGAGGGGTGATGCAAGCACCAGTGTTGCACATTGAGAAAGTGACATAGTATCAGTAATTTCACATTGGGGAATAATTGCCCATAATACCAATACATTTTGTACAGTTTTAAGTATTCACTTAGAAAGCAAAATTTTTTTAGAAATACCTTTTTCTATACCTTTTTACGTTTTCTTTTACCTATGTTTATCTGAGCAGGTCCTTTGCCAAAGCTTTCTTCATGACGGTGTCAGTAGTGTGAACATTCAAGATCCATTCCTTCCATAGATTCCTCTACTAGCCTGACACCTCTTTACATTCTCTGAATGTTTTTAATGCTGCATTTCTGGTCATTGAATAGTCTGATTAGGTTCATGCTCTGTTTGAAGTTGCGGTTTAGCTCCTGCTCCAGCACCACTTGCACTCATACTTGGGAATTCATTGGAAGCTTAGCCAAGTGACACTTATTCCTAACTGATTCTTTAACGGCCTCTCTTGTATGTAACTTTGGACAGAAGTGTCTGCAAAATATGAAAAATGTAAATTAAGACATTAGCTGGAGCAAAAACCAGGAAACGCACTGCTGCAAATGGATCTGATTTGGCCTTCACAGGACAGCGGTAATTCTGCTGGTTCCCAGTTCCCATCCCCAGTTTGGTTCCCCAGTACGATCTGTTTCTCCTACTTCTCTGTTCATGTTAAAGCGCTCCATAATACCTCACCTTGCTGAACGTCTGATTGAAGATCTCCGTAATGTCTTCTCCAAGGCCTCAGCTTAATTAGGGTTTATGATTTTGTGTGTCGCTCTTTCTGCCCCCCGCAGGCCTGCATTGATGAGAATATAGATATGGTGCAGTTCCTGGTGGAGAACGGGAGTGAGGTCAATCGAGGGGACAATGAGGGCTGGACCCCCCTCCATGCCGCTGCCTCTTGCGGATTCATCCAGATCGCTAAGTAGGTGTCAGTCTGCAATGTGTGTGAGCGCCTTTGCTCTCAGTTTGTGTTTTCTGGGCACCCTTGTGTGTTTGCACTGACTTGTGGGTGTTTAATGTGTTTTCACCAGGTCCTTCTGGAAATGTGAATATTTGTGCCTGTGCTTATTTTCGAGTAGAGCTGTGTGCCAGCGTTAGAAGGCTCCAGGTCGCTTTTTGACACGCGGGTGGAAACTTCTCTGTGACTGCTGCTGTTGCAGGTTCTTGATTGACCACGGCGCACTGGTAGGGGCCGTGAATAGTGAGGGAGAGCTACCTCTGGATGTGGCCACGGAAGATGCAATGGAGAGACTCTTGAAAGCAGAGATAAAGAAGCAGGGTAAGAATGTCCATCAGCACCTGACCACGCCCCCCTCCTGACCAGTTTATTCTGATTGGCTGAAGTGCTAGAGGCGGGAACGTTGACTGAGCTGGTCATTGGCCAGTTAATAACTGGGTACACTAGAGAGAGGCGGGGCAATGTATGCACCTGGCATCGTTTTTTGTCCCCATGAGTCTTGGAGCCACAGCCTTCAGTTGTGGAGGACAGAGTCGCATTAAAACATCGCATTAGGGATGATGTAACACGCTCTTGCGGCCTGTCAGGGGTGGACATGGAGAGCGCCAGGCGTGAGGAGGAGAGGGTGATGCTGCGGGACGCCATGGCGATATCGGCTGGGCGTGGCACCTTGACCCCCCACTCCATCACGGGAGCCACTGCCCTTCATGTGGCAGCAGCCAAGGGCTACATGGAGGTCATGAAGTGAGTCGGGGGGGGGGGGGGGGGGCTGCATCTCAAAACAGCACAAGTTCTACACATTTATTACAGTTGTTTTTTGACGACTATAATAAACACATAGTTTCAGCTACTTCCAGAAACTGGCACTTTTATGCTAATTTATGCTAATAATTGTCTGTGAAAGAATGTGAAATATGGATTATGCTTTTTTCCAATTTTATGTAGTACACAAGAAAAATCCCATTACCTTCTTTCTTGTAGATAACTGGAGACCAGAGCAGGTATTCACTGGCTAGCTACTCCTACATCTGCTTGTTTTAGCTGGCTTGCTCTTGTTAGTTAGCTAAACGGCTAACGACACCAAGTGCGCACATTAGCTTGTGTCTGTAGCCAGCTGGCTACAGTAACTATGTGGCTCGCTAAAGAACATTTCATGATTTAGTGGCAGACTTCATGATCAGCGATTCATGCAACCTTAATATATTGCATCATTTTGGCATTAGACCTCTTTTGTATATTGTGGTTTTGTACTAATGCGGAGTCAGGTAGGCCGGGTGGTCAGGTTACAGTAAATGTTAATGTAGACAAGATCTGGTAATTGGGAAGAATTCTTTTGGATGCACATTTAGTTAACATTGCTGATATGTTTAATTTTTATTTTCTATATACATATGTAGGATACCACATACATTTCTTAAGGGGGTGTGGAGTTGTACTGAATTTCCACTGAAAACTAATGGATGACTGTCTTTCGCTTTCTCTGACTGTCAGATCCAACCAGCTTCATTTGAGAGGCATATCAGGCCTGTAATCTAAACCACTGCAGTGAAGG
The DNA here is from genome assembly GCA_026776725.1 of Gnathonemus echidnorhynchus. Taxonomy (NCBI): domain Eukaryota; kingdom Metazoa; phylum Chordata; class Actinopteri; order Osteoglossiformes; family Mormyridae; genus Gnathonemus; species Gnathonemus echidnorhynchus. The sequence goes on along the minus strand of JAODJU010000007.1, from coordinate 14,136,738 downwards.
TAGCACAAGAAATATCGCCAAACTACTGACAAGAGTTTCAGTCGGTCACTGGATTATCTTTAAGCTTTTAGCCAAGTTTAAAAAAGTAATGTCATGCAGTGTCTTGTTACAGTGTCATACCTGTTCCTGCCCAGATGGGCTTTTTCTGTCATTACCCAGGGAAATATGGCTTTCAGTGTATCTTTGTTGTTTTGGGATTCTTTTTGCTTCCTCTTGTAGGTTTTGGGGAAGTTCATCCAACTGTCATTCTCTTGCAACCTGCCTACTGCAGCCTAATCAGTATCGGTAACCCAGTGCCCTACCTGTATCCTGTATGGCTAACTAGGCCGTTCGTACAGAGAAGACTCGGGGGGGGGGGGGGGTCCTCAAGGAAGCAATGATATTAGTGATTTATAAGCCTAGTTGTCAGAAAGCTTGTCTACAATGTAATGTTAGGGAAACACACGTCGGAATCACATGTACAGATGCGTTTACAGATGTGTACAGATGTGTTTCTGGCTGTTAGGTATCTCGTTCATTAACCGTATATACACTCAAGTGGCAAAAGTAATGAACGTAATAATTACTACTGGAAATAAATAGTCATACCATGTTTAAGCAAGCGGCCAAACATTAAAATAAGAATCCATTGTCTGACTGTGTAGTGAATGACTGGTTTTACGTGCTAAAGTTTGCTCTTTCGACATACTGTTTTTGTCTGATTTGACCTAATTTAATATTCTGTTCTGTTTTATAGTTGCTCCTAACAACTTGAAGTCATAAACATAACTGTATAGTAATTTACTGAATCTTGGTAACTTTGGCAAAAGTTGGGGGTTTTCTTGGCTAAGAAACCATTTATAACACTGTGTCTTGTAAGCAGCAGTCCACACACAAGGATCGCTGTGTTATTCTCGTGTGTTTGTCCTAAAATGTGCAGCGTTGGTCATCTTTTATGTCAGTAAGCACGCCAATGCAGTGACTGGAATCCAGGCTTTCTCGCCTAACCCACTTTTCATTGGCTAAACCGTTTGGTAGCGAAAGCCAATGGCGGTGACTGTTGACTCCTCCCCACTCAGGTTGCTGTTCCAGTGCGGGCTGGATGTGGACTGCAAGGACTGCGATGGGTGGACGCCACTGCATGCCGCTGCACACTGGGGCCAGGAAGAGGCCTGCAGCCTGCTGGCGGAGAACATGTGTGACATGGGAGCAGTCAACAACGTGGTGAGGGGGAAAAACCCTGTCCCACACTGCCTTCTGTAGTCCCACACTGTCCCACAATGTTCCACACCACCCCTGCTTATAAGTGGTATTTGGTTTGCTCCGAACAGCCAGCCATACCAATTAACCTTCCTAAAATTTCATTGCCTTCCTGTATATTAACTTCAGGCATCCATGCTTGCATTTGAGGAGGGTTTTAATTAGCAGCCGCAGGCTGTTGCCTTTATGTCTGTGAGTTTTATTGTGTCCAGCTTTTCTACAAATACTTGTGACTCTCATCCTGTTCTGGAAGCCACTGACTTGAACTGGCGATTTGTGAACCTTCTCACTAATCCTGAACAGATCTGCTTATTGTATTTCGGGTTAGCGGTCTTTGGAGTTATGGTTCAGAATGCAGCACTAAGTGTACTGCAGTAAGAGTGAAAAACTGGGCGATATGACAAATGACACTGACATTATTATACAGATTAAGACTGGATTTTTGTCTCTGTAAAGTGGTTTCTGTGTCACTGCTCTGTGAAAGAAATCCTTTATGACAGAACATAATCAGGGCCTTCATTACGTTGTCATGTTAGCTAGACCCAGAACTGGTTAGGAGGGTTTGGTTTAACTTGAAACAGTCTATCACATGCTACAACACACACATACACACACGTGTGCACACACATACATACACACACGTGTGCACAGGCTGGGAGAGGCAGATTCGAGGAGCCACATTCTGCCTCTGTGTCTCAGGGCCAGACTCCCCTGGATGTCGCAGATGAGAATTTGGTGGACACCCTGGAGGAACTCCAGAAGAAACAGAATGTTGTGAGTGCATCCGTCCATCTGCTTGCCTGTCCATCTGTCTGTCTGTCCCTCTATCAGTTTCAGTCCCTCGTTGTCCTCCTGGAAGTCCCTATGTCAGAAATTCGTTTTGATTTCTACCCTGTCTAGTTATTTTCCCATGTCCAAAATTTTTCCTCTTGCCCCAAAACTCTTATTCTCTCTTTTACTCTCTTTTACTCTCTCTTTTTTTATCCCTCTGTCACTTTGGCTCCATCACCCTTAGATGCGAAGTGAACGACAGAAAGCCTCCCAGCCGCCCATCATCGAGACCAGTCCGCCTGTCTCCACAGCCCCCTCGCGGCCACGCAGGTGGGCCTGAGGGCGTCTCCGTAGCCGGGTCCTGGGGCGCAGTGTGTCTCACCACCTCACCGGGTGTCTTGTTTGCTATGGGAACGTGGCACCAGATCACCAACCTGGCAGTACCCCCAGCACTGTAGCCCCAGTGGCACCCTTGTGCACCCTGGGATAATCTCAGCCGTCGTGGCCATGAGCCGATCGATTAAACACGGAAAGAAATGAGACTCGCACAATCACTGTGAAAGCAGGCACGGTCACCATGGAGACAGTGGGTTACTGACACTGAGGATAGTGAGTTATAGATCACTATGGCAACAAGGAGGTACAGACTGTTTTTTAGAGATGTGGTACACCACCTCAAGTAATTGCTTTTAAGAAATATCATTTAATACACGTGGCAGTATCAATTAAACTGGTGACTGTTAAATTGCAGACTTGTGGTGGTGTCTGGACCCCCCTGACTGTGTCTCCCTGTGTCTGCTTGCTCACTAATTGGCTGTACCTTGTGTGTCGCCTTCACTGTTTGGCCCCTGCATGCTGTCCGTCATCACTTCGGCACCCGCCTCCCCTCCCCCCCCCCCAGGACCTCAATTTCTCGTATGAGCAGCAAAGAGAAGATCAGCCTGCATGAACGGGAGCGGCATCCGCCGCCACCCCTGCAGAACACCCCCAACGAGGACGAGGAGGAAGAGATCCAGGCTGGTCCCCAGGGACCTTCTGGGGCCTCCAGCAGCTCCAGCTCGGAGGAGGACAGCGAATCAGAAAGTGACGCCGAATCAGGTGACCTCTTCCCCTCTCCCATTACGTTTGTGTCATTCCAGGATCTGCCTCATCTCAAACCATGGCCAGTCCAGGTGTGGCGACTATAGACCATCTAGTAAAAAAAACATATGCAGATATAAAGTGTTACCTTCTAGTGGCGTAAAGGTTCTGAAACTGAGACCATGTTCACGATCTTGTGTTGCAGTTCAGGAAGCTCTACCCCCCCCAGCCCTGCAGGATTAGCCTGTTGAGCTCTCAGTTACATTACTTATGTTACTAAACTCATTTTTCATTTTGCAATTAATACTATAACAGATGTAAATCATGAAATTATTATTCTATTTAAAGTAAGGGCAAGCTGTTTTGTAAATTTTACACCTATTTTTTTTTTTTTTACATCTGACTGTATATGTCACATGACTAATTTGGTCCAATCTTGCTCAAGTGATAGCGCCTGCGACAAAAGGTAGACTAGTTTCATTATCTCGAGATGGATAATAACCCTGAGACTGCAGAGTACCCAGAGTACCCGGACACATTCAGGTCAGCAGTGTGTGAACATTATACAGTGGAGTATAGTATTTTATTTTTTAACTAATTTTTGTTTACGTAGTTATTTTTTGTTAAGGTAATCTAACCTGTTCTTTAGTGTGCTTCTGTTTAGTGTTCCATCACTGGTGATTAATAAGACCCAGATCTTTTTTCCCCGTTTTTCTTTTCTTATTCCCCACCCCCTCAAAAAAAAAACAAAACAAAAAAAACAAGGTATGAACCAGATCGGGAATCATTAACCCCCCCCCCCCCATTTCCTTGATTATTATATTCAGCAGGGGTTGGGCCATTTACCCTGTATCACCTCATGTTTTCTTTGGCTTTCCTTACTGATTTTTTTTTTAAGTCTCCCAGTAGTAGCGCCGTCGGCTGAAAACTGCGCATAAAAATCCAAAAATATCACCTTATTTATTTAGCACGGCAATTCCACGGATTTAATTGACCTGCTTGAAGCCTTGTTGTGTTGTGGTCACTTCTTAATGCTTAGTGTGGTCACCTTTCAGCGCTGTGTATGCATTTCCTCAAACTTTATATAAAGTCCTCCTCACCACTCAAACACATGCACAGACCCAGGTGTGTCCCAATTAACGTAATTCTTTATTAACTTCACTCCATGCCACGGTGACTTAAGTGCTAATGCGGTCCCCGGTATAACCTCTAAATGATTATGGTATGTATTATGTTGTCATAAATACTTGTAAGTACTCCTCTTCAATGATTGGCAGCCAAATTGCATGGAGTCTTTGTGTTCATTGTAAGCATGTTCATTAAATGATTTGTAACCCAATTCATTCAGCTGTCGAGGGCAATTAAAATCTTGCCTGGAACAAAAACCAGCACACGCTGGGATCCGATGCTATTTGTCATGAGGCTTTAGCTCTGCCTGTATTGGTTTTGCCTCCAATAGTGGTTTTTAGGAAACTAACCATGCAGGTTGTAATGCCAGCACCTGAAGAACATCCAGTTGGCTTTAGGTCTTGAATGGATAGTCAGGTGACTTAGATAATGTTCTTGACAGCTGTGTTGTCAGGTGGACGTGCCCCGTCTCTTGCGTGCAGCACTGACGGGTCTGGGTGTTGGTTGCTGTAGCGGCCCGGAGCAGGGAATGCGTGTTTGTTGTCTGTCAGTTCAGGACTGATCTCAGGAGCAGATTCCCTCTCCGGTCGTGACGGTTCCTGGCTCGTTATGTGGCAAAACCTGTTGCTCGGCTGCATCAGACGGCAGATATGCCCTGAGCGCCGCCCGCAAAGGCTCACATACCGCTCTGTTTGCTGCCTGGCGCAGAGAAAGCGAAAACCCGCGAGATCATCAACAACAAGCGTAACACCTCGGCCCTCCCTACGGTCTCCACGGCAGCCAGCGCCACGGCGACCCAGAGTAAAAAGGTGGGCGTGGCTCATTGTGTGTGTGGGGGGGAGCATTTTGTATAGGCAGAATTGGGGGCTATACGTGGCCCCACCCTTTAGGTAGGTTGGTGGCGCACCTTAAACATACTTTAATGATATTGTTTTTAATCTAGCATGCAGATAAGAGTTATGGGTAAAACCAGAAGTTCTTTTCCAATCCAGCCAGATCCTGGGAAGCCCCCTGTGGCCGAGGCCCCGGGCTCCTGGAGGACATCCCTGCGCAAATCGGACAGCTCCGTGGCGCTGGGTGGGGGCACCGAGCCCAGTCGCCAGGGCAGCAACCCTGAGTGGACCCCCCAGACGATGACTCGCTCAGCGTCCAGTCCCAGGCTCAGCTCCGAGTCTGACGCCAAGGTACCGCGGCCTGGCCCACACACAAACGTCAGCTACCGTAAATCCTCCAATATGCTTAACATACACAGCTGATTTTACCTAGGAAGCGCGTATGGTTACCCCAGTCTAAGGACTTTGGGCTCAGAGGAGTGCCTTCTAAAGCACCTTACAAAGGTCTAAAGCATCTTACAAAGCAACGTCTTGCATAGTGGCACACATGAAGTCAAGCGTTTTAATAACACAATTCTTTGCACACACCAGGAATCTTTTGTATACTTTTGGACTGATACTCGCTGGCACACTGATATTCACACACACTGATATTCACACGTACTGATGACACCCAGACACACTCGGACCAGGCCTCACAGACGTCGATTCTGCAGTCGGACACAGAAATTCCTTCTTTCAGTCTTCTCTTTCTCCCTCTACCAGTCTGTATCCCTTGCAACTCTGGCACAAGAATACCACTGTGTTCCGTGAAAACTAACGACAGGAAAACTTGAAATTGAAACTGACAAAAGACAACTTGAAGATCAGGTGATCTGTGATTGGTGGTCATTCCTGTCTCTACCTCTGTGTGGCTCAGGAGACCAGGCTGGCCCGGGTCCCCCCCACTCCTTCCCGTCGGCTTTTCAGCATTACGGACAACAACCCTCCCAGCGACACCTCCAGCAGGTTGGCATTCGTTCTCCTGGCTGCGCTCACCTGTACCCACAGTGCATTAGCTAGCAGTCATTTCCACTGATGCAGCGCTTGGTGACATACACGTGTGTTTAGGGCTTGGTCGTCTGCTTCACCAGTTTTTTGTCTCTCCCAGTGGCCTAACTCGTAGCTCCTCCTACACACGCCGCTTCAACAGCCAATCAGCGAGCGATTTAACGGGCCCCACCCCTGGCTTGCCACGCAGGTTTGTCGGTTGGCTGCCGTGAATGGGTCTGCATGCACACACACGTGTTCATGTGTACCTGTTTATCTTCATTACTCCGATGCTGTTTTTTGGGGGAATAAATTTGCTAAACTCGCACAGTTTGATATCTCAAATGAATTTTTCTGTCATTCAGCTCATCTTATGGAAAAAAACTAGATGACCCTACGGTGACCTCTGCAACCACAGGATACACTTCTGGGCTCAATCGCCTCAACAGCCTGGTCGCCCAGAGGTTTGTCGCTCTGTCTCTTTGTCTGTCCTGGTACGGAATATATGTTTGTGGTAGTTATTTTAAGTACATACTGAAATCCTTTTATTGCACTTTTTGGAAAAAGCTTAACACCTATATCCACGGCTCCCCAGACTTGCTCAGGAACAGGCAGACAAAAGGGACACGTTTTCAACAACAACCTCAAATGCGGTGAACTTGGCAACTGCAGAGCAGGAGACCAAACAGCGGCGCAAGTGAGCATGGGGGCAGCATCTTGGGGGCGGAACCAGCAGGGCCGAATTTGGAATTGGGAAGACTTTTCAGGTCCTTGTATGGTTTAACCCCCACCTGCTTCCCTCCAGGTCCTATCTGACTCCCGTGAGGGATGAGGAGGCTGAAGCGCAGAGAAAGGCACGCTCCAGGCATGCCCGGCAGTCCCGCAGGTCAACTCAGGTCAGCGCTGGAGGCTAAGGCTGTCATTCGGGGTGTCATTCAGGGTGCCCGTCTGTCACTCAGGTTGCCCGTCTGTCACTCAGGTTGCCCGTCTGTCACTCAGGTTGCCCGTCTGTCACTCAGGGTTCCATGTCTGTCACTCAGGTTGCCCGTCTGTCACTCAGGGTGCCCGTCTGTCACTCAGGTTGCCCGTCTGTCACTCTGTTTGCCTGTCTGTCACTCAGGGTGCCCGTCTGTCACTCAGGTTGCCCGTCTGTCATTCAGGTTGCCCGTCTGTCACTCAGGTTGCCCGTCTGTCACTCTGTTTGCCCGTCTGTCACTCAGGGTGCCCGTCTGTCACTCAAGGTAGCTGTCATTCAGAGTACCTATCTATCATTCAGGGTGCCTGCCTGTCATTCAAAGAGCCTGTCTGTCATTCAGGATGTCAGTCAGGATGCCTGTGTGTCTTCAGCGTGTGAATGAGTATTAATGGGGACACATCCACCAATCATGTAGCCCAGTTCCTTTTTACACACAGGGTGTGACACTAACCGACTTACAGGAAGCAGAGAAGACAATCAAGACAGAGCAAAAGGAACGAGAGAAAAAAAAGGAGGATGATGAAAGGGATACGAAGCAGAAGAAGGCCGATGAGGGGGTCAGAGCCCATGATAAATGACGCCTGTCCACATAAACACTGATCCAGCATATTACTGTTTAACGCTGCCAGTCATAGTGCGCATCCACAGACGCAGCGGATCGTGTTCGGGCGCTGAATGATGATGTCATGTTGGTGACGATGCCATGCCACTGTATAGGAAGTGAGCTGGAGGTCCCGCATCGCCAACCTCCAGAAGTCAGACCTGCTGGGCCTCACCACCCCCGCCGGTGCCCCTCGCTCCCACACGGCAGACGGAAGAGGTACGCCTCCAGCGCCCCCTCCCCTACCCCCACCCTTTCCCAGTGGTAACGAGCTTTTCTGGAGTTCGCACGTCACATGGTGATGGGGACGTGCAGTGAGCACAGCCTGCAGTGCGCAGTGGGACGCTGAGGACGGCCCCATGTGCTAGATAATCTGAAATGATTAAACTGGGTCAACAAATCAGAAATAAGACATTTGAAGAAGCTCTGGTCCAGTTTCCGCTCAAGCCTTTATCGTTGTGGAGTGTGACACATTATTAGATTAATGTACTCTTATATCACAGCCAAATCTAATTGGTCAGAAGGGAGTTGATTAATTTAAAGTCAATGCTCAATTATAATCTTTAATACTAATTAAGATTACTTAAATTTCCAGATGTAAAACACAATTTAAAATTAACAGAAATGTTTAATCAGTAGTACTAAAAGTGCATTTTTGTCTTATAAATGTGAAAATAATGTCTTTAGGTACCAATGTGTACAGCAAATGTGTAGTAACTATGGTATGAGTAGGTTAATGCACCCCAGGCTGTGCATTACATTCTTTTAAATGTGGAAATGCTTCAGATTCCCAGGAAGGCGGCACCAGCCTGGAGGACCGGCTGAACAGGGAGAGAAGGACTCGGGTTCGACGGAGGGCAGCACTGCGGGCCGGCGAGGTGAGGAAGGACTCACCTCTGCCCGAACGCGGCTCGATGTGGTCTCCTACGTGTCACCCGTTAGGGAGCCTGTCTCACTGCCACTCTGTGCCCGCAGAGCGATGACAATGAACTCAGTGCAGAAGAGGAGGGGGGGGGCAGAGGCTCGGATTCCCAGTCACAGGTGTGTATGTCTGTTGGTCCCTGTGTGTTAGTGTGTGGGCTGGGGGGGAAGGGTGGGGAGCACAGAGTGACAGATTTTAATTCTTCAACATGCTTTTTTTTTTGTTTACAGGCTGGCCGGAACAGCAGGTATGGGTCCAGTCTGTCTCCTCCTGCAGCCAGTTGCCTTTCCCTGCTTCTTCCACTATCATCTCGCTCCCTTCTTCTCTTTAGGGCTTAAGGGATTCATGTCCTTCTCTTTGCACCTGCAGGTCTGATGGGCCTTTGAATGACATCATCAGTCGTGGTTCCGAAACGAAGGACTATAAGCGGGTGCGTACACACCTGGGAGTCGCAGTGTCTGTGTATGCGGGTGTATGTATGTGTAAGCACCACTCCTGCTTTCCCACACCTTGCTCTTCCAGTTGTTTGAGGAAGTGTCTTTGGAGAACAGCCAGCTGCAGTCTCAGCTGCAGGACACGCAGCGGACCGTGTCCCAAACCCGGGCCGATCTGGATAAAGCCACTCAGGTACCTGCATACACCTCACATTGTCACAATGTTGTATTTACCTTCTCCCATTGCACAGTCTGTCACAGCTCTGTCATCTTCTTCCTGTAACTGCCCTGATTCATGTTGTTGTTGCAGAGACAAGAGCGCTTTAGCGACTGCTCCGCCCTCCTGGAGCTGGAGAAGAAGGTGAGTTTGTCCCCGTTGGCTCAAGGCTCGTGCTTGACATATGTCCGTCCGTGTTCTGAATGGCTGTCAAGCAGCCGGAACGATCTGCCTCTCCCCAACCTGAGCCGCATTCATGCAGGAGGCTGACCCTCGTCCCTGTTCCTCTGCAGGAGCGGAGACTTTTGGAGCGACGTGTGGCAGAGCTGGAGGAGGAGCTGAAGGTAGGTATGACTTGGGGGCGGCACGGTACACCTTCAGATGGGAATAGCGACTGACCTCACCAGAAGCACGGCGTTGCTTGAACGTAATCGGACAAGCAGCCCGGTCTGAAGGAGCCCAGAAGCATAAAGCTGTGGGTCAGGGTGTGGGACACGAAATCTGCAGGGTCGGATTCCGGGGGGTGTGACGTTGAGACCTGAAGCTGGGTCAGGGGTGTGTATGCAGAGCAAACCCAGCTGTATAAATAGGTTACATAGCTGACGAGGGAAAATATTCGCAAAGGAAGAAAAGCATAAACAGCAGCCCCTTGACCCTGCTTCCTGGAGCCCTCTCTCCTCTTTTAATCTTCTCTCCTTTTTTTCCAAGTTACATCTCCATTCTCCATTGCTCTCTTCCCTTTGCTCATCTTTCTCTTCTATTTCATCCTGCTTTTTTTCCTCTCTCAGTAACGTGGCTGCGATATTCTTTCAGGTGATGCATTGAAGCCACGTTTGTATTTCATGCTCCTGGGCTCATTTTAATAAGAGAGCCTTTTATGAAAGCACCCTCCAAAAAGATGGATCTTCAGCAGTCTGTGTGTGTGTGTGTGTGTGTGTCTGTGTCCTCCCACTGTCAGGTGCTGGGGGACCTGAGAGCCGATAACCAGCGTCTGAAGGATGAGAACGGGGCCCTGATCCGCGTCATCAGCAAGCTGTCAAAATAGAGGGAAAACCAAGGGGGTCACAGGGAGAGCAAATAGTAGTGCTCTCTTCTGTCCACATCCCTTTGGCCAGCAGTGAACTGCCCATTCTGTTCCGCCCACTCCCCTCTCCACACCCCTTTAATCAGTTATGAATTGTCCACTCCCCTCTCCACGCCCCTGTAATCAGTTATGAATTGTCCACTCCCCTCTGCACGCCCCTTTAATCAGTTATAAATTGTCCACACCCCTCTCCACGCCCATTTAATCAGTTATGAATTGGCCACTCCCCTCTCCACGCCCATGTAACCAGTTCTGAATTGTCCACTCCCCTCTCCACACCCCTTTAATCAGTTATGAATTGGCCACTCCCCTCTGCACGCCCCTTTAATCAGTTATGAATTGTCCACTCCCCTCTGCATGCCCCTTTAATCAGTTATAAATTGTCCACGCCCCTGTAATCAGTTATGAATTGGCCACTCCCCTCTCCACGCCCATTTAATCAGTTATGAATTGGCCACTCCCCTGTGATCAGTTATGAATTGGCCACTCCGCTCTCCACGCCTATTTAATCAGTTATAAATTGTCCACACCCCTGTAGTCAGTTATGTACTGCCCACTCTCCTCTTAAAAACCCATCAGTGAGTCATGTCCCACCCGTTCCTCTTTCCATACCCCTTACTCAGCCATATTCCAGTCACTCACCAGTCGATACTCCTTCACTTATGCTCTATTTGTTACCCTGTCCAAACCCCTTCTCCCCGCTAATCAGCCCTCATTATCTCCAATATGACCCACCCACCATATCCTCACAGCCCCTCACTGCACAAGCCATTGTATCCACTCTTTTCCTGTTTTATCCTACACTGTCAGCCTACTTCCCTCTGCTTACATCCCCTTCAAGTGCCAAAGAGAGAAGACAGTGAAAAGAATGTCACCCCTTGATGCTTCGCTTAGAAGGTTTCCACCACTCAGCCTTGCAGCTCCTAACCAGCTTGTCCACAGGTCTCATACTTCCTTGTAGGATCAGGTCCTCCAGCCCAGTGTGCTTGTCAGTAAAGGGAAAACGAAGACCAAATATACTGAGACGGAGATAAGCAGCTGGACACTGAGTGCCCACGTACACAAAGATTTGTGTGCTCACAGACATTTTAAAGCACTCTCACAGCAAGATACTCATTTAAATATCCATGTACCCTGAGCAACATGGATCAACAGATATGGACCTTTCCAACCCCATGACACACCTCCAGACGCACTCCAGGCGTTCTGTCCGACCACGAGCATCGTCTGCACGACTTCCTGAAGGCTACCGCACAGCTCTGCATGGACCTTAGTGCCATGATGTTCTTGCTGCGCACAACTGAGCACATTGGCGTTCCAGTCCACAGCTGGTCAAAGCAACATTCGGCACACCTGCCAGAACAAAGACTTGTCTGTCCAACACGGCATTGTTACCCACCATCATTCCAAATGCACATCATTCCAGAGGTTGGTGCACTGAACGCACCTGTCAGACACTCACCACACACAAGCTTTCCTCACAAACATCTGACCATGGACCCCAGGCTACCTGAAACACCCCTGCAGCTTCTGCAGCTCCACGTTACCCCCCGTACTCCCATACCTTCTAGAATGCACCTGGAAAGTCAACCACTCCCTCCTGCTACCACAGAAAGGACTGGCAGATCAGCCCCTCCCACTTCCCCAGATGCAGAAGGACAAAGGTTATTGCACAATATACAAATAGCTGTTTTGTGAAACACTAATATGCAATGTAGTTTTATTATTATTGTTATTATAATAATGAATATTGTTATAATGTTGTTTTTGTTTTGTTTTACACAAATGTTGGTTCTCTTCACTCCCACCAGAGAAATTGTAGTATGTGTATAAAAATGCCTTCATTTGAAACGATAACCCATGTGAAGTGAGAGTAACTTTATTACCCTTCCCCATTCTTCAAGTTAGGTTTTCTAATATATTGAACCAGCGTCAGCACTTGACAATAAAGTTATGAGTGTTTGTATCCTGGGAACGCCTTTCTTTGGTGGTGGGAGACCGTGTGGGCCGGTCCCAACTCTCCAAGGCCTGATTGATATCTCATCCTCCGGCTCTTCACCGCTGATGGTGCAAGCGGTTATAAAAGAAATAACTTGGTAACAAGGTGGAATGTTTCCTCAGTGGATAAGGTCACACCTCCAGAGCTGTAGGTTTGAAACTAGTCCGCAGTTAATCTGGGTGATAATCTCACTGAATATTGCCTTGTGCTTGGGTGTGTGTGGTGTCCATCTTGCACTGCGTCAGGTGCATGAGCAGACTTTGTAATACAGATGGGCCTTGCCAGCTCAACATCATTGAAATATCATTCAGATAATTTTAATGACTTCCATAAAATCTACATACCTCATAAGACATTCATTAACTATAAGCACACTTAAGATGGATATCTTGCTAAACTAATGTATGTAAAGTGAGAGTTCTTGCATTGATTATCTTTTGATTCAGGAAAGTCACATTTTCTTACTAAGTTATTTCACAGCTTATGGGTTTGAACAGAAGCTGTTTGTTGTAGCATTTAAACTCCAGTGCTGTTCAGTACCTGAATATCGGTTATATATCAGGTAAGCGAACCATTCAAGATCCCAGTTACTTTGGCCTAATTGGGTTTTGATAGTTCTGCCTTGTGCCCTTTAAATAATGCCCTTTAATAGTGGTTCATTAAATAACATAATGGCTCTTAGTACTCAAAGTGACGTTTTGGCATCTTCTAACCACATGTCCTGGTCAGGGTCACCTGGAGCACAAGACTAGGGTACAACCTGGACAGGATGCCAGTCCATCGCAGGGAACATTCATGCACCACTTACGTACAATAATAGACAATGGGCAGATGTAACTTCTGGTCACCATGCCAAAAATACAACACCAAGCCTCAGAAGGATGTCCAGGAGCTGGAAAAATATGTAATGTCCATCAGCAACAGATTTCAAGTTCTAAAAATTGATGGAAGATGGGACATTTGGCACCAAGTGGGAGAAAAAAAAGAATCTGTAAGATCAACATGCAGTCCTTAGGCCAAGCAAATTTCAACATAAAAAGTGGATCAGATACCTCACACTGTATCCAAGTGGAGAAAAAGGAGAAAGCAGAAGTTAACAGGGGCAGAGCAAGAGCTGAAAAAGCCAAGGCAGAGAAAAGTATGTGGAAGCTAACAGGAATGCGAAAAATAGCTAGCAAGTGAAACTCAACTGACAAAGTGGCAGAAGAAGCCAAACCAACAGCAAGAAATGGAAACATGAAGGAGCCGTATGATACCATCCAAAACCACGAGAAGAAAATAAGTCAGAAAGAAGAGGAATAGAGAAGGAAAATTGGTCGTGGGAGATGAACAACATCAATCAAAATATACAAACAATCAAATATACAGTTAGGTGGAATATTTTGAGGAATAGACTAAGAGAATGAAATCCACCTGAGAACTACACTCTATAGCCAAAAGTACGTGGACACGGGTTCACCCAACATTTCATGATGAAGCCAACAGTATTAATGTGAAGTTAGTTAGTCCATTGATAATCATAGCCTGTGTTCTGGGAAACCTTCCCATTAGACTCTGTTCAGTGTGAGTATTGATGTAGGATGACCACTGCACAGCTGGCATTTGGCCTTCACAGTCACTTCACTTACTGTTGACCAGGGCAGCCCTAGCAGGGCAGAAATGTTGCGAAAAGACTTGTTGGATGTTGTTGGATGTATGGCATTCTATAATGGTGCCAAATGATAAGTCACTTATCTCTTTTGTAAAATTGTCCATTCTGCAATGAATGTTTACTGCAGGATATTGCATGACTGTGTGCTTAATTACACACTTGCGTCACCAATGGGCGTGGCTTAAGTAGTAGGGGTGTCCACATGCGTTAAGCCAAACAGTGTACCTTGCTAAATGAGAACTACAGAAGGGTCACACTTTTGTCCACACCAGGAAGGTTGTTCAACAGAATCATCAACAGAATGAAAGGCTAAATCGACATTCACACAAACAGGTTCCGCACGGACCAGATCGATACACTGCATCTCCGAGGGACTCTAAAGCCATTTTCCCTGCACAGCATGTCATTGAAATGCAGAAAATAAGCAGCACTGAAAGAAAATGAATGTGGATCTGCTGACGTAGAGCTGGGGAGGCACTTCAACCAGAGCCCTGAGGCAGCAGCAGTATGTGCTGTGCTGCCAGGCTGCCCTAGATGTGAAATCTAGACCAGCCTATTTAATGCTTAAATGGAGTGAAAGCCTGCTCACACGGTAGGTATTCAGCACCACATGTGGGTGACTGGTTTCTAGGGCAGCATGTAGAGCAGCAGCATCCAAGTCTGGTCCTGCAGGGCCAGAGTATCTGCTCAGCTTTAGTTCCAGTTGAGTTTTGAGTTGGAAGCTATTTTTCCATCAAACTGAATAAATTGGTTTTGATTTAAAGGTCATAAAGGTCAGCATACCATGGGCCACTGATGCTTTTGGTCTAAAATTGGTTCATTTAACTGAAATCTTAATCCTCTACATCATGGCCAATCTTACCCACAAAGGGCCGGTGTGTATACAGGTTTCTGGGATAACCTGTAGGTCAGCTGCTCAAACACGGGTGTAAGGACTCTTCAGCCAATCAGTCCTCTAATTAGTAATCTAATGAGGGAGTTGCAGCAAAAACCCACATACACAGCGGCCCTTTCTGGATACGACTGGCCACCCCTGCTCTACATCAAAAGCTGTCTGAGGCAGCAGAGAGCCCCCTGCAGGAACGTCAACATATTCTCAAATGTAACCCCATTCTGAGGAAGAATTTCAATATGACGAGAGAGACCCACACACGTCATACTATCAACTATGACATAATTATCTCAAATAATTTCTTATGGCAACAAATTTCATTAACTCAACTGAAAACAAATATTGAAACTGAAATAATTTCATTCATCCATTTTCTATACTTCATTTTCCTATGCAGGGTTGCGGGGGTCCAATACCTATCCCAGATGCAATGGGTACAAGGTAGGGAATAACAGGCTAAAGGACCAATAATTCAAATAATTCAGGCTAAAGGATCAACCCAAATTTTGGAAGGGAGGAAGTCAATCTCATAATTTTGCTATGAAGATACGTACCCATTCCAATCTCAGGCACAATTTCACAAATACTGAAATACAATATTGAAATAAAATGTATCTAAGATTCAACAATACATATTTTGGATGCCTGTTTAACAATAGCTTCATCTTCTTCAACATTCCCTGGCACTCCCAAGCCAGTCGCAGATGTGGTCCCTTCAGCATGCTCTGGGTTTGCCCCAGGGCTGCGGCCCAGTGGGACGTCCCCAGAACAGCTGCCCTGGGAGCCGACCCGGTGGCATCCTTATGAAATGCCTGAATGTCCTTAGATGGCTCTTCTCGATTTGAAGGACCAGCAGACCCTCAAGGTCCCTCTGGATCTCTGAGCTCTTGAGAGAGCTCAGCAACCCTGCAGAGAAACCTAAATTCAGCTGCTTGTGTCTGCGACCTTTTTCATTCGGTCATTACCTACAGCTCATGAGCGTAAGCGCAAACAGGGACCTAGACTGACCAGAAAAATGTGAGCTTCATCTGACTCAGATACTTATTAATCACCTTCACTAAGGGAAGATCCCCCACCACCAGCTCAAAGGGGGAATCCCCTCTTTTATGAGTCAGTACCATAGCACTGGATTTTGAGGTGCTGATTCCCACCCCTACTGCTTGAACTACTCAAGTGCACACTGGAGGCTCTGGCTGGATGTGGCCAAGAACGCAACACCATCTGCATGTAGCAGGGATATCGCCTCTTGTCTTCCATATCAGACACCCTTCCAGCCACTGCTGTGCTAACACCAACTTTAAATGACTTTGTGCCATTTTTACAGACATAACTCATAACTACATTCATACAGGAAGCAAATGGCACATGGTAGCAGCTTGGCATCCCATATTCCTGTGGTACTTGCCTCAGTTTGTGCCAGTCACATGACCATATGCCTTCTCCAGGTAGCCTGGGTTGACCTACTCTTATGAATCCTCACACAACTGTGAAAATCGGTCACCACTCCTGTTTGCCAGTAAGGACTCATTCTACCTGCCGAAATAGAAGAGGCCCCAATAGTGCCTTGTGCATTCAACAGCACTGGACAGATGTAATCTACATCAGGCCCCACCCCAAGGAAATATACAGATCATGCATGTTTGGGAACTGCTCTACATGAGTTGGAAAAGATTTTCTACTTCCCTCTCTAGGGGTTTCTGGAGATGACGTCCATTTGTGCCCTAGTTTATTTTTATAAATCCCTTACTATATATTTCTTTTTATATCTGAGAGAACAAACAAGCCTTGACATTTTTTGATGTATTGATAGCATGATGATATCCTGTTTTTCAGCCTTGGTCACTGAAGTCCCTGCTAGACACACGCGGCAGCTCCTGCCTGTTTGCTCAATGCTGTCTTGCCTGGCAGCCATTTTGGCTCCTGTATGCACCCATCCTTATAAACATAAGCACTGAAAAAGACTGGCAGTGCCTGTCGTGCTTCAGATGCCTGTTATAAGTGTGTGTGATGATATACACACAGAGTCCAGACTCATCCTTTCACAGCAGTGCTGCCTGTTGGTGTTTGACAGATGACTGCAGTCTGGCTGCCTTTCTTTCACTTTATACCTTTTAATTTAGATGCGTGAGCCGATAAGTGAGAATTCCGGCTGCTCTGATGTTTCTTCATCTGTGTTTGTGCTATTTTTCTTATTCATAAAAAGATTAAAATGGTGAACATCACTGTAGCTCAGCAAACGTTTACTTTTTTATTTATTCAGCAGATACTTTTTTAATCTAAAGCTCAAATCACTGTCCTCAATGGCTGAGCGCTGCTGATTTTCCAGCATTTCGTTTACCTGTGAGCCAGGTGTGAAGCCTCTATCCAATCAGAATCAGTGATTATTAAACTAACTACCAGGCAGAACTGAGAAAATAGCTCTGGATTTGTTATTCAGGTCCAGATTTGAAGAGCCCTGATCTAAAGCAATGTATGGCTGAATAAGCAGGGTCAGTCAATCACTGGAGCAATTAGGGCAGTGGTTCTCAGTCCTGTTCATGGTGCCCCCTTGCCAGAATGTTTTCATTCCAACCCACACTGCTTTCAATCTGCCACATTCATTATTAGCCTATTAAGGACCATATGAACCTTATTAAGGTTTGAATGAAAACATACTGGTGGGAGAGGGGGGGCAATAGGACCTGGATTGAGAACTACTGAATTAGGATTAATGACCAAGCTCACCAGCCAAGCAGCGAAGTCACTCTGCCAGTCGCAGGATTTGAATCACTGACCTTCTGATCACGGACATGAAGGGCTAACTTAGAGCCACACCATCACAACCACCAACCACTGGCAATAAATGCTTCATTTAACCCAATGAGAGTAAATGAAGCGGACAATGGGTAGTGGGTTAGACCCTTCTGTGACTGGCAGAGTGCCATGTTATTATTCATCATGCCTTGAAGTTCTGTTAGATGTAATAACCTTGCTGGTGTGGTTTACTGCTACTAAGCTTGGGTTCTCAAGATTCAGAGGTTCATTCTCCACAGTCCCAGAGATCAACCAAATGTATTAGTTTCGGAATGTACTTCACTTTACACTTCAGCTGCTGTATTATACCCAAAACAAATTTCTTATAGGGATGAACAATGTCAAGTCCTCTATATGTTTGGTTTAACTTGAATTGTGCACATTCACTCAGCTAAAAGCTAGCAAATGGGGAATTAAGATCTCACCAGGGACAAAAACCAGCATACTCTCTGGCCTTCGGGGCCTGGATCTGCCAGCCCCTGAGCTAAAACATCCCTTCTGTTGTTTCAGAATGGGACAGAGCTACCCCCATCCTCCAGGACACATACAGAACATGTACATGAAGGAACTACTGTATATGGAATGGAAAAGACGCTACTATGTCCTCTTAGGGGGTGTCTGAAAACGTGAGGCACCTTTTATGAATTACTCTACTTTTTAGAACTTCCTTTAGATTTTTTTTTATTTACCTGAGCGATGTTACTGAACAGCTCTTGACTTTTGTTGATGTGTTTATTTGTGCCATGAATCTACTTCCATTTTCCAGACTTAGAAACTGAAACTGCTGCCAAAATGCAGATATTCACAGTACAATCAGTGCCGTTTCATCTGGCCACCATTTTGGCTCTTATGCACACTGGCTAAACAAAAATGCATAAAAAAACAGCAGGACAAAGGTTTCCCTAATTGGCTGTAAGAAGTGTAACAGCCACTGGTACAGGAACGACTTAGATATTTGGGGGACACAACTTAATAATTTAAATACAAAGGTCTATTTATTGTGGGGGGGGGGGGGGGGGGGAAACCAAATTAAATATTTGAGGTATGCCCCTGGTGTACAGGCCATTAATTCATTTTAACTTATAATACTTTGTGTTGGCTTATATTAAACCATAAAAGTTTTATAAAGTTTATTCAATTCTGCAATTAAGTTGAACAGATAATGGAATTTAGTATGCATTGTTTAGTGTGAATTCATTATTGCCTGAATGTGTCCCTTTTCAGGAACAGTGAGAATAAATTCTATTTAAGAAGGTGTGATGACGTGAGCCAGGAGGAGTAGATGTGTGTGAGCGACAGCAACCATTCTGGCAAAGGCATGCTATAAAAATGAAATTAGTAAATTAAAACAGAATTCTGCTCGAGCTCTGAATGTGTGCATATACCTTCTTCCTGTGTTTCTAAATATACCAAATGTGTGCAGTGAATTGAGTCTAAATTGTGCTTCATGTGTGGCTGAGCGATGGAATGCATGTGTTTCAAAAAGCATTCATCACTTACATACATCACTTGTATCTGGTGGTACATTTTAGCATCCAGGGTTACAGGACACGTAGATCCCAGCCAGGGCTGGGACATCAGTAAGCTCTGGATCCTTCAGGTTCTGCAGTCCTCTCCTGTGGCTACTGAATCTCCACCACTTAAATAAGGGCACAATTCAAACAAAACACAAGAGCGTTGAATAAAAACTGAGATCATTACTGTAGCAATGAGGATGAATGACTTTGTTAGCCAAAAGATCTATATGCATTATGTAAATAATAAGCATAAAATATGACCAATTATAAGATCTCCCAGTTATTGGATAGGGAACAACATTTACCACATTGCCAAGTTAAAATGCTGATGCTTTTAACTTTTAAACTCTTCCAGGTACCTCTGATGGCAGAGAGCTGTCTGCTACTGCGTTAGATGTTAGATGTAGCACCTTATACCTCCTCCTGCTTCTCCCTGCTCCTCTGCATTATTGATTTTCCTAGCTCTGCACCTGCAGGTTGGTTTTCTGACCAAATATTTGCGGTTTCAGTGTTGAAAGATGAAATACGTCTTTGTCGCCAAGAGGAAGGTAGTTAACCTAATTTCTTCTGTTGAATGTCACTTGGCAATGAATGGGCAAAGAGTGTAAATCTAATCGGTGTTGACTGTGAGTGTGTGATGTAATGCGTCCCTCTCTGTTCTCTGCCCCTGGCTGCACCTTCCTGTCTCAGTCTGCCTCAGTCCTCATAGCTATGGTGTTTGCAGAGAGAGGAAGCAACAGCTGGAATAATGTCCCAGGACAGATGGTCCTAAAACGAGAGAGCGTGGGGGAGGAGAGGCCAGATATACGCAGCCAGACTGAGGGGGAGACAGCCAAAGGGGTGGAGTCTGCTGAAATGCTATTGAAATGGCATTTCTGAGTTGTCGTGGCTACAGGCCCATAACTGACTAATCATTGCTGGCCTCATCTCTGTGGCAAATGCCATGCATGTGGCTGGTCTTAATGTTATGAGTCTTATTTAGTTGTTCAAGCTAATTTTATAGTTTGCAATTTAAATTAACTTACTTAAATGGGTATTCAAGTGTAAAACTATATACCTCATATATATATATTTCAGACTTACATTTATTGTTACTCTTATTTAACATAAGTTTATACATCCACTGGTTAGGAATTTACAAATATATATCTCTTTGGCTGTAACCAGAGGCTCTTATTTGAATTCCTCAGCAGTCAGTTTGGTACTGAACAATCTGACGAAGTGGCAGAGGGCCCTTCCATGGACCTGCCCGAAAGTCCCAGACTGTGTGGGATATAGTGCTGGACTGCAAGCAGCCTACATCCTGCCCGCCTCCTAATAAGGCAGGCCAAGCCACCCTCTCTGGAAATATCTCCTAGGTCTGAGAAAGACTGAGGGAAAGTGAGTGAGAGAGGAGCAGACGGATTGCAGCCTTATAAGGGCAAACCAGATGAAGGCATCAGGCTTTTCCCATGGTTTTAGCCGCTCCAATTCTGGCAAGATGCCAGGGGCCCAAAGCTAGTGATGCGTGCCATCTCGTGGTGAAATTCAGTATTACAGCGCGCGCTCGATTTTTTTTTTTTCATTTTTTTTTTTTATCCGTTACGTATCGTACACCTCGTACTTCACCATGTAAACAGTTCCTCGAAACAGTTCCTCCTACAAGTCCGTCTGTTACTACAAGCTACCCTTTGTTTTAGTCACTTTTGAGACACCTGGTCGTGCTTTCCCTGTCGAGGTATCCTGCTCAGGGACATTTTTCAGCTTGATGTATCCGGTCCGCGTCTTTGGCCCGCAGCCCGCCCGAGGCTGACCGCCCACTCCGCCTCTTTAAAAGCCATTTTCCCGCGACATCTGATATATCGACGGGAAGCTGGAGGAAAAGGCAGAAACACTGCGTTTCACACGAATTTCTGGCAAAGAAAAGGTGTGACACACTTCTTTTATTCTTATCCTCTAAATGTTTTTAAACAATCATTATTTTCCGCATTTGAAGTAAAAACTCTGACTACTTCGTGTCACGTTTTTGTTTTGTTTTTTACGTGAATTTGACCATTACGACTCGGTCTATGATTAAATAAAGCTGGAAATACTCAGATAAGAGCAGAAGCTTTTTTATTTAATGTTTTATTATCGCGGATAAATCCCCTCAGTTATCTGTACGCTAGTGTCATGTTCAGTAACATATATAATGTCGAATAGTGTTCACCCCGCTGATTTTATTTCTGTAATCTGTATCATGCTATGAAAGCACATTTGGGCTAAAATGGAGTGCAAAACAAACGTGTTTATTGTTCTAATCTTGAATCCAGTACTTTATCAAATACCGTTTTTTTAATTGTTTAATATGACACTAATCAAGAGGAATAATTATCAAGCTTATCATCTGTATCACTCACAGTGTGTTTATTGTTATTTACTACAGCAGCTTTGCATAATATTCAGTTATAATAAGATTACTTTATCTTCTGTATATTTAATTATTAAGTTGTATAAGTAGCCAGCGTGGAACCAGCATAGTCCAAATACGTCAGATGCCCTTTGCCTTCTAATATATTTAATATTTAAGAGGCATGAGTCAGCGTGTCTGTTATTATGCCTGCTAATGATTAATGAGCTCTTATTTATAGCATTGTTTGCCGACAGTAACCATTCCAGAATGAGCCGGGAGGATCCTGACCCTTACATCTTCACGTCTGATTCATTGCCACTCGATGAGCGCTTCCTGCCCCCACTGGCTAATGGGCTCTTGGGCTGGAGGGTCTTCAATGGCATCATGCACATGGGAGGGGTCTACAACGGGCAGCTTGGGCAGTGTCATCGCGCAGACGTCCCTTGCCCCCTGGCTGCTACCCTTCACCTGAAGGAGCCTAGTGAGCACACATTCACCCTGGATACCCGCAAAGGTACAGTCCCACTACCCCACTAATTTTCCCTGTGCTGTTCCTGTTGTTACGATGCTGTACTTCCTTTCATTGTGCTGCAGGGGGCGGTGTTTGGCTCTGCAGGTTAGGACTCTGATTTGGCAGGTCATCTGTTCTAATACTATGGCTAGTAGAGTGATTTCACCACTGGGTCCTTCACCAAGGCCCTTAACCCCTGTTGCCCTAGAGACACTGTCTGACACTGCTCTCTGATCTTTACATGTACGTCACTTCAGATGAAGGAATCTGCTAAATAAGTACATGCAGATGCTGTGTGAGCTGTCAGTCTGCTGCACCCTTTGTTACTCCGCTGTAGCTCCTGTCCCTGTGCTGTGTCCTTTGTTACTCTCCTGTACTCACTGTCCCAGTACCTATGCCGGTTGAAGTACATGTGAAGCCCTCAGCCTGCTTTTCCGCTGTGACAAAATGAAATAGGCTCGCTAAGTGGGCACCCCCCAGAGGATGGTGACCTCTTATGTTGCCTGATGGGTTGACCAAACACCAGTCCCTCCAGGAAGCTGCGATGTTGCAAAACAGTTGCAACTATTTTTGTAAATTCATTTGTTCTTGCAATGACATAAAAAAGAAAAAATAAAAACAAAAAAATAAAGCCTCAAAACATCACAACTCTCACCGCAACTTTTTTGAAAAAGCTTCCGCAAAATCAAGCATTTTAAGCCACAACAATCAAAAAAGACGCCCGCGACGTCCAGGAGGGACTGAGACACTGCCCTGTGCTGGGTCCTGTAGTGTCTGTCGCTCTGCATTTCCTGTCCCTCTTTCCCAGGCGTGTTCACTCACTCAGTGCGGACATCCCGTGTATCGGCCACACAGTCCCTCTATGCCCACCGGTACCACCCCCACATGCTGGTGATGGAGGTGCTCATGGAGCGTCTGGACACCACGCAGGAGCCCCTCACATTGGAGCTGGACAACTGCTTCACGCCTCATAGCAACGACATCACTTTCCAGGCCGAACCCGATTATAAGGGTGGGAGGTGAGGAAAAAGCAACCGCAGATGGAAACATCTTGATGTGCCAGAAGTTTGCCAAATCACATATAAACTCTAATATGTGTCTAAGATCATTTCTACAAGTCTATAAGAGATTAAGTGTAATATCAGCAGCTTAGAACTTAAGTAAAAGTACAAATATCCTGCAAAATATGTACTCAAGTAAAAGTAGACGTGCTACATCAACAATCTTAAGTGAAAGTACTAAGTACTTTAAAATTTACTTTAAAGTATTTTTTTAAGTAAAAGTACTCACACAATGGTTTGTCTCAATGTCTGGGGTGTGCCTTTTTGATGAACAGTAGATATACTGACTTATGCCATTGCTTGTAATAATTACAAGCAACTGTACAGTATATGTGTATTGGAAAGTTTGGTGTGCTTATTGTGTGTGGGGCTTGAATGCTGGTCCTTGGGCTGTGAGGCAGCAGTGCTAACCACTGTGCTATCTGGCCACCCCAGATAGGTCTTGTTTCTTTACTGTAAGGTGTCCTTAAGGGTTGTTTGGTATCTTTTGGAAAAAGTAGGGTTGACTGTGGATGTTCCACACACAGGGGGCTATGGGGGACTTGAACCCTGGTCCTTGGGCTGTGAGGCAGCAGTGCTAACCACTGTGCTATCTGGCCACCCCCTCCTACTGT
>JAODJU010000007.1:14097410-14112915 GCA_026776725.1 Gnathonemus echidnorhynchus | reverse complement strand
ACAGGTACTGAGCCATACGAAGGGCTACCAGTTTGAAACGCCCTCCTAAACTTATCTAAACTTCATGTATAATGAACATGTTTTAAATGCTTTTTTTTAGATATTGTAATTTTCAAATCTATATAAATGCAAATATGATTAAAGAAGAATAGCAACAGGATAAAATTAAATTTTAGATGCTGCTTACTGGTGAGTTGTGCTATTTTTAGAACAGGTCCGTGGGCGACTCGTGGTCCTGGGGGGCATCCTGGTGCCCGCGGGCACCATGTTGGTGACCCCTGGCATAGTGTATTACTTAATGTGTTTTTTTGCTCAGGTACATCAAAGGGAACACCCTTACGCCCGAGGTCTCGGGGGGGGCACTCTTCAGTGTGCACCTCATCTGGACTCCTGTGCCGGGCACCTTGACTCTGCTGTCTGGTCAAACCCAGTCCCGCTGGGTTTTCTTCACTGTCGTGGCAGATAGCACCGGGAGCACCAAGGCGTTTTTCGACACTGGCCTACAGCTGATTGCTGAAGGGGATCTCTTCCCCTCTCACTGCCGGGCCTGGGCGGAGCTCTGGGCAGGATGTGGGGTGGAGCTATCGGGCCCTGCCACTATGAGCCGTGCTCTGGTTGGCTGCCTGTTCTACCTGCTTAGTGCCTTTCCCTTCCTACGTGATGCCCCCCCCAAGTTTGGGGGAGTGAGTCCTGGGGGGCTGTCCAATGGAAGAGAGGGACAGGACTACTGGGGTCATGTATTCTGGGACGAGGTGAGGAGATGGATGAGCAGGAAGCTTTATTCGCATGTTGAAATCATACTGAGGGATATTAGATGTCAGTTAAATGTAAGTGATTTGCCACATACACACGTAGCAGCTTGTAACACTTTCCTGTTATTTCACAGGACACTTGGATGTACCCCAACATCGCTCTGTTCTACCCACCTTTGGCGAAGGCTGTGTTGGAATATCGAGTGCGAACATTAGAGGGCGCCAAAGAAAATGCAAAGCAGCAAGGCTACAAGGTTCTCATATTTTTGAGAAGGGTCCAGCTGCAGCCTGTAAAGTGAAGCTCCAACTCTGTGTTACAGCGAATAAACACTAACCTTAACCCGAACCCTAACCGGAGCTCCACTTTCCATCCTCAAAGATCACGTGTTTCCTGTGGAGGTGAGGTATTTCGGGTGGAGCTCCACTCTACAGGCGTCTGCAGCTGGACCCTCTTGATATTTTTATTCATCTGCTGCTGGTATACATCCCATGACTACATGCAGAAGTGTCCCTGTGTGTGTGCAATATGCGATGTATATATTCACACTGGTGTGTGTTCTGTGTATGCAATAGGTGTGTTGTGCATCAGTGCACTTTCTGTGTGTTGTCTCTGTGCTTTACATTAACATAGGGTGCAGGTGCTCAGCATGACGTACGTATGTGTGTGTGTGTGCACAGGGGTTGAAGTTCCCATGGGAGAGTGCCGTCACCGGAAGGGAGGTTTGTCCCGAGGACATCTATGGTGAACAAGAGATCCACATTAATGGGGACGTTATCTTGGCCTTTCAGATGTACCTTCACCTCACGCAGGTAGCGTGTCTGAGGCCATGACTTCATGCCTCTCTCGAAATCCACCCCTGATCTGACACCAGTGTAGACATCAGAGGAGGCTGGTCAGTGCAGCAGGTAGTACTTTCTCTGTTCTTGAGAATAAAAAAAATTAAACCAGTAAAAAACAGATTTTCATTTTTTGGAAAAAGGGAGTATTCATACTTTTCACATGACACCACATCCTTTTAGGAGTGCCCACCTGGAGGGCAAAAGAAGGCTTTATTCCTGCCACTTATTTTTGCCATATTAGTTCTGTTAGATGCAGTAACTGACAAGGAAACAAGCCTGGGTTGTGTTATCCCATCCGAGATTGTGTATTTGTGCTTATATTAGACGTGCCTCCATCCCTGGTGAGGGAACGAAAGAATGGCACCGATCAAAACGCGCTTTCACATCGAAGTTCAGGATCCTAGTTCCTGGTTCTGAGTTCCTGGGTTGTCTAGACCTAGGAACTTTTGTAGCTCCTGATGACTTTTGTGTGTATCGCTTTCCCACTGCACAGCAGGAACTGGGACCTTTACGTTAAATAAACATGGGAGACGGAAAGGCTGTAGGTTAAACTTTACACATAATTTCATATGAAACTACATCACCACTCCAAAACAATGGAGGATGAATACGTCATTTTGTTAGTTATTGGGAGTATCAGTCGCAATTAAAACAGGACACAACCTTATTTTATTTATATGACCCACGATGTTTAAAATTCATTATTATATCTGGTCAGCAGATCAATATTTAGTTTTCCATAGAATAAAACACAATGTAACATTATTCCGCTAATAAGCGTTGGCAAGTTTCATCGCCGGCACTAACGATATTAAACGAAAAAGTATTCGTTTTCGATCAAATTTTCCAATGTAGGAATATGGAGAGGCAAGCAAGAAATATATTATTTAATGCATTTAATGTAATATATTGGACATAAACATATATATCTGTCTGTACTTTTCAAGTACACATATTGAGATTCACCCCAGGTCTCCGAGCCAGTCACATGACTGAAAACTATGAATATTAACATGATATTATCTAACATCCTTAGTTTTTTTTTTTTTTGTCACCACTGGTAGACACCTGTCCAAAAAGCCGTCATACGTACATCATTTTTGTCCGATCTGAAACACTGTTAGCAAAATACTGTTAGCAAATGATACACCTCTTCTTCTTTTCTCCTGTCCCCCTGTACTTTGCCGTAATTGGTGCCAGGACCTGGCCATGTTCCAGGAAGGCCAGGGCAGTGAAGTGGTTTGGGGCATTGCTGATTACTGGGTCTCCCGGGTAACCTGGAGTGCAGAAGAGAACTGCTACTACATCAATGGTGAGGTGTAACTTTCATCTTAGGAACCTCATTAAATGACAAGACAGACAGACATTACAATGCTCTTTGGCAACGCAGTCTCATATGATAGTAAAATGGGATGTTTGAGTGTGACATGAGAGCATTGTGACATGATATATTTCAAGCATCATGTCATCAAAGATATGTCATCATAGTCTTTCATCACAGTAGAGTGATGTCACACTAGCACTGTTTTCTCACATCTCCAGGGGTGGTTTTTTTTTTCCTCCATGTAAAGCCCATTTAACAGGTGCAGTTTGCTCCACCAGACCAAAGACATGCATTTAGGTGCATCTGTGTGTGTGAGTGTGTGTGTGTGCGCGTGGGTGGGGTGAAACTTGTTACTTTTTAGATTGTGGGGACATTTTTCAGATGCCCCACAATATAAACCTTAATTTCATAAACGTGTGTGTGTGTGTGTGTGTGTGTGTGTGTAAGTAAGCCCTGCAATGGACTTGCATCTCACCCAATGATGTTCTGCTGGCCTGTTCTGCCTGGGAAAGGCTCCAGTTCCCCTGCAATACACTCTAGGATTCTAGGGTGGAAAAAGGATGGATGGATGGATGTTTTGACAACATGATATGACACATTTTGATTTGAGAAATCCTTTGAAATCCTGACTGAATATTCCTTTCATAGCTGTCTTGTATGTTGGATGGGTTTCATAAGGTAGGAACTCCACTCTCATTCATGATGGTTGCAGTCTGTGCAATTTTTTATGCAACAGAAATTCTTGTAATACACTAGGTTTCTCACCCACCCAGTACAAACATTGCTCACAACTTTATTTTGCAAAATCTGTTTAAGATGTATATTTATAAAGGCACATCTTACTGTGTTTCACAGATTATCACAAGTGAGGGTTTTGCTTTTTCTTCTTTATAAAGCATAACGGATTATGTAAGGTTGACACACAAGCCCACACACCCTGCTATAAGGTGAAAGGTTGTTTGAAGTATGGTGTATGTAGTACATTAACTCATGTGCTTTTTGTTTGTATTCTTTGAGCACCATATATCCATTCACTATACTAACCAAAATTTGCCAGCATCTGTGCACCTGTGCATGTTGTGTGAAATGTTTAGTGTGTGCAGCTTGAGTCAAGGTTTTGTCGTGTGTGACATTTCATTCCGTGTGAACGTGTGTGTCAGGGGTCATGCCTCCTGACGAGTACTACCGCAATGTTGACAACTCCGTCTACACAAACACTGTGGCCAAGCTCAGGTGAGTCTGCAACACTCATGCCAAAAGCCAATGTATAGGGATACGGGCAGAGAAATACTCATGGTTGTGTTTTCAGTTTATTTTTATGATTTTCTGATGTGGTTCTGAGATTGCGAATATCGCATGGTTTTCTTGATTTATTTGTGATTATCGCCTTCTCCCTCATTCAATATATTTTTTGATCAGTGTTGGTGTACCGAAAAATCCAATGGTGGGTAATAGTCCTGGATGGATAGGGCCATTGGTGGAGCCAGTTGAATATGACCTGTCAGCTCTGTAGTTGACTTGCACTCCTCTTCCTTTTTACTCCCCCAGCCTCCAGTTTGCAGTGGACCTGGCCAGCCAGATTGGGTACCCTGCCCCACCAGAGTGGAAGCGCATTGCTGACACCCTTAAAATCCCTTTTGACTCAGAAGCCAAGTACCATCCAGAATTTGATGGCTACAAAAAAGGCAAGTGTTCCATTCCTACTCCACCCTCATCTTTAATTCTTCTCTTGGCTTCTATCTACCTATAGTACACTTGCGTGTCTGCAGGAGGTACATATAGGCTATGTTTTGCGATTAGGCTCAGGGTTAGTAAGCGCTCAACTCTTGGATTTTAAGGCAGGACGTGTCCTATTTTCTCATCATCTTCTGTGATTTGTCTCAACCAGGAAACCCTGTAAAGCAGGCAGATGTCGTGTTGCTAGGCTATCCTTTGGGTCTACCCATGACCCCCGAGGTTCGGAGGAATGACCTGGACGTATATGAACCTGTGACAGACCCCAATGGCCCAGCAATGACATGGGTGAGGATCCCAGACTGCACAGCCTCAGGAAACTAGCCAGTCATTACTACCAACAACAAAGGCGACTCTAGCATATCATGCTGTGCTAATTGGTTCAGCATAATTCACTGTACTAAAGTTACATTTTCCCAAATGAGATCTGAAAGAGAATTATCTAAATGCCACCCCTAAATCAATGCCCATGAAAAGCACGGCCTCACACATTTCACATTTGCTTTTTCAATGTCATGAATGGAGAATCCCCATCAGCTGAGTGATTAACTGGTGCATTCCTCCAAGGAATCTAAGAATTTTCTGTGGAAAAGCACAAATTGTAAAAATATGTAGTGACAGAAATGACACTCTGTAGTGTCATTGAGCAGTAGAGTGGTGTGCTCTGTTACTGAATGAACCAAGCACACATTTCAGTACTGAGTCACATGCATGTCCTTCAGGAAAGTCCTGTACCATCATTTGAATACTTGCAATACAATAACCCACAATCCTGAACATGGTAGAACTTTTGAAAGAAGCAGTGAACCTGAACCACACGGTAACCTCCACACCACTTGGCCATTACTGCAAACTCATCTGCAGTTCCTGCTGTACAGTATTTCATATAAATGGTGAATTGTGACAGGGACGCATTGGGAAATGTATCGTAGGACGATATCGTCGTTATGAACACATCATGGGGTGTACTTCAACAACCCTAGATGGTATAGCCTGCTGCACACCTAGGTATAGCCCAAATAACGATAAGTACAGTATAGTAAATACAGTACATAAACTGGTAGTATAGTTGTTTATTATCAAGTATTATGTATTGTACATGATTGTATGTCCTATACTTTTATATGACTGGCAGCACAGTAGGTTTGTTTACACCAGCATCGCCAAAAAACATGACTAATGCATTACACTGCGACGTGACATCATAGCGATTGTAACTAGGTGATAGAAGTATTTCAGCTCCATTATAATCATATGGGACCATCAAAGTATATGTGGTCCGTGGTTGACTGAAATGTCATTTTGTAGTGCATGATTTTATTGTATCACTGTTTGTTGTGAAATTGTATGTTGTATAGCTGAAGAGTAATACAGTACCCAAGGGTGATCAATAATCTTTATGTTTCTAATGATGTATGACTTTAAATCGGAGAATTAAAGTGACTAAACGCCTTGTGGATTTCCGGTCTCAGTGTTGATTAGATTGTTTCCTGTTCCTTTGACAGAGCATGTTTGCTGTGGGCTGGTTGGAGCTGGGTGAGGCAAAGAAGGCACAAGAACAGCTCAGTAAATGCTTCAGCAACATCCAGGAACCTTTTCAGGTCGGGTCAGGGGTTA
Source organism: Gnathonemus echidnorhynchus (assembly GCA_026776725.1). NCBI lineage: Eukaryota > Metazoa > Chordata > Actinopteri > Osteoglossiformes > Mormyridae > Gnathonemus > Gnathonemus echidnorhynchus. The sequence continues at coordinate 14,106,648 of JAODJU010000007.1, read as the reverse complement.
GAGGTCAAAGGTGGTTGCAGTAGTGTGGCTTCTGTCACGTCACTGAAACCACACATTCTAGTTATAACATTGTTTTCTAAGTACCTCAAGGCTGTGTGAAAGAATTTTTTTTTTAAAAAGTAAGCTTAACTATGTCCGTGATAATGTGATTGTGATTTTTTTTTTCTTCAGCACCATTTTTGTTCATTAAATTTAGAAGTCGTTCTGTCCGTAGGTGTGGAGCGAATGTGCCGATGGATCTGGAGCAGTCAACTTCCTTACGGGAATGGGAGGCTTCCTGCAGTCTGTGCTGTTTGGATATACAGGCTTCAGGTCAGTTTGTCCCTGACCTATGCATTTTGTTTACTTGCTTAATTCATAATAATGGTTGCTATGTGTGCAGTTCACTTCGGAGACTTTGTTTTGCAGATAAATCCAATAATAATGTATCGGATATTTTATGAAGTAGCCCAACTAGGCTTTTAGAGTGGGATGAACATCGAAGTTCATTGTATTACCATATGAGTTGGTTCTGCCTGCATTCCTGGCTAATTAGTTTTAAGAGTGGATGTAGCAAGTTCAGTGTGTGTTATAGTATTATGGTAGTTGCATTTGTCTTGCTTGGGCACATATATTTTTAGCTCTTACTTTGAGTTGTATCACCACTGTGTTTAGGGTGCGGGAAAAAAGTCTCTACTTTTCCCCCTTGCTTCCTGATGGCATCACTGAGCTCCGTGTCCGTGGAGTGAGTTACCTAGGTAACAAGATGGACTGGGAGATAAAGTCACAGGAAGTGTGTGTGACTGTAAGGGAAGGCACAGAGACCTCAGGAAAAGCTGAATGCTGCCCTCTGGAAGTTGTACTGAAAACTTCAGGGAGAAAAATCCCATTGAAACCAGGTAACTTACATTACACTTTACCAGTGTGCTAACTTCATAATATTTACGACAAGCTATATCAAAAATGGGAATTTCTATTAACGTGAATTGAAAATTGTTTTCTTGCTTTTTTGACTTGATTTTAAAACTGTCTGGCTTTCATTTTGTCAGGACAGGCAGTGACCATCCCTTGTCAGCCTGGGGAGATACAGAAGCAGCAATAATCTGCTGCTGACATTTGTAAAAACCCCCCTCACGATGTCCACAGAAATATCGGATCGGACCAGAAAAGATTTGCCTTAAAATGCTGCCTTAAGGAGGACAGCAAGTTTTGCAGGGATAGTAAACTACTTTCATGATATTGAAATTTAAGGAATTCACTCTACCCTTTTCTTCAGTGTGAAGTTGATTTAGAAGTTACTTCAGGTCATTCTATGTGTCACAAAATCACAAGAACTTGTTTTGCTTCATGGTTGAATCTTGTACGTTATGGAGAATCTGCGAATACCTTCTGTAAACAAATGATATATGCACAGCTGCGAGAGCTTAATTAAACGGATTAAGTAAGTAAGAGTTATAAAATACATATTGATAGTTGGTAAACTTTGCCCAAAATGAGAAATATACCTTTGAGCGCAAGATTCTGAAAAATAATTAATATATCAACATAATTGTTACTGTTTAAGATTACAATGTTAGCAAAACTAATCATGTTCTTTATAATGTACTAAACGTACAATTATTACTTTTTAAAAACTTGAATAAAAAAAAAATACTCATTATCCTAAAATTTTGCGACTGTTAGATATTGCACAATATACAGAATAGTGACATAATTTATGAACTTTAAGTGACTGAGGTAATATAAAGTCTGCAGGCAGATGGAATGATGGACCTGTGGAAGCGTTCCTTCATGCATGTTGGATGCAGTAGTCTGTTGCTGAAGGAGCTTCGAAATGTCCTCACTGTGTCATGCAGGGGGTGAGAGGGACTGACCATAATGAATGTAAATTTGGCCACATCCTCCTCTCAGCCACCTCCTCAGTGGAGTCTAAAGAGCAGCCCAGGACAGAGCCAGCGCTCCTGACCAGTTTGTTCAGTCTCTTCCTGTCCCTTCCTGAGCTCCTGCACCCCCAGCAGACCACCGCGAAGAACATAGCAGATGCTACCATAGTGTGGTAAAGCAGTGTCCTGCACACACCAAAGGACCTCAGCCTCCTCAGCAGGTGGAGACGGCTTTGCCCCTTCTTGTACAGGGCATCTGTGTTGTGTGACCAGTCCAGTTTGTTGTTTATGTGAGCACCCAGATATTTGTACACAAACACATCCTCTACCTGCACTCCCAGAATGTTCACTGGTGCAGATGGAGTCACCTTGTGGCAGAAGTCAATTACCATCTCCTTTGTCTTATTGGCGTTTATCAGGAGGTGATTCCTTCCACACCATTCAACAAAGTTGGTGATGACCCCCCTATATTCCAGATCGTTACCCTTTGATATACATCCAACGATGGCTGTATCATCAGAGAACTTCTGGAGGTGACAGCTGTCCGTGTTGTTTCTGAAGTCCAGTGTTAAAAGGAAAGGGGAGAGCACTGTACCTTGCAAAGTCCCCATGCTGCAGACTACCACATCAGACACGCAGTCACGAAGTTTCACATACTGTGGTCTGTTAGTGAGGTAGTCGGTGATCCATGCAGCCAGATGGCAATCCACACCAGCTCCCTTCAGCTTCTCCCTTAGCAGTAATGGCTGTATTGTGTTGAAAGCACTGGAGAAGTCAAAGAACATGATTCACACAGTGCCCCCAGTACTCTCCAGGTGAGAAAGGGACCGATGGGGCAGGAAGATGATCGCGTCCTCCACGCCAACAACTGGTCTATATGCAAACTGAAGGGGGTCCAGCTCACTGCTCACAAAGCGTCGAATGTGATTGAGTACAATCTTCTCCAGGCACTTCATCAGATGGGACGTCAAGGCTACAGGCCTGAAGTGACTGGGCTCCCTGGGGTACGCAGTCTTGGGGACAGGAACCACACAGGAGGTCTTCCACATGGTGGGGACTCTCTCCAGACTGAGACTGAGGTTGAAAAGGTGCAGAATGACCCCGCAGAGTTGATCAGCACGGTCTCTGAGAAGTCTGGAACTGATACCATCCTGGCCCATTGCCCGTTGTGTGTAATTTACTTAGACTGGATTCTCTTGAGTCCATAACCTTTTGCTTCTGTAACAAATTTACTTTTAATCTTGTGATTAGTAAACAGACATGAATGCTCTGCCAGGAATTGAGATTGCACAGCACAGTAATGGTGATGCAAGGCCTTGATTCATAAAAACAGAAATTAACCCAAAGTCGTTTAATTCATCACATATAAAAGTGTGGTCCAAAAACCAACTGATATAAAATGTCCTTAGGGAGCAATTAATGCATGATAGCTCATCTAAATTCCAGACATCCCTACCTGCAAAAACTCATTTCAGGGAGGTGCCCCCAAGAAGTTAAATAAAAGCCCGCCCGCACTGAAATCTGATTGGCTTATCTTACTAAGTAAACCAATCAGGATTGCTGTCTGTCTAGCACGAGCTACATGAACAGGCACACACGCAGGGATCCACACATATAAGCACGTTCTCTCTCTATCATTCGGTCGTGCGCGCGCTTCTCTCAAGTGTGTGACGGACACGCTCCTGTCTTGCGTGCATGTTCTTGTTTGCTTGCTCTAGTTTCCGGGAGGTTTTATTCAATTCGCGGGCATCAGGGAGCCGCTGTTAATATGCGGGAGACTCCCGGAATTTAGGAGTGTGCAAACTGGTTAGCAATCCATGTTTTCCATTATAAGTTCAAACATTTTAAACGTATGAAATTTTTCAGTTATAAGTCTTAGCTGAAATTTAATATATAAAATACATTCGTGTTAGTCATAGTTTGGGAACTACTGCCTTTGTATTGTTAAACTGTTAACGGCATATATTAAAGCAAAACACTGTTCTATAACAGACGATTATTTTACATAATTTGATTCATAAATACATTTCATGTATGAAATACAATGTCCTTTTCAAAAGGATGGTTTCTCAATTTTATTTACTTCGAATGGGATGTATGGGTAAGATATAGAGTAGTATAAAAACATTACCGTCCGGACAGCGAACCTATGAAAAGAATCGTAGAAGATACAACGCAGGGGAATGATTGGTTTATTTGAATCTGACTGAGGAATGGATAGTCCAATCAGGAGTGAGGACCATTGCCCTCCTCTTCCGTGTTCCCCTTCATCTTCTGTACAATTGGTCGCAGGCGCAATGTACCGCCTACAAGTCTTCCGTTGAGAGGACCAATGGTATACATATTTCAGACGTCACTCAGAAATCTCTCGGCTATTGGTTCTTTTGAGTATTTAAACTGTAAAATTGATCATAGGAGCGGGGTTCTATGGTCGTGTGGAATTGGCTTGGCCGTTGCATGGAGGGAATAAAATAAAATAGTTTGAGTTAGTATTTTTGGATTTATAAAGCGAAGGGATTTTCACCGGAAAGCCTTTTGTATTTATAACCCAAAAAGGATTTTCTGAAGGTACACGTAAAGCTATTTTACCGATTATAATTAGGCCTATGTAACGCAGTAGTGACATGTCCGGGTTTGTCTTTTAACTTTTGTGCAGTTGTTATCTTATTTTTTCTGCTATGACATAGTAAATGTAATGAAATTAATCCGCAGTGTTAATATTGAGTTACGATGCTATTTACGGAGATACCGGTACTGATTTGCGTCGTCTTTCCGGAAACTATTCAAAATATGGACTGTTGACCATTATGTCGTCTGCACAGATCGTCTGCACAGATTGTGAATCAGTCAGAATTCGTACTCGGGTGTACACTTCGTTGGCTGACCAGTGTGATATTTTGATCTCTATTTCACGATTTCCTTCTGTCCTCATAGCTTTGTACAAGTTAACATATCGTTTCAGTGTCTGTCGGTTTTTTTTTTTTTTTAGGGATTTTGTCTCGACAGGTTCTTACGTTTTTAATCTGGTCTGATGTTTAGTTGGTGATTCTGCTTGTCCAAATATATCCGCATCATAAGCTGGCTACTTTTGCAGAGGTCTATTGTGCACTTCAAGGAAACCAGTTCTATTTACTCTCTCAAAAGTGGTCGGTCTTCCAGTTAATTCGATTGTGGCTGAGTGGTATTACGTGGGACACGAAGTTGTAATTTGTTCGGAAGATCTCGAATTTGTCGGGCTTATTGTTCATAAACACCACTGAACACGTGAACGCTAAGCAAGCGCGTATTGTTGTTACTACCGATAAGAGACTGTGGTAAACAGATTGGTTCCGCGCACGTGAAATGGTTTCCTCTCGGTATTTTTTGCATGTCATAATTTTAAGATTTTTTTTTCTTGAATACAAGCTAGTGTTGATGAACTTGACACGACCTTCCAGAATGCATGCTTGACGGACTGACATTCAGTTATGTATAGTGACGAACTTGTGAAAACTGATGCATCGTTGTATTCCCACTACTCATTGGTGTTGTCTGCCCACCACAGGCTGCAGCCATGAACTCCCTGCTCTCCACCATGCACTCCCTCCGAGAGTTGTTTGATACAAAGATGAAGGAGTTTGCGGATGAAGTGGACAACGTCCACATGGTGTGGCTGGATGAAATACAAGAAGAGGCTGTCCGCATGTTCTCCAGGTGGGCAGTGCATCTGATCTTGGGGTTTCATGGGAGTGGAGAAGTGAGACTTGTAGTGTTGAAATTGGCACTGCAGGTTTTAATTTTTTATTTAATTTTTTCTTCTGTCCATTAGTGACTTCAGCGCAGAACCTGAACTCATGCCAAAGACTCCATCGCAAAAGAAGAGTAACCGTAGGAAGCGGGTTTCGGTGGGCCGTACAGACAACCGTGGCAAGAGACGGTGAGTGACTGCTGAGAGTGAGTGGTGCACCAGCAAAAGAGCCTGGTAGTTTGAGATGGTTATGATGTCTATGGGGAAGAACATCTGTTGCAGTATGATCACATAAATTATAGTTGAGTATATTTGTGTAAAATGTGTGGGGGTGTAACGGTACACAAAATTTACAGCTACAGACCTCAGTATGGGGTTCAGGGTTAGGTGTAAGTTAAATACAGCAAGGAAGTGTTTGTCGGGGGGGGGGGGGTATTGGTTACAAACACAATTAGGAACAGTTGTGATGTTTGAATAACAACTTAGAATGTTTGAACATTATAAAAACAAATATAATGCACTTAATTTTAAAGAAGTGATGTACTTTCTTAAAAATGAGTGACTTGTATTCGAGGGCTGGGTTTGGCGCGAATAACATGATTAAGTGTAAGCTACCATGTAGCAAGGAAATGAGGAGACTCCTTTGTCAGCTTCTAACGCTGACCTTGTTCTCCATATGTCTTCCCTTAGTTTCTCCAGAGGCGCACGCAGTAACCTGCGTTCCTCCACCCACCTGGTGCAGACGCTTGGGCTGATCACAGAGAATGTGACCGTCATGGGAGCGAGTGCCGCCCCAGAAGTGGAAGCGGAGCAGCCCAAACGCAACACCCGCCGTAACAAGCAGCGGCAGGTTTCCATGGGAACAGAGGTGGTGGATGATGCCTCCGGCAAGGGAAGCTGTCAGGAGACGGGGAAGGAAGCCGCCGCGGAGCCTGGTGTGCGGCCTGCCGCTGATCCCCAGGAGCCGGAGGCTGGGGCAGAGGAGGTGTCGGTCAGCTCCATCCCACAGCCCCTACCGCCTGCCGCGTCTCCCCCTCAGCTAGTGGTCACCATTTCCACTGCTGAGCGGAGCTCTGCGGATCTCCTGCTGGCACAGGAAGAGTCCGGCGACCAGGTGGCTTCCAAGATGCCCCCCAGTGTGGCTCAGGAGAGCGGCCCCCACATGACGGCGTCTCGCCGCTCCTCCGCCCGCCGGGTCTCCGTACGCTGCTCTCTGAGCGGCCTGCGGCGCAGCATGACCCAGCAGGCCGTGCGCCGTGCTTCCCGCCGCTCATTCCTCAAGAAGAAGGCACGCCTCAGTAGCTCCAGTGGTGAGTCAAACCCCCCAAACCTTACAGTGCTTGTATGTTAAATTCATGGTATATTTGATTCTAATTTATTAATGAACTTTATAAACTCCATTGGTTATGTTTTACATTGTGCTTTTTCACAATCAGGGGAGGTGTTTTTGGACACCGATGGAGAAGCAGCAGATCAGATGGATGGGTAAGTAGTGGGACTCAACTGATACTGAAGTTATTTCAATATAGATACCAGCTTTGGTACCTCGGAATTGATATGGTAAAATGCTCCAATTTTAAATAGGCTGGTATTTCAAAGCAACATATCTGTGAACTAGACTACAGTAATAGTGTATACTTTTAATTTGAATGGCAACAGTATTATAGCATACCGTAATAAATTATTAGTGTTTAGTGCGTCTTGTGTCACAATATATCTCTCTATAATGCATACAAATACAGCAGTAGTGTGTTCACATGAAATTTTAGTTGCACTTGATGTTCCTAGTTCACATTAATTCTGAAACCTCTCCGATAATACAATAGTATTGAGTTTGTGTGTCATTTAGCCTTGCCTACTTTTTGCCACTGTAAAGGGATGTGAACAACCTCATGTAGGCTGATCATGACTTTGAGCCAGCACATGACGTAATGATCACTAGGTAACAGACAAAACACAATAGTGATGTAATCTTGCACACCTGGCGGCTTGTACGCTCCTTATATATGTCGGGGTGAGCAGAATCCGGACGGTTCCCCAGGTTATGCGTGGTGCTGCCTTGTAGCAGCCTGGAGCTTTCAGGTCTGCAGGTTCACCCTTTTCATTTGGTTTAAATCCAAAATAAATGCCATATCTCACTTCGTCTGCCTGGTTTATCAGCTGGAGGCTGGCAGTGGGCGACAGTGGCTTTTGTTTAGCTACTTACCTCTGCACAAGACATGTGAAATGACTGACACTGCAAAACAAATTTGGTGCGTTCACTGCATGTTGAGACTCCTTAAATATTGAAATATGCAAAATGATAGAATCGTAATTTAATTTTTGGTATTGCAATTTTTAAGTCTAAGTAATAAGGCAGTTGTGTGTGTCCATGATTTTAATTTTCACTAATGGCTTTTGTTTGGACAAATCAGAAGTGGTTTCCTGTACTCGCATGTGAAATGGGTAAAGATGGGGTACATTAACCCAAACTCTGGTGCTGCTTCTTGAAATCATAATTTGAATGTTTATCGAATGATGTAACTCTGTCTTGTAACAGTGTGCTGATTGAGGAACCAGTTGAGGCAGTGGTGGAGCCAGAGGTTAAGGTAAGACTGTCTGTCAGATGTTGGGGAGATGCTTTCTGCCCAACAACAGGCCTGATGTACGTATGTCTGTGTTCAGGTGGTGGTGGTAGAAGTGGAAAAGGCTGGGGAAGATGTCCGCCGTTTCACACGCTCCATGGCCCAGACCAACACTCCGCTGGGCCCCTCAGCCCCACCCTCTAACATTCAGAATGTCTTTACATCTGGTTCAGGTGATGATGCTGTTTTGCCACCTGCCTGTAGAGTCTTCTGTGTTGTAGTAATGCTGGTGCATGATAACGTGTGGACCTTCTACAGATGACAGTGGAAAGAAGCCCCTAGCAACCATCTCAAGTCTCTGGTAAGCTTGCCCCCACTGACCTGTAAATGCTTTTACCCTGATCTGTTCCCTTGTTTTGATTACTTGCTCTGTAAAAGTGAAACCACAAAATAATGCGTTCAGTTTAAGGATCAAATTCTGACAGACCTGGGACCTGTATCATGAACCTGGTGTAGAAAAGTCAGGGGTGGGACATGAGCATGTTTAACGACTGAATAAATGCTGTCTGAGAGAAACTATATCTGCTACCAGCAATCTACGTTGAGCCATGTCCTCTTAATGAAAACAAGAATGCATCCAGAGCGCAGGCATATAAAAGCGTGCCGTGTGCAACAATCAGCCAATCACACAAGCATGGATCACAGCAGGGTTTTTCCTTCCATCACCAGTAACTGTAAGAGCAACAGTCATTGACTGTGAAGTGCATGTGTGAACATTCAAATATTGAAGTTTACCTCTAATCTGGAGAACCTGTAATTTACCTGTAATCTGGTGAAATTTATCCTGATGCTGGCTTTTCAGTACTACATGGACCTTTCTGTAATAAACGTGTCGGACTTCAAACTGCAAAAAGTACCACCATCCCCCCAACATCTTGTTACTTCACCACCACTTCGGTGCCTATTGCTTTCATGATTTACCAAAACAATAGCATGTGGCCTGGGGCCTGTTTCACAAAGCAGGATTACTTGCTTAGCCAGATAACTTGCCAGATTTAAGGTAATCTGGCTAAGCAAGTAATCCT
>JAODJU010000007.1:14056428-14067778 GCA_026776725.1 Gnathonemus echidnorhynchus | reverse complement strand
CCCCCCCCCCCCCCCCCATGGTCTGCCCAGCTGCCAGCCACTGTGGATCAGATGTTAGCAGATAATTAGCAGTGTTATGTAATTGGGCCATAGCTAACATTTTAGATGTTCATTTGCATTTCAAGTAAAGATAAATCACATTTATATTAGGACCGTAATTCTAACAGATTTTCATCCATTACAGCCCCAAATTATTACGATCACCTTCTGCTGTCACTGCTTTGAACCGTGACTTGTTTCCCCCTCACAGATTGATGTTCTCCAGGCGGAGGTGACTGCTTTGAAGACTCTGGTACTTACCTCAACCCCCTCCTCACCCAATCGCCAGATGCACCCCCAGCTAATGTCCCCAGGGCTGGGGAGCAAAAGGGGAACGCCCCGCACGGGGGGGGGGCACTTTCGCAACAAGAGTGCCAGTGGGTCACTGGCTTTGGATGTTCCGTCCCCGGACCGCACTGCCACTCCTACAAATCCAGTGTTCCAGGAGGGTCGTGAGGTAAGAGCCACACACACACACACACACCGTACTGTGCAGAAGTCTAAGGCAGTCAAAAAAATGTTTAAATGATCTTCATGTCATCGTAAAACTGGTATTATGCCAGTCAAAGTGTGTTAGTTTAGCTCTTTCAAAACTTCTCCTAAAATCAGCCCAGTATTTGCAGCCACCATCCAATATGCCCATGTATATTTTGACACTCACTATCAAATCAAGTTTGGCTAATTGGGACCTCATTGAGCTAATTGGTAGGTTGGTTGGTTGGTGGTAAAGTTTAAGGAATACAAACAATGACTGAGGTGCCTCTGAGGAGAGGTTTGGGAACTTCCCCTGCATCAGGACGGAGCATGTACAGGACTAAACCTGCGGTCAAATATAGCTGGAACCCAAAAAAATCACACCAGCCACCACAGTTAAACTGAACTAACACAAAGCATTATTGGATGGTTGTTGTAATGTTGTGCAGTAATGACTGTTAGACGGCAACAGGACCCTGACCACGAATCATTACAGGGCTTCGTAACATACTTGTTTTTCCACCATTGCTCAGCCACCTTTTACGGCTTGGCTGCTTTTCCAAAGGATTAGCCGTGCCTCTGTCCATTGATTTGAGTAATTTCTGATGTAATTACAGTTTCAGAGGCTTCTGTCATCACAAGCATTTTCTTCGGGTGATATCCCTTTTTTGTACTTTGAGATTCACATCCCATCCTTTTTACTCATGCTTTTAAACTCCTGTAAAGACAACAGCTTCTCTCTGGTATCTAAATCTCTCACACCTCTCTGGTTTTTCTGGCTCGCTCCTTTATCCTTCTCATATTGCTCTGCCGACGTCACTCTCCTCTCTTTCCCTCACTCGATGTACACCCCCTTTTGTTCTTGTTCTGACTTTGCCAGTGGAAGTGCTTTGACAGTATGTCAGTATGACCTAAACAGCCTCTCGTGGGGGGGGGGGGGGAACCAGGGAACTGCAGTGGCAAATTTCAGCCAGAAGGCGTGCTGTGGCAAATTTTGAGAGCTCAGCACTGGAGGGACCATCTTAGCTGCTTGCTAAAGCTTTTTTTTATAGTTTGCCATTTATTTTGTTATATTGGCATCTGTGTTTTGGTTGTGCATTATTGTTCTTGTGTATGTATGTTAATATAAGACCATTATAAGGAAGAAATGCCAAAAATCTGAACTTGTATTACCTAAGCATGCATTAAAAATTACACTTTACAAATTCAAAATTACAAGCGTGGTAAATATTTGAAATGTATTTATTGTTTACTAGCTGTGAATTTCACTTTAAACCATTAAAGTAAAATAAAGACATCAGGTTTCAAAGTATCCTCTTCAATAAGAAAGCGGCAACGTTCGGCAGTGAAGTGTCATATACACTGAGCCATTAACTTCAGCTTATCCCTGTACCCAGCCTGAAGGCCTTAGTTTCCGATTTCATGTGAAATCTTTTTGTAGTGCTCTCACTTTGTCATTTGAAAGTAAAATGACCATTTATTTAAGGTTTGGAACTCTGGTTTGGAAAGTTTGTCACATGGATTGTGAAATTTTATGTTATAACAGCTGGCATATACATTAAAGGTTGTCATGGTAACGCTGCTACACCCCACCCCCCACCCCCTTCCATCCCCAGATAGACTCCTCTCTGTATGCAGAGTTTCTGACTTGGCGGGAGGCACCGAGTCTGGACTGCACCTCTGCTTTCTTGAGCCGGGTTTATAAAGAGGACATCAGGCCCTGCTTGTCCTTTACCTGCTCTGAGGTCTGTGCTCTGTGTGTGTGTGTGTGTGTGTGTGTGTGACTGACTGACTGACTGAAGGAGTCTGCAGGGATAAAGTGTCTTCATGAAAGGCATGTAGGTGTGGAGGTTAGCCTGCTTGAAGGTGTCTAGGTGGCACAAGAAGATGAAGGTAAAATGAAGTTGGATTATTAAGGTTAAACAGTAGTTTATTAAATTGCCGTAATTAATCTAATTGTAGCTAAATGCTGGAAGTTAATCTAGCAAATAGACTGCATTTTCAATTCCATGTTTGATGTAGCAGTTACCAAAAATGTGACAGTTTTAGCTGCAGGCATGTGTGTCCACCTCATACAGACGAGAGTAAATTGTTTTGGTTTAAAATTGGGGTGCGTTTTTGACACTGCATTTTTGCTTTAGTATCCATTGAAGTTATTGGAATATAACCCTATAGGCAAGAGGGACGAGTCGCCCTCCAACAAAGCTGACGGCTGTAATCTGGTTGTGTGTAGTTGAGGAGGCCTTTTCTCCCGTAGCTCTCTCAGGCGGTCCAGGCGGCCGTGGAGAACAATTCTCTGACCATAGAGCCAGTGGCCGCAGCTGTCCTTCCTGTGGCGAAGGCGTCGGCTACGGAGCGCAGCGGGTCCAAGTGAGTCAGTCGCAGCAGCCAGGTGCCTTAAATAACCAGGTTTTTCCCTGTTACCTGTTTATGGAAAATCAGTGATAATGAATCCAAAATATTTCAATCAACGTTTCTGCTTCATCCGTCTCTTTCCACCTTCTTGATTTGATCTGATCTGATCTGATCTGATTTTAACTTTCAGTGGCTGGCGTGCGGCAGTGGAGACGTAAGTGATTATGGGAACCACCCGTTTACTGATTGAGATGTTTAAACCGCTCTTGGACCGCTCTGTCCTGCTTAAGTAAAGTATACTGCTGTGGCACTTTGTTTCCATCCCGTGTTTGTCAGTGTTGGTTCCCAGCGAAGACCTGAAACGCTGAAATTGCTGTTAAAATTGACCATGAAATACCAAGTACTGCAATTAGATAAAAATTAACGCATAAACCAGAAGCTTTCCTGATGCTCCCAAGTGTCCAAGTAGTGTAAACATCATGCTGCTGGCTAGTGTTTGTGGGAGGTGTGTGTGAGCGTGTTCCCATGGCGACCGCCTCACCCTTGTGCCTGTGTGCTCACTCCTAACAATATGGCCGGGTCTAGTCTGGTGCTGTGCGAGTGGGGATGGTCGGCACCCATGTTCTTTATTTTTCCCCCTTGGGGCGATTTGACAGGTGTGTTGCTGTCCAGGTTGTTGCATGCTGTGGCCTCGCATGCCCATATGCTGACCTGTCTGTCGTCTTCTGAGACATTTAGAGGGGAAACCCAGGGATACTGACTGCAGCTCCTCTTCTGGCCTTTCAGGAAGTGTGCCCTTACTGGTATTTCTCGAGCCTGCCAGCATCGAATCAAACTAGGGGACAAAGGAATGTACTACTACATTTCTCCCTCCAGCCGCGCGCGGGTAAGACCCGCCCACATGTCCCATTCGTCCCGCTGTACTGTCCTCGTTTCCAGTTACCGTCCTGTAATTTGCCAGACTTTTTTTTTCCTCGGAATTCTGTTCATCCCTTCTGCCTTTTAGATCACGGCTGTGTGCAATTTCTTCACCTACATCCGCTACATTCAGCAGGGCCTGGTCAGACAGGATGGTAAGTGTGATATGCTGAGCGCTAGGCTAAATGATGCATCATGGGGAGGGACTAACACCGACCAATCAGATATGCTGAGCACTAGGCCAAATGAGACATCCTTCCTTATATAGGACTAGCACTGACCAATCAAATCAACGCAGTGGATATGCTGATGGCTGCATGTCCTGCTGTGTCCTTTTCATAGCTGAGCAGACCTTCTGGGAGGTGATGCGTCTGCGGCGGGAGATGGCCGCGGCCAGGCTGGGCTACTTCACTGCTGACGAGAGTTAGAAGAAGCCTGTTCCGGGCGGATGAGCAGCACAGTTGAGGGAGTCCCGCCGATAATGCTCCACTGATCCCAGTTCAGAGCTCAGCAGGCTGTGCCAGGTGCTCACCTGCTGATCACAGAACAGAGATCAGCCAAGGGGACGGGTTGTGGGAGGCGTTAGAGTAAAAGCCATGGGGGCGACGGGGTTCGCATGATGCCCCCTGTCTGTATCAGCCTGCCATGGGCTGAAATGCCACCATCTGTGCCTTCATTTGTGCCCCATAAATGACAACTAGCCCGTGTATCATATGGCTATGCAGGATGTGCCTGGTCTGCGTGGGGATCTCTGATCATTAGGGGAGCTCTGCGACCTCTTCAGTGCCACTGGGGCGCTGGACAGGATGCAGGCGAACGTTTGTTTAAACTGCGTATCCCAGGCCAGGTACAGCTTTATAACGGCCATTTGGGTTTTGCACTTAGAGCCATTCTGTGGGTCATCAAACACCATGCTGCATATGATATGGCCATTATCCAGCATTGCATGATTAGTATAGTAGTCTAGCAGTCTTTACATTGGACAATATGTATGTACAAGTTATGTATTCATATTAGAGAAACAACTTGTCCAGCATAAGGAAATATATCTTTTGTTTTAGTTTCCTGCCCCCCCTCAAAGCCAATCCTGTAGTTATAAACAGTAAAACAAGCTACTTGTGTATGATGTTTCTTTTTTCTCTTTTTTGTTATTTTGTTCATTCTGTCTGCGGGGTTGAATGTGGAAATGCGCAACATAATTTAGTTACACAAAGAGGGATGGATGGATGGATGGATGAATGGATGGATGGCACACGCACGCACCAGGGGTGAAACTGAAGAATTTTTGCTACTAGCCAACTGGGCTGGTTCAGTGAAAAAAATAAATAAATACTACCCCATATAAATTTCCACTAGCCCAGAATGTAATTCTCAAGCATAAAAAGCAATCTAAAGCCATCTCGCCTTACAATAACTTTTTACACGTGGTAATTTATTATTTTCATATTTTTAATTTCCATAAACAATTTACTCATTCGGAGCACCACAGGGTAAGATGGTCGGTAAAGAGCCACAAAATCTATCAGTCATCCAGCTATCCAAAAACCTATAGATCCTGTTTTTTTTTTTTTCCCGGACATTTTGGCTATTTCAGCAATTTTTCATTCTAGCTTGCCAGTAGTACAGATCTATTAATCTTCGCTCATACTATTCTCCTATTGGGTTAATACAAAGTATAAGAAGTTTAAAATGAATGCTAACACATTAACTTAGACGGCCATACATGCAATTTTTTACAAGCCAACAGAATAGTGTTCAGTTTTTTGTACTCACCCTTAGTCTGAATTGCTCACCTTTACTTGCTTTAATAGTTAGAATGTCTCGGTTTAGTAATTACTGTCGGAAATGTCAGATTACAGTGCTGCAATGTTTAAAGTCTTGCTTAATATATACCCATTAAAATGTCCTTCATTTGACAATGGAAAAGTCAAAATGATGACAATGGGGGAGAAATGACTTAATGTATGATAAATGCAACCAAAGTATAAAATATGTGACAACAAAAAATAAAAGCTATACAATGTTAACTTTCTAATCAAGTGTAGCATTACTGAAATGGATAAATACACATTCATATAAAGAACCAGTTAAGTCTGGACACCTGCCTTTAATGCATTTGTCCCTGTTTTAGCTGCGTTATTCACTTCATAGTAAAAGGCCTATAGGCAACGAAGTAATATATCAAATATTGCAACAATCAACAGAACTGTTCATTATCTTAAAATTTTCTCAAATGTTACATTCTTCAAAGTAGCCCCCTTTGCTTTGATGACACCTTTTCGGACTCTTGGGATATGTCTAGGTCTTCTGTCACAGCACTCCATCCCTTTTCTTGTTAACCGTGAGGTGCGCTTAAGTCCATTATCTTGTTGAAAAACAATCATCTAGGTGTGCCCAGACTTTTGACTGGTACCGTTTATATTTTAGACGGATGTTCAAACAAAAATCTTAAGCTAAGGATTCACCTACGACTATTGTAAGTTCACATAAGTAACTCAGAAACAAGGATTGCTCTGAACAGAGTGCGGCATCAAATATTTTTGTTTTTTTTGGGGGAGTGGATGATATTACTGGAATTTTGTCAATTTACAACATCTCTGGATATCCAGCAGTTGCTCTACAGATCCCGTGGGGACTGCTGGGCTACAATTTGAAATCCACTATTCTGGAAGATGGTCTTTTACATAATCTCCCATGGAAGAGTTGGTTAATAAAGGCTTACAGGAAAAATCTCATGATTGATTTGAGGTTTAAGGTTAAGCACAATCACACATGTTACAGCCTGCTGACTGACTAGAGCTCTGGTGAAACGCTAACGCTTGGTCAGTGATAGCCGCTGGTGTCACATGCCCCCCGTGGGGGTGTGATCTCCCTTGTCCCTCGTGGGCCACAGGCTGCTGCTCTGACAACATCCCCCAAAAACAGGCTCAAAGTTCTTCATGAAAGACCTAGGGAATGCATAACCCATATTGTAATTTCAAGTAAATTTATTTCAAGTACGATCTTTTATGTAAACCTAAGTTTAATGCTGACTTGTGTTAAAAACATTGCATCTTAGAAATTTGACCACAAATGATATGAAAAGAAAATATTTCCCATCTCTGGCAGGACAAGCTGAATCAGTCATAGCCTACCTTCTGTAGCATGTGACCATCAACAGTGTCACCAAAATGGCCACAGCCACAGTTGCCAGGGAAACCACTAGGGTCCGGACAGACGGCGCCTCAGGGCTCGCTATCTCTGAGAGACACAGACAGGAAGTAGGGATGGTATCCTTGGGCAGAGTGTAAGGAATACGATTTGGTTGTGACCCCTGATGTAACCTCCCATATCTATGGTCACTACACAGAGATGTTTTATAGCAGATGCTGTGTCTCCTGTGCTGTAGCAGGATTGCTGTGTCCTTACCTGTGCAAGTGTAAGAGCCTGGTGTGTTGACACACTGCGCTTTGACTGGGCAGGGTGGCGGTTCCTGGGCACATTCATCTACATCTGAATCACATGGTTGATGAATATCAGGTTGTTTGCTCAGCAGACACAGCGACACATTTTGAGACGGCAGAGTCAGACAGTCCCTGTTAAGCGTCTCATTCAGGGGCCCAACGGTGACCCTGGGGAATCAAACACGGCCCCCAAACTGACACCCAGATATAGCATCAAACATGATTATATCACACCCCTCAGTTTCGCTCGGCAACCATTTAGTCTGCAGGAAAAGTTACCTTATAAATCATTTTTATTTGTTCCTGACAAACCGAGATTAACCTACCTTTAATGGCTCACTTCCACCAAATTACATCCTCTAATACTTCCTCAGACGCATTGCTTGGTAGGTATACATAAAGTTGTATGATGGTGCAACTTAATTTAGCTTTAGCGTAAGAGTAAATTCGGTTGTTTGTTATACCACATTGTACTGTATGAGGTTATATACGTATAGCTAGACTATATTGCTCCAGTAAATATTCATTCAGAAACTTATTTCACTTTGAGCATACTGAATAATGTAATAACACTTTCACTTGCCAGCTTTTTTTTTGACAAATTACTAATATATCTTATGTTGTGTGGTCTCTCCTAGTTCTGAGGATTCATTTCAAGGTTATTGTCCCCTTTAGAGTACGATCCCAGTTTACAGGTGGTTTTTTGGGTGCTTTACCTTGACAAGTAGGAGGAAGCTGACTCCATTGGTTCATGCTGGGGTCACATGTGATGGAGGATGGCCCAATAAGGGCATAGCCTGGCTGACACTGGTACATCTGGACGGAGCCACAGAGCAGAGAGAAGCCAAACTGCAGTCTGGGAATGGAACCACATCTGGGGTCTGTCAGAAAAGAGAGGGATGAGTGGATGGATGTGAAGAATGTGAGGATGAAGGTAAGTAGAAACATTGAAGCTGCTAGCAGAGAGAGTGGATTAGCAGAAGAGAATAAACTGTAGAGCAGGGTTCTTCAAATCTGGCCCTCAATTCCAAATCCAGGCCTTGTTTTCAGTTTGCCCAGGTAATTAGTTTAATAATGACTGATTCTGATTGGTCAGAGGCTTCACACCTGGCTCACAGGTAAAGGAAGGCTAGAAAATCATCAGCGCTCAGACCTCGAGGACCGTGATTTGAACAGCTCTGCTGTACAGTTTGTGCTTCATCTCCTAGTGTTCCAGTCACCCAGACCTGTGTCAGGCTCCCTCCAGGCTGAGAGATTCAGGGAGGGGATGAGGGGGTGCGAGCAGGGCACCATGTCTCTGGCATGGGCAGGGTGGGCAAAGGGATCAAGGGGTACATGGCTGAGCCGAGTGTTGTCACAGATGATACGGGACAGTGACACCCTTTGGAGCTCTGCTCTCTGGGCACCAGTGAAAACCTCCTCTCTCTCCCACCAAAACCTGTCAGGGAAAAGAAATCAGCTCAACAATACTGACCAAAGGTAATTTTACTGAGGATGCAGGGGTGCAGTTGTATCCCCTACTGGTCAGATGAAAAAAGCTATTAATCAATGAAATTGTATTGCAAAGTTAATTTTGAAAATGTGGCTTGTGTTAGTTATATCAATGTATAATAATAATGTATTGTAAATGTATTTACAATTTTTTTTTTACAAATTCATTTGGATGAATGACTGGTTAGGCTCATTCATTTTGCCTTTTTAAGTTGGCTGGTAGCAAGTCTGCATGGGGTTGTTGTGTAACAGTAGAGAAGCTTGTATTTCATATCATTGTCCTTTTGGATTATGGCTCTCTACTGGGTTCTCCACTGGGTTCTCTACTGGGTTCTCCACTGGGTTCTCCAGTTCCTTCCAATAGTTCAAAGACATGCAGTTTAGCGCCAGGGTGTATGAATCACTCGTACCCTGTACAGCCTAGGGTGCAGATGAAGATGCAGACACAGACAGGGGCCCCATAAAGGGGGGGGTGGGAGTTAGGATGATTCCAAGGGCCCCAGAGTGACAGGGGCCCGAAAAAAATTGGAATATTGGTCTGGGTTGGGGGCCTAATACCTCTAGTGGCCCCCCTGGATTCGTACCGGTCTCCGTCTCTAAGGGCGCGAAACTGCTTTCCCAGAAGGCAGCTGAGGAGGGGTCCCACACGGCCCCCAGGGAGGGAGGGCTCCGAAATGGCTCCCACCCACAGGTCAATGTTGTGTGGGGTCCCGTACAGGTGCAGGAGCTTCTGTGCCAGCTTGGCACTGCCCAGTATGCCTGTCAGCTCAGTGACGGTCGCCGGGACAGACAGGTCACACAGCTGCCGCCATGCGCTGTAACCTGGCAGGAAGAGGCGGCACGGCGTGAACGTGTGTGACCTCCTCACAGCTTAAAGCCGCACAGAGATCCACAGCGTGAATCGGAGATGCCGGAAGGGGTCGAGCTACCAGGCAGGCCGTGGTCCCGCCCCCGCTGCAGGTTGAGCGCCCCCAGGTCCAGTGGTAGCCCCCCCTGGGCCTGGAACAGCCGCTCTGTCAGCTCCTCCACCATCATCTGACCCGGCGTCTGCAGCTTGGCTGGGTAGAGCAGCAAGCCTCGGAGCACAGGGTCTATACCACCTGCAGAAGGGGCAAAAGGCCAGGGGGGTGGGATTGGTCACTGAGTTAGGATGTTGCTGGGGATTTATTCCTTTCAAGATAGTCAAATCTGGCCTAGTCAGAAGTCAATGCCGTTTTGTTACAGCATCAAGAACAACTCATTCTTTGTAGAGCAGTTTCACATGTAAACACCAGAGGGTGCAATAGTGTGCATTTTTTGTGCCTTCGTCTCCTCTGTGGCAGTTCACCTGGAGATTAGCTGTTGATCTGTGTTCAAGGGTTAAACCTTTGGCAACCTGTCCTTCATTACCAGGACACTGCAGTTAAATTGAAAAAATCTGCGTTTCCCAGCCTGGTTTCCCAACATTTTTGCTTCCTCTCAACTCCGTGTAGACCACATTTCTGTCGACCGGGAACAGACATGTAGACTGTCTGACAGGGAGCTGAGAGGAAGCAAAAACATGGACTGACTAGGGGTCCCTGAGGACCAGGGTGGGAAACACTGAACTAAGAGGGTGAAGTTAGCTGACGGTTGTTTGATGTTTTTCTTCTGTCTACACAGTTGAGAACTTCCAAACCACAAATGGAATGATTCTGCTGTGACTCACTGTCTCCTCTTCCGGTCTGGTACAGAAAGCAGAGAGTTCCCAGACTTTCACTTAATAACATAATTAATGAATCCCAGACACCAAATACCTCCTTGTTTATTCTTGTTTGTTCAACATCTAGCATTTATGTAAATTGTTTTAGCTAAAGTTAAAGGGAAAACCCTGCTGACCATCTACAGAAGGAAAATGAGCAAAGCAGTGACCAATCTGGAAGCAGATCCACAAAAAAAAGGAGAATTGTAACCTAAAATCTCACAATTATTCCTTTTCATTCCAGCAAATATAAATATATTAATCTACTGGCAGCAGCCTATATCCTTGTCTGCAGCAAAATGGATGAAGGGAAAGTGAATAAAATACAGTGCAGTCCAAGATAATTTTTGTTTTCATTTCCCTTTCATTCTAAGCTCATGTCTGTTTTCATATCTGACCTATTATTATAGTACAATAGTTTGTTTTTTTTGTTACGATACTCTGAATCGCTAGAACACCCACATGGGTGTATGGTCAGATTTGCTTGTGTAGATGAATTAGTGAAAAAAAAAACTACCTTCTTGCACGACCCTCCAGGAGGCAAAGAGTGAGAGGTGCAGGGGCAGATGGGGGTGGTGGGAGCTGGGGCGGTAGTCGGGGTCTAGCCTATTCACCACGGGGTGCACAGTCACGTGGGCGAAGCGGAAGGCTGCTGTGGCGAAGGCGTTGGCGATGCTGGGGTCTGTGTCAGGCTGGTAACCCTGGTAGGGTGGAAGGAGCTTCAGATGGACCTTCTGCCCAAGCACACGTGGCAGGTAGTGGTCCCATGTCAACACCTGGACAGAAGATGTTGGAGAACACACAGGAGTGATTATACCATTATGTTACGTCACACTATACTATACTATACTATACTATTTCTGCATTTGATCTGTGATCCATCTATGAATAACTATCACTTAATCCAATT
>JAODJU010000007.1:14024949-14036924 GCA_026776725.1 Gnathonemus echidnorhynchus | reverse complement strand
AGTGAGCCAGATAACAGCATAATTGCTGTACATGAGATAATAAAATTAAAGAAGCCTGTTTAGGTTTGGTGAAAAAAAATTCAGCCCTCTATACGCGCTAATTCCTTCCCACGACCCTGGGGGCTAAGGCCCCTTGTCTTTCAATCCTAGTGACGTTCCTGCTAATTATCTAGTCAGTTTCATACGAAAATAAGCCATGTAAGCAATTTGCTAACTTAATGTGCTGTAGATGTTTTGTAAATGTTAGGCTAGCTAACACGGGCATGTTAAGAACCAAGTGGTAAAAGCATGCTATGTTACTGATACAAAGATTAACTTATTCTGGCGGCGCTAACTTGACACCAGCATGTACACTCAGGTGCTGCTGAGTTAACTAATCCAGGGGTCTCTAACTTAACCTGAGGGCTACTGACCTGTGACTCCAAAACAGGCCACTAAAGATATTTGTTGAGCCGAAAGAGAAATGAGAGATACAAAAAAAAAATGACGCAATATCAGTAATCCTATAATCTGCATGCAGGGTGCCGGAGGTGAAGTTTGTCAGGTGGGGGGAAGTTTATCTGTGAGATTATTCCCAAGTTGGAGTGGAGCCCTGATATCTGGAGCCATAGGTTGTAGCCTGAGATAATCTCTCTTAGGGGTAGTACAAGTTACTGGTATGAAATTTACATGAGAACCAGGTCTATTTTCATGTTAACACGGAGCATAGTTATGGACATTGCCATCATCTACATACTGGATTAACCAGTTCTGTTTTAAATCATCCTCACGTGCATCACGAAACGGAAAGCAGGTAATAGCACAACCAGTCTAACATGCCCACCTAGTTCATAAAATTCCACCATATTCCACAGAGATGGGGGAAATGACCAAATCCACCAAAACAATCCAGGTGCATAAGCTATATAAAAAACATGTGCCAGTTTGTAAGCCTGCACCAAACACAGACAGAACGCCTGCTTCACACTGCAACCAGCACTCAGATGCTCCATCAAATTAGGGTCGGGATCAGTCTAGTCGGCAAGTGAAAAACAACTATTTTTTTCAGCTAAATTCACCAGCTCATTCCATGTGCTTCATCCGTATTGGTTATGAAATTTCGGGCTTTCCCCAGAAAAGTTCTTCCGTTGTTGCCTTATATGGAACTTGCAAACCTGGACCAGCCTACCTGGAAGAAAACACTGGTTCCGTGGATATAAGAAAAGCTACAGGTCTCAGATCAGGTATATCCTACACAGAGCATTTGACTGCACTGACAGAGAATCCTGCAAGCATTGGGTGAGTGAAGAACCTCTTGTATAGATTAGGGCTGTCAATTGATTAAAAAAGTAACTAATTAATCACACAAATTGTAATAAATTAATCATGATTAAAAACATGATTAAAGACTAAAGCTTGTTATAATGTATATTTAAATGTAAAATCAACCACCAAATTAATGTAGAATAATTACAAAGGATGAGTATTTCAGATATGACCATGTAGTAGGTCATAAATGACGAGTACAAAAAAGTGTCTATTGCAATCATTAATGATTTATATGGTTTCCCCATAATGCAGTACAATGATGTCATAAATCTCATTGTGTTATTTTAAATTAATCGCATTTGATGGGTTAAGAAGTTCATTTTGACAGCCCTATTATAGACACATGACAGGTTAGCACACCTGACCCTCTGTAATGAAAAAGTGAAAACTCTACACGTTTAACAGGTAACCGTTTAAGGTTGAAACATTACAAATTAAATATTTCGCAGCTGTAACTGTTCCTAAACAAATTATTGTGCAAATGTTAGATGATAATGATATTTTAGTTACATTTGGAAGACGCTATTAATTAATATCATTACTACCTTTCTTATACTTTTTGACTCAAATTCTAAAGAAGAAAAATGAAGCTGGTACTGGCTGGACTGGTTCTGGTTCTGGTGGTGGGAGCCCAAGCCCAATGGTACAAATTTTCCAGAAAAACAGTAAGATTCACCAAAGAAGTCATCCAGGGTAAAAATGCTTCCTTATTTTAACTCTACTCTTCCATGTTGTTTTATTGTGTTCATTCTGCGGATAGCAGCTTTACTGTCATAGCGAGAACAGAGCAAAAACTACCAAGGAATCAGACTGAATGTTTAACAAAGGCTGGATGTGGTTACTTTGAAACCAGAAAGAAATACACCTTGTCAAGATCTGTATTGTTTATTGGTATCTCTGTCTCATTCAAGGTTCGCGCGACATGTGGCGAGCTTATTCAGACATGAAGGAGGCTAACTGGAAGAACTCTGACAAATACTTCCACGCTCAGGGCAACTATGACGCTGCCAGGAGGGGTCCTGGGGGGAGGTGGGCAGCTGAAGTCCTTAGGCAGGACAATATCTGCTGTGTCTCCATGACAATAGTGTTGGCCGGGGGCTTCCTGAATGCTTATCATCCAAGGCTCCCTTTGTAATCGTACTGTTCCGGACATTCAAGTCATTAATGTAGAGTTAATTCAGTGACCAGTGACTTGTGCCAATCAGACTATGTGGCAGAGGGTAGTTGCAACAGTGTTGCCTCTTCTGAGACCTGACCTTACAAATTAATTTAATTGAAGTCTGCTTTTGGTGGTGAAGCAAGTATAGTAGACAAAAGCAGTAAAAACTGACAAATGTATATTGTAGTATCTGTGTATAACTCTTATTTCCATCTCTCTGCCCACAGTGAGGTTCTGCAGTCATTTCTGGGCCGCAGTGGGCGTGGTCACAAAGACACTGCAGCAGCCCAGAGAGCCAATGGGTGGGTCCACAATGAGGGCGATCCAAAGCACTACAGACATAAAGCCCTCCCCACAAAGTACTGAGGTGCAGAGCTCCGCAAAACCCTACAACTCCCAGCATTCCCTGCCACCTGACCGAACCCTTCTTTGCATTCTGATACAAACTGTACCTGCCATTCACTTGACTGCTTATTAAAACCATACGGTTATCTTTTCTGCAACGTCTGTCTAATGTATGCTAAATCCTCAAATATATTTCAGGATTTCTGTAGGAGTGTGTGCGCTTTTTAAATTTGTATGTGGTGTCCAGTATATATACACACTTGAACATAAGAAATTTACAAACGAGAGGAGGCCCATCAAGCTCGTTTGGGGAGAACTTAACTAATAGTTTAGAGTTAGCTAGTGGCCAAAATTGTAGAAACACTTAGAAATTTTTGCCATTACTCTGTAAAAATTACTACATGAATATTGGCGTTAATGTTTACAAACAATCAAAGAATTAAATAAGTAACTGGAGTAACTGGAATAAAGTTTAGGTCTTTAAAAATTGGGAGGATTTACACAATTTTGACCACTAGTGTAAATTTGACTTCCATGGTTTGGTATCGAGTGAGACCAAGAAAGCACTTGTTAACAAGGACCAAAGGGGTTTAATGAGGAATAGACATTAAGATGTACATTTAGTAACAGAACGCATCTGCCAAAGCAGTCGTGTGTTTCACTCCAAAACTCATGGGCCAAACTCCAGGTAAACAAACTAAAAACATTGTGCAGGACAGTGCAGGACTTTTAAAACGACAACTAGAGCAACATCACTACTGTAAAGTGTACCTTTCTGATCAAGGTTAAAACCTTTGAAGAAATTCAATATTAATACTGTAGCTTTTCAATAGACCTCTATAATAAACATTAAATAATTATTTATAGTTACATAATTTAAATATGATGGTTCATCCTCTGTTCAGTAGGCCATTACTGGACAGTCCTTCTTTGAGGATTGGTCTTGAAATGTTTGAGGAGACAGTTACAAACTCAGATCGTCCCTCAAAGAGGAAGGAACAGTGCAGACTCTTTTCCCATTTTGGAGGGAGGGGTCAGGCCTGCTGGGACCAGAGGAATCGGTCACAGCGCTCCAGCATGGTGCGTATCAGGGCCCTGGTAAGGGGAAGATGGGAGACTCACAGTTCGGTGCAACAACAGACACAGTACCAGGCTCACATAGATATACGGTACAAAGACAAGCTGCAAGCAGGTCACGGACAGGCAAGGGCACATGGCTATCTGTTACTTTAATTCTGAGGTCTTTGATGACATATTAATGGAATCTTGACAGTAGGTGTATGACATCTGATGATGATGCCTTTCCTGAAGAGTCAACATAAAAAGGTAGAACATAAAGGACCATCCTAACTGTTTTAGTGAGGAAACCCAGATTAACCTGCAAAGTACAAATTTAGGTCCTTTGCTTTTACAGCTGCATACTTATTTTTTATTAGGTCACCTATAACTGATCACAGGCTATAAATAGTCATTGAGTTACTTTAAGGATTACTGGCTTGCAAGTCATTGTTTTGTGTGGCAAACTTGATTTTCAAAGCTGTAGTCTTATAATAAGTTAAAGGGGAATTTATGACTGTTGATTTACGACTGTTGATTTACGACTGTTGCGGGTGTCGAGGATTCGAAAACAAATCAATGAGGCCCAGAATGTGAGTGGCCAGATGATGAGCACGGCCTCTCACCTCTGTCTCTTCTCTGCGATCCTCAGGAGCTCGCACACCACGGTGGAGTGCGGGCCCAGATCCACACGCACCCCCCAGCTCTGCAGCACGTCCAGGGCGCGGTCCGGCCCCACCACCCGGGCCAGCTGCAGCGTCAGGCTCTCGGGAGTGATGCGGCTGCTCTGGTCGCAGGAGCCGTTGGATAAGCCGCCATCCTGGGTACTCTGCGGGCCGGAATCGGGCTCTGAAGTGTCGCAGCAGCTCTGCGAAAGCTGGATAAGGAGCCTCCATTCGTCTAGAGTTTCAGGCATTAGTCCTGATAGCCAGTGGGACCAAGAGGAAAAGTAAAGATCAGCATGATATATATCAGTGTCCATAAGGTGGTGTTCACACCCCCCCCCCCCCCTGCGGTTTGAGGGGGAGGGTAGCCCCGCCCCTGACACCGAGTGCCGTTCCTCACCGCTCTTCTCCTGCAGCAGACTCATGTCATCCAGCCGGCAGACGGTGGCAAATGCCTGGGGTCTGTGACGCAGCTCACAGCACAGAGTCAGGTAACCAAGCCAGTGGCTGCAGAGTGAACACCCTGTTAGCATGGGGAGCTCAGGAGCTCAGTCCTTACATTTCTCCTCCTTTCAGCTTCTCCTGAATCCAACAGGCCCAGTAGATTACTTTTACATTTATTTATTACAACATACAAGTGGGGTTAGAGAACAGGAACAGCCAGCATCCCTTAAGCTAGGGGTGGCCAATCTTATCCGCAAAGGGCCGGTGTGTGTGCGGGTTCTCACTGCAACTCCCTAATTAGATCACTAGAGGACTAATTGGCTGAAGAATCCTCACACCTGGGTTTGAACAGCTGACCTACAGGTGACCTACACCGGCCCTTTGCGGATAAGATTGGCCACCTCTGCCTTAAGCACTTGGAATTAAGGGCTTTGTTCAAAGAGTCAGCAGTGATATGACAGAGCCTGTAAAATAAATGTAAACAAAAAACACTTTCAAAAATGTTAAAGTGCCTCTTAGCCTTGACTACTGGTAAACATAATACAGTAGTATAAAAAGAGAAGTAAACAATTTCAAAAGAAAAAGTGCCGCCATATGCAATCTGGAGGAAACATAAATTCAGAAACAGCTAGTGCTTTGCCCATTTTAAATAAACATAAGAATTGTTCCATATAGGCTACATTCAGGATGTAAAGTGTGATATCAATTAGCCAATATGGGCACAAGCTACTTATTCCTCTGCTATTATGAGATTCTTCTGTAAGAAGATAAGCCTGTCAACACTGTCAGCTGCAAGGCGAGACCACTGCAGGGGTTTATCTGAAGTGGCACGGTTGGTCTGTCCAAATGCATTTTCGATACAGTTATTGTTTCGCTGCGGTTAGCTTTTCGAGTCGCTCGACTGTCCTGTGTTCAGGAAGCGTTATATCAGGATGCTTACGCTGGAGATGCTTGGTGATATTGCTCGCGTTTCCTTTTTGAGTATGATACATTTTTCAAGCAACGTTTGCAGACAGTGAAATTTCTGTTAACTGATTTCACTCCCTCAGCCTCGTATTCAACAGCGACACCGAAATGATCCAACACCGGAGATCTGAATGAAGCTGGTGCTTCTTCGAACTTTTGTCTCTCAGCTCCTCTGCTACTGCTGGCCATGCCTGATGGTTTTCTTTTCTCCCACGTCTGTGTGCAAGCTGCACTTCCAGCTCACATCCAGTTACAACAGTGTGAGAGGGGGCGAGTGGGCGGAGGCCCATCAGCGATTGGACATTAACTCGTGGGGAGGGCTTTCGCCCATTGGCGCAGTAGCCTGTTAAGCAGTAAGCACCTATTTCAAAATGAATTGCAAAACCGAAATCCTGCGGCCCATAAGGGAGTATTGGACCGTGCAGGCTGGACTGAACGGTTCAGTATTTTACAGAGTATTTTACAGAGTATCCCCAGTAGATACTGTTGTGCAATATTGTCAAGATTCTCTCACCCATGGGTTTTACACAACTCTGCCATCTTCTGCTTAGAAGCAAAGTCAGCTGGCAGGTGAATGAGTAGGGAAAGGAGACGCCCGTATCCCCAGGTGAAGAGGTGTGACCGCCACCTGGAGTAGAGATCGGAGGAATCATGGTCCATATGCATGTGGACTCTGCAGACACACAAAGCTGCATGTCACGGTACAGTACCTAGGCTGTCCTTCTGGGGTTACTGTGTCTGCTAGGTGAGGGGCATCATGGGATAGCGCAAGCTCAAGCCAATCCTGCCGTAGCGACTCAGGCTGAAGAAGGGAACCTAAAAATGAAAGTCTGGAAAAAGAACATAGGAGGAGGCAGAAAATCTTCAATTAGAAGACAGAATTCTCCTAAAAGACTTTATCAGGCTCCACTTAAACTAGTATGATCATTAATGACTTACAGCTTTTTCAAAATGCTCAGAAGCGATTGTACGCAATACAGATGTATTGACCAAGAGGATTCGTGGAAGCTTTGACCTTCTGAAGACCTTGGCCATACCTTTGCTCCTCAGCCTGCGAATGGACCAAGTTATCCAGATATGCAAGGAAGTGGCTCTTCTGAGCCATAGCCATGACATCGCCGGGGATGACTTTGGGGTAGAACTGGACGAAGGAGCGTACTGCTGCCTCCCCATGCTTCTCGTACAGCCTGGGGGGCGGGAGTGCAGCATGTGACGGCAGAGCAAAGGGACCCTGGACAGGAGGAGACGTGGAGCAGGAGCGAGGGGAGGGTCATACCTCTGCAGGTGGGCAAGCAGCGAGGAGGACGTCCAGGGCTGGAGTTCCCTTAGGCTCTTCAGGGACCTCAGGAGGACTCCCTTCTCAATCACCTCCACCACCGCACTGGAGCCGGTCAGCGCTGCGTCACACACACAGACGCAGAATGAAAATATAGCGGAGTGAGTCACATGACCCAAACAGGCAAGGAGGAGTAAAATCCCCCCAGATTTTACCAACAGCACTCCCACCCTGATTGGTAACTTTTACCGCTGGGACCCCATGCTTTGATTAGCATATTATTGATGTTCCATTGTTTTTAATTCCCTCTCCGTTTTTACAGCTCCAAAGAATATCTCCAAAGGCCCCCTCAGGGGGCCCCCTACCCATGTTAGCCAAGAGCCCCCAGAGAAGTTAGTCCACCCCTGATATCAAGTATTTTTTAGCTTGACATTATCTGTTGCTGGTGTAGAAATATAGGAACCCCCTGCCTAGGGGGGCAGTTTACATCTGCAAGGTAAATGCAAAGGCCTGCAGAACAGGGTCAAAGGTCAAAGTGCCAGTAGTCAGGTTTGGGCTCACCCTGCAGGCCTGCCATGTAGGCCTTCCACACCGCCGGCTGGTCTCGGTAGCGCAGCAGGCAGCACCGCCGCGTCCGCTCAGTGTCCAGTAGAAAGAAGTACCGTCGGAGAAACACGCAAGGGCCCATGGGCTCCTCCGCTCGAACCCGCTCCTGAAGAGCGTTACCATGGAAACAGCCGAGGTCCAGGCAGAGAGAGGCCAGCTGGGTGAGGTCGGCCTGCAGGTCAGAGGGTATGGGCCTAGGAGGCTTCACACGTACTGGTTCTTGTTGGGTTGCGTTCACTTCAGTATCTTCCATCAGTGTCGGCCCCAGCCTGGACTCCACCCCAACCTGCTGCCCCTCCTCAGCCGGCGCCGGCTTCCCCTCCGCCTCCTTGACCTCCCCAATCCCAAAAGCGCTTTCCTCTTTCTGGCATCCTGGGGGGTCTTGCCCCCGGGCGTCTTCCTCAGGGTGATGTGCATCAGAGGGATACTGTCCAGCTGGAGGGATCGCCTCTGGGCCCAGAAGTTGTTCCAGCACTGAAAGCCACTGCCACAGAACCTCCCGCAGACAAGCCGGGTCCAGGAGAAGAAGCGGATCTTGAATCAGGATCCTTAAGTGCCGAGGGAACAGAATACAAGTATGTGGCACAGTCTCACATTCCAGAAACCACACATACAAACCCTGGCGACTCTGAAGGAATTATAAGAGATGGTTAGAATGTAGCTGCTATTTAGGACCTGTGCTATACACCTTGATAGAGGCCTTCAAACACAGTTAGTTTATATTCCTGTTCAATACTCACACTGCTTTCTGAGTTGCTCCTCTCAGCTCTTCCCAATCAGTGTCTGAACTGGGTCGATCAGCGTCAGATCTGCACGACGAACAGAGATCAACGTGCCAGTCAAATTGATCTGTTCTCTAGTGCCACCTACTGGCAGTAGTGCTGGTATTTCTAAAATTACACTTTGGGTATGATTGAGAGCATGGTGCCTGTCTATGATGAGCTGTGGGTCCCCCATGTGATCCCGACCAGGATAAGTGATTAGAACATGGATGGATGGATTGGTGTAATTTTCCCACTGTGTTAAATATGGCAGACGGTGGTTACTGCCAGTACGCATGTACAAGGGGTGGGTGAAAAAAAGAGAAACAAAAATGACAACCAGTGGGGAAGTTCTCACTGGCGATGCAATTACCACCTTTAGAGTCACTCAAAGTGAAAGACGGGTTAGTAACCTGTAACACTGTAACCTTGTTGCCCTGAGTAGACCAATCCGGATAATTTGTTATATTTGTTACATATTTGTTATAATGAGTTTGTGTATTCATGGGCCTGAATGAAAAAACTAAGGGTACAAATTCTGAGATGCATGTTTATTTACCAATAAAAACATTATCTTAGTCAGAAATGTACTTACTGAAAAAGATACAACCCCCGAATACTGTCACCAAGCACAGGTTTCTCTTAAATTATGAAGATTTCCGAGAAAGACCTGAAATAGGACTGGCACCATCCCAGAACTCACACGCGGTCCAGTTCTTCTGGAAACGATGCCATTTCAGTTGTGATGTCATTTTGCCCTACTTCTCTCTGATCGGGACGGGGCCAAAGGTCAGAGTTCATCTGCAGGGTGTTTATCCTCTCGGAGGTCTTCTTTACAAAGCTGGAAACACTGAGAATGAAAGAGCAAAAAAAGAAACGCATCAAAAATCATGCCACAGCAATATAAACGGCAGTTATGGTTCCAACATGGCGATTTTCCCAATTTGTGTCTTGCGAACTAAAAACAAGTAAATGAAAGCTACAAACTATCATCACGATCAATGTTCCAAGCAGCCCGATTCACTGGCACCTGCACCCTGACTGTCTTGGGATGGGAAAAATCTCAAAGACGCCGAAACACCAAGAAGAAAAAAACAACAGGAAATGGTCAGAGACCAACCCAAGCTTGAACACTTAAACGACACACGACAAAAGTATCATAAAGCAAAGAGTCACCTGTAATTAGAAGATGCAGATTGTGAAACTCCGCACGCACTGAACCGCAGAACAACTTACATGATCATCCACTTGAGCGATTCATCCTAATGTTATGTGAATCCACTGCCCTACTAACCAGTGCTGGGTGACCAGCTCACAACACAACCCTGATTTACTCGTGCTCAGGTTCCTCAGTGCTTCTGAACAGGACTGAGACGTGAGGGACGGACACGGGTTGCTGGCCAGCCCCAGGCAGGAAGTGTCTGGATATAGAAGCTAGCTGTAAGCCCTCCCAAAAAGAACAACAAAAAAAAACAACAAAGCCTTTTTTTACTTGTATCAGTTTCACTTCTCTTTCTAAAAGCTGAGTTTCACTTAAAATGGGAACTGGGAAAACTTATCTGGTGTACAGGGGACTCCACATGACCAGCTGTTTGAAAAATATGCCATTTTCACTTCTCAAAGTGACATTCTAATAATACTCTGGAACTCACTAACGTCCTCGATGTTTAAAACTTCATTTCATCTTTGCCCAAGAGCATCAGAAGTCAGATTTCTGATCTTGTTTTTTTTTTTTTTTTATAAATTGAGTATCTCTTGACTCATTTTCATTTGACACACAAACATAGGGACTTGTTGACCCTCTCCAACCTGTTCAATGACTATGCTGGTAGCTTGAATAAATACTTGTGCAGAACCCAATACAAGCTATGTGTCGACGACAATGATTTGACATGCGCGCTGCTTTTGTTTGGTCAGGTATTGGACCATGCTTTCTTTAACCGCACAGTGACCTTTTGAAACCAATTGGTATGGTTGATGCAAGGATGTTTGGTGGCCAGGGCGGGGTGGGGGCACTCACCTGTCTCGAACAGCCTGCAGAGCCACGCGGGGGGGTTTGGGGCGGAATGAGAGGGGTAGGTGAAACTGAAGGCCGGACTCGGAACGTTCGGGCTCTGTGCGTTCGCTGGGCGGGGGATCGGAGGTGGCTGAAGCGGGGGTGGGTGGCGATCATGGGGGGCCAGAGTTTGCAGAGCAGGATGGGGTGAAGCAGAGAAATGACACGGAGGTGGATGACAGGATATGACACAAACAAATCAAAGGGCGGAGTCCAAAACCACCTGAGCCAGTAATACACAAAAATCAAACGGCTGAATGGGCAACAAAGGAACACGAATGGAGAAGTCATGGGCATGCTGGACAGTGTTAGGAAAGCGCTAATCATCTGTCTGCTCTTTCACTTCCATGTGTGGGATGTAGGGGAGTGGCTGAATAATTTCACAGAAGTTCTTCAAGAGTGATGTCACACAAAACTTCAACTGTCAAACCACTTTAATAATAAAAAAGTGCTTGCAAGAAATAGACATAAGAAATTAAGCCAGAAATATATAAAACATTTTTAAAATAGTGCCTTTATTTGTAAAAAAAAAATCCCTTTTTGAGGTGCCCTTCATTCCACAGAAATCTGTAGAGGACCAGAGGGGAAGCAGCAACCACTGAGCCAGGTCAAAGGTCACAGCCCTTACCAGGCTCCACAGGCTCCTCCTCATGCACAAAGCTAAACTCCTTGAGCCGCTCCTCCTCGAGCATTGACTGGCTGACCAGGGAACTGGTCTCCTCATCTGATTGGCTTCCTCTTCGACTGATCACCCTGTAGATACCGCAGTCCAGCACATTGAAGCTCTCCTGCATTAACAATTGATGTTCAAAAAGATCACTTAAAAGGGATATTAGTCAATATGTCCAACAAAGTGTAAATATATTTACTACATGTTTTGAACAGCAATAAAATTTATGTGATAGCTAAACTCTATAAGCTTTTGGAGACTTTACACACCAAATTCGCATTTGAATGTCAGGGACTAATCTAAGTAAAAAAAATATTCTATAATTAGTTTGTGATTGTTTTAAGTTTAACAATTTAGTTTTCAATTGCTTGTTCATTTTAATAGCTCCATAATCATCCTGCATTACAAAATCACTCTCATCACCAAAGGCACAAACTCACAGTCACATTCTGTGAGGTCGGTCCTGTGAGACTCACATGTGAAGAAATGCTGCTTCTGCGGCTGCTGGAAGCGGAGTCCAGGGGCTCCAGTTTGGGGATCATGTCCTCCAGTTGGCTGAGAAGGTCCTGCTGGGTGCTGGGGTTGAGCTGTGAGCGCAGATACTCCAGGCGGTCAATGGGAAGTGACTTCCGGGCCTTTTGGGGGGGGGGGGGGGGGGGGGGG
>JAODJU010000007.1:13998979-14018258 GCA_026776725.1 Gnathonemus echidnorhynchus | reverse complement strand
CTTTCAGCCAATCAGTCCTCTAATTAGTAATCTAATTAGGGAGTTGCAGCGAAAACCCGCATACACACCGGCCCTTTCCGGATAAGATTGGCCACCCCTGATCTAGTCAATAACGCTCAGACAGCGTTGCACCACCCCCTCTCCCGCTGACTGACATCACATGACTTCACGTATCCTCTCTAATTGTGAAAGCATGACTATCAGTGACTGTCAGTTTACTACCAGGAAAGAGTGAGGTTTACCAAGCAAAAAAAATAAAACACATCACGGAGTTTATAGTAACTCGCCGTTATGGAGGTACATAAGTAAATGAACATACCTGAAAAACAAGCCCATGCAGTGTAAAACTATCGTTCAGTGAACCAGTAACGCTACGTGGTACGACGTACAGGACCAGTACATTTAGCCATTGCACCATCAGCGCGGTTGTCAGTAAACATTCACATAGCAGCGCTCACAGGCGCCTCTAATCACGGACCATCTATGGGACCAATTTCGGCAAAGGTGAACTGGGATGGGAATGGGAACTAAGGGAATGGGGTAGCTGGATCACCACGGCTGGATCGGGTGCTAATCCAGCAGACAGGCTGAACCACCAAGAGAGTGTGAGCATCACGGGATCCCAATCCAGTTCAATTTCCTATTCTGCAAGCCACATCCCTTACATTAAAACATTCACATTGCAAACCGTTAGTGACCCTTCCCGTTACTTAAGCAGTAGTTCTTTATCCCATTTTAAATTAGAGTTACAGTAAAATAAAGTGGTGCGTTTTCAATCAGCAAACTAAGCAAACAACTAACCAGCGACACATTGTCTAAATACCGATGGTCCACCCATTATTAACTACAATTACACCATTTGTCCTTAAGTCAAATACTCTGGTGTGCTGCTGATATGAAACAAAAGTGTGCTCCGCTGGAGCTACATAAGCGAAATCATGTACAGGTATCACTTTTGCTTTGGACAGAAGCAGACTTATCCGTTTAGCAACACCTTTTAGCTACGGTTTAAATTTTAAAAAACAAACTCTTTGGTTATTAACCTACCTGTCATTGGCGAGCGGTCAATTCCCCAAAACTATGTCATTTTCACGGTGCAACATCGAGTCCACAGTTGCAGACGTTTATACTTTATTCAGTTTAAATAGTTTGTTTCCCCACTTCTCTGCCGTGAAGATTTGACAGAAGTTGTGGGACGTTTCCGACTGGTCGGTACTACTTTACAGTCTAAAATCGCAGAGCGGTGCGGAGTGATACCTCCTCATAGTCTACTGTATGTTCTGGACTTTGCTCAAGGTCTTTGTTAATTGCATATTCCAAACATGAAAAAGACAAAATCGCATCCACTCAGATGTTCATTAAATAACATCCGTTTAGAAAAATTCATATACAAACGTATATCGGAAATCGACGTCCACAAGTAGCGGACTGCATTTTGCGCTAGTGCCGTTGGCGCATGCACTGGAGATGCAGTTAGACTAAAGTGGGGCTTCCATGTTCCATTAGGCTATTGATTGCAACAGTAGATGCTCCGGGGAATACAGATTGCAGGAGTATCAAAAGACAAAAGATAACGTCATTATTATTTAAAGGCTTGCAGTTGTTCTGAATATCCTTCCCACTGAACTGCATACATTTACAGGGACAACTGATGCAGGTCTACAACCTTCCAAACCAGACCACGACATCCAACCATACATACACAGAGCTAACTGGTAAAAATAAGCCCGATATAAACATTCACGGCCTTTGTTTAAAAACATGTTGTGAAATACTAGCACAACCTGGGCCCTACTGCTGCTCCTATAAATTGTTCGTACTATAACATTTTTTTAAACCAGTCTGAAGCAGCGAATGAAGGTGAAAATAGAGCAAGGAGATATTCTACAACAGAAAATAAGACTACTTGTTTAATCTCCTAAAAATACTCACCCTTTCTGCACAGCTTTAGTTTTTGAAGTACAACACAAAGGTTAAATAAAATCCAGCCGGCTCGTCATGCAAAGCTACAAGATAAAATAAATAGTTCCTCAGCAGATGCTACTTAAATTTCGTGGTATATTTTTTTCCAGTATAATTATTGCAATCTGTTTTTAGGGCAGTTCACATTCACAAAATTCATTTCTGTAACTAGGCTGCTGTTGCCCTAAGCTGAATATAACACAGAGGATGTGACACAGAGTAGTATATTTATACCTATACCCCTGTTAGGAGAAGCAATACAAGCAGCAAGAATAAAAGGGGAAAACTTGCTTTATAGGGTCCAAAAGTCTCATGAGACTCTCAGAAATTTCAAGTAATAAGTCACACAATTGCACTGCAGAAGCTGGTGTGTTTAACATTTTCCCCACATAAAAGTTCTTTTCACCTCATATTGGGAACACAATGTGGCCAATTGGCGGCAATGCCAGAGAGGAATGCAAGAACTTTGGACATTAAACCTCCAGATTAATAACCTATAAACACTGCTTGCCGTCAAACTTGGATATTTGTCAGCTTTACAAACAACACCTTCACATACATACAATTTGTGCATATAGAGATATGAATATTTGATAAGTACATTTGTGAATATAAAAAAAGTAGTAGAAATTTTGACACAGTTCATTGAATTCACCTGTGCATTACAGATTCAGAGATTTAGACCTTGTGGAGGTTTCCATCAGACCAAGGGAGGTGATACACTGATACAACTCTGGACTTTTTTTTCCTTCTCAAACTCATTTGTGCTCAGTTTGACTGAACTTGTTAGCACAGGTAAAGCTGAAAAAAATTATCCTGTCTTTAAACTTATTCTGCATATCTTTATTAGACAGTTAAAATTAGACCATTTTAATTGTAAACCAAATTACATTAAATTTAAACCTGTTATTCTTGAAAAAAATTCTTTGTCCAAATCTTAACACGTCAAAAATGGTAAGATGTCCCTTCATACTGGTGTATTCATACAGTATTAAGACAAAGCATAATAAAACATATTCACTGAGCCCTGCTTCTGGAAACCCATCCCAACAACAGAACCCAAACAACTCAGTTCTACTATGAGAAATTTCAGTGCTGACATCAGGACACATTTATGAAACGATTTCTTGAACAATTGTATCAGATCATTTCTAAAACTACTTCCAAAACTCACGTCATCTTCCACCATGACATTTTGCAAAACAGAGTTATACTAAAACAAGAGTGGAATCCTGGGTGGTCCTAGATGAAAAGCCAAAAAAAAAAAAAGAAATCACTTTGTGGATCTAGCCAGTAGATGCTTGCAAATATACAGGATTAAATAAAAAAAGAAAGACACTGGACTGCATTTACAGTGACGGTGTTGAGTCAAAACAGGGTTTGGAGACTGTGGCTAACAGCTCACTCAAGTACAACCATAGATAACAAGGCAAAGGAAATCTCACTTTTCCCCCTAAAATTGGGATTTGCATATTTGTTATATCATTCGATGAAAGCACTGCAAGTATGAAATGGCAGCAACCTTGGGTTGGTGCATATGTGCCAGACCATTCTACTTATGGTATGTTAATAGCAAATTTGACATCAACCAGTGATGGAGATCAACATGAAAACTTGAAAGTTTCAAAGGATAGCATGTTCACACAGGTAAACAGCGATACGAAAATGCTTCAACAGCAAAGCTATTGCACTAGTCATGGCACCAAAGGCAACTGACTAACAGCACTGGTGCCTACAGAAACCTTCTCCTGAAGACAGACATCAAAGCTCCTTTTCATTCTGCTGTACTAAGGGCAAGAAAATTCAGCCAAGAGTTTACAGTCAGTTCACAGAAGGACAGACCTTTTCAGAGGCTTTAGCAAAAGAATAATTAACACTGTGAGTGCATTTTCTTACATGTTTCTGAGCGGTAGAAACATCCAGATTGTAGCTATTCTTCCTTCTTCCCACTAACTTATCTACAATAACAAAACATAGTGGAGGTGATACCACTTAAAACCACTAACCAATCCATGTATACAGTCAAAGAATCTCCAACGATGTCAATTCTGAGTCAACGAGATAGACAGATAGGAGAAATATTCCATTACCATCAGTCAATGGTTAAATGTTTGTCCTGCTTAACACTGACCACCAGATACTGCTGGACCAGTAGACAGGCTCAGTTCTGTGACATTTCCCCAGTTGGACAATGTGGGAAAGAGTGTAGATTAGAGACGGCTCGAGGGACGCTTCAGTGCAAGTAACAGAACTGGGACTGGCAGGGGACCGGGTCTGTAAACTCAGAGATGGCTACCACGACAGTGACATCTTAGCTTTGCTCAAGGAATTCCTCTATCTTGCTCTTGAATGGCATTGAAGCGAGCAGGTCTTCTCAAAGAAGGAACTTGCAGAGAAGTGAAAGAGCACTGGGAGAAAGGCAGAAGACGACAGGGCACAGACTGGAGTCTCTGTCACTGATGGACATTCGGAGATCCCCACAGGCGGTGTCTGTGCATTCCAGACAGAGAAATATACCTGACAAACCATTGGAAGGGTGGTGGCGACAGCTTGAATCGCTCTACACATTCCTCTATTTGCTCCTAAACAAGTGCAAGCCTAACAAAACGGCCATTGTTAAGCCTACAGGTACAGGCCTTGTGAAGCCAGTGCAGTGATGCCCATGTGACAGCTGCATAAGAGACAGCACAGGCAGTTCATTTACAGTATTGCTTCTTCCAATCATCTTCTTTGCTTGTATTCCTCTTTTGTTGCACTGCATTATGGGTAAGTCAAACATACTTAACAGCAGCAGCTCAGTCCTTCAGCTTCTTTCACTCAGTACCTGAGGTGAGCCGCCCCCACCCCTCCACAGAAGCCGCCCGTCAGACTGCTTGTTGCAATCATTCCGGCATCCTGGCTCTGCTACATCCCCCAGTGAGAACTCGGATAGGTGTGCCCCCCCCCCCCCACCCATGAGAATTTAAAAAAACAACAAATAGATGAATATCGCCTGTGCTAATGTTCATCGGTGCCGACCAATCAAGAGTTGCCGTGGCACCCTCCAGTCGATGTCCCAGCCCCAATGCAGACCAAGTATGGGGCCCTTGGTCCAGTGTGGATCACAGCGGGCCAGCTGGCCCAGGAGAGAGGCGGTTTGTCGCTCCTCTCTTGTCCGCTATCCCCTGCTCCATCAGGTCTTTCTCAGCATTCGTCGTGTCTGCCAGGCATGGAACTTGTTGTAGGCGGTTTGAAGCATCTCCTCCAGGTGGCCTGTAAGCTGAAGGAAATGTGTCCAAGAGAAAAAGGATCAAGGATATACTGCTAAACTAGATTTCTTAGGGTTTACAATAATTTACTAACAGGCTGCCACAATAAGCAAAACATTAATTAGGCCTGCCAATACTATCCAATGAAAAGCAGTACTTAAACTCGGTTCAATAAGCACGTGTTACAGGACCTTCTGAGTTCCAGTAGGATTAAACCTACAGTATCTCATTCCAGCTGAGAGAGGGGACATGTCTTACATTAGTGCTCAAGTATTGCCGCTGGACCTTCTCCTGGAAAGGACAGAGCTTAGTGAGCTGGAACCTCTCAAGGTTAGACCTCATCTTCACAACCTTTGCAGAGAAGAGGGGGAAAAATTTTAAAAGATTTAAGAAAAACCAAAAAGTGAAGTGAAACAGAAAAGTAAAGAGAGAGAGAGAGAAACCCACCTTCTCCTCTAGGAAGGGCGTGTTGACAGGGAAGCAAGACCAGAAGTGGCGGAGCAGCTCTCCAGCTGCCACGTACAGGTGCTTCAGTTCTGACTGCACCTCACTGGGCACCATCTCTGAAAAGGCAGCACAATGGTTGGGCTCTGTACATAATCATCTCCTATTATAAGAAAAAATGTCCAAGTAGAGGACTTATTTGATTTGAATCTAGGGTTCCCAAGTCCAGTGTTTCTCATGCCAGTCTTCAGGGACCCCCAGGCAATCCACATTTTTGCTCCTTCCCAGCTCCCAGCCAAATCAAGAACACCAAAATACCTGGTACAGGTGTGCTGGGAGCTGGGAGGGAGCATAAATATGGATTGTCTGGGGACCCTAAGGACTGGGTTGAAAAACACTGCCCTAGTTAGTTCTGCGGCTGTGGATTTCCAGCTATTTTCAACTCAATTCCCCAGTAGCTAAAATTCAGTTGGTTATCTGTCCTATTCACAGTATTTCCTTAAAATATCAAGTTACCAAGAAGTAAGCTTGAATTAATATTGATGCAAATATTTAATAGATTAATAGATCAAATGCACGCTGTCCTCAGTGGCTCACAAATACGGTAAGGAGAGACATCATCACCGAGCCCTAAGTGACAAGAACACCCAGAGGACGATTTGCGTCTGTTTGACGGAAGCTACACTGGGGAGTACCCACGGTTTATGGTCTGTTGTGTCCCGGCTTGCATAAGCACACCCCCAGGTGAGAGGGCGACGATTGCTGAGCTGGCTGTACTGTTGGACATAACCTGCGACAAGAGAGGGCAAATATCAGCACACGTTGAAGTCAATCTCAGCTCTGTCCAGGCTAGTGCGCACACATGCTAATCAGTACCTGAGTAAGACTGGGTTTGTAACTGGCCATTTCATGCTGGATGATACTGACAGAGTTGATGATGTCCTGGCTTGTGCTGTAGTGCTGATTCTGGATGGGCACGGGGCCGTGGGAATACCTGGAGGCACACGTAAAAATTCAACAGCTCAGACGCGGGTGACTTTGTGCTCCGCAGCTATGGTGGAAACCTCGGCTGCCCCAGAATCTCCAACAGCAACATCAACGTTTACTTGTGGGAACCAAAAACTGGCTAAAGGACAGACACCAACCTGTCAGATTTCTTCAGATTCAGGGCAACGGTCTTCTGTCCATTGCCTCTCTGTAAGTCCTCATACTCAATCGCCTCCTGCAGTTTCACCTGGGGAAACACCGTGTCTTTGAGATGCTGCCCATGAGCCACGGCTAATGTTCTCCTGCATAACTGCAGAGGCACTGCAGCAGGGAAAATTCAGTCATCGCAGAAGCAGCAATAATACAGCCTTACAGACGGATTCAGTGAGACAGTTATAGGTTTATAGGACCTGCTTTTCTCAAGCCTGACAGAAGAGTCAAATCAGAAGCTAGACCCACATCTGTCATTACCTTCTTGATGGGTGGCTGAAAGAGGTCCGAGTCTCTGGAGTTACCATCAGTGCTGCTCGTCTCACTGGCCTGGTCACTGAAAGGGTCCCTGATAGGGGGGAGCCGCAGGGGACGTGTGACTCTCCCTAGAAAATCCAGCTCCACTCTCTAATGTATATTACAGTTAGCACGGTCATATATCACACACCACTCACAAAATCTAAATTTCCTTCTGTTTCCCCGGCAAACCCTGGTAAGCAGTAACCCATGTTTCTGCTCCAGGTTTGCAATTACAGTCAGGAGAGGTTACACAACCCCCCTTAAAGTTTACTTTTGTTGCATTTGCTGTATGACAATGACAACACTGTGCCTACATGTGGATTAATCTGCAAAGTGAAAGCATCTACATTTAGAAAATTTAAAAATAACATTGCACCACCCTAAAAACAGGCCATAAAATTCAGGGATGGGCTGATCCACATTTTTTCCATTCCGATCCAACTGCCAATACTGATGCAGATTCCAATACAAGAGCTCGTTTTACTTTAATATTGTAATACAATATATTTATAGTTTTTATTATTAATATTTTTAAGCTAGTAAATGCAGATGAAAGAATGTATGTCAAAAATCTTTAATTAGGTTACTAGAAACATACATAACGTACTGTTCCACCTAATTTGTACATCTTGGTTTAAGCGTTCTTGAGGCATTTTGCAGTTCAATTTGAATTTCTTCCAAGCGAGAATACGCAAGTAGCCAATGCTTAAAAAGCCCCACAAATTTTCTCCCACTGATCGCAACCCCTCGTGTATCACAAGCTGTAGCGAGTGCACAAAATGGCACAAGCTACAATAGAATAATCATATCACTGTTAAGCCCTTGAAAAAGACCTTTAATCCCAAATGCTCTGGGGACCCTGCTTTCCAACACCAAAAAAGTTCTCTCACCTGTATATACATGTATGTCTCTATCTCGCATGGAAAACAAGGTGGGTATGCAAAAATTAAAAAAGAAAAATGTATGTAGCTATACAAATGCACTGTATGTATTGTACAAATGGCAATATCAAGCCCTCTTATAAAAACTTATGCCTTGCCACCAAACTAAAACTGGGAAGGAAGTTTACCTTTTGACGCAACACTGGGCACGTTGCTAAAGCAACTGTGGAACTTGCTAAAGCACAGATAGGGCCCAGACCACAGGCAGAGACCTGATCTCAACCAAACTGGAAACTCAGGGAGTGACCAACAGTCTAATAACAGCATCTCGAAAATCTGACTGTGAGAATTATTACAAAATCTAGATACGCTATGCTGGTTGGTACCTACCCACAAATACTATCAGTAATTCAAATGACAGGGACGCTAAACTTACATACAAATGACCCAAATGGCCCATTTTAAAGGCCTGTACAGGTTGTAGACTGTCTGCACGGTTCCCCTCCATTCACTCACTGTTTGCGCAGACCTGCAGCCAGCACCATGGCACTGTGGTGGTTGAAGCGCTTGATGATGGCAGAATTGCTGTTCTCTTTTACAGATTTACCAGTATTGGAGGTGGAGGGGGCCGGACCGTAACCCTGCAACAGATACGAATGTGGGTTTGTCTGCAGATGCTCACACCCTCTATGGTGTTTAGGAGACAGCTGCAGGTGGCCCCCACCTCATCCAGCGTCTTGTCTTCCAGGGACAGGAGATCTACCAGTGGGTTCTTGACACCTTGGACTACCATAGATTTTAAGCCTGGGGCACACACAGAAAAGTATGAAATGTATGTTTACCATACATTTCACAGTCATTTCCAACCAGATAACAGCTACAATGGATGCTTGACATAAACAGAGGACATGATGAGACCCACTGGCTCAATTCCCTGTACCAAGCAATGCCAGCAGAGACAATGGATGCCCTGCAGACCCGATCGCTAACCAAGCCAGCAGAGACAATGGATGCCCTGCAGATCCGATCGCTAACTAAGTCATTACCCTTCTCATCCTGCTTTGCACACTCTGAAAAGAGGTCCTGCAGGCCAGTGCTGATTCGGTCCCGGTGAAAGTAGTGGGACTGGAAGAACCGGGTCCAGAAGTCCTTCTCCGTCAGGTTGTGTGGCACGTTCTCAGCATACTTCTGCTTCACTACAATAAGAGAGGTTACTGTACAGGTTACGGTACACGTTACGGTACACGTTACGGTACACGTTACGGTACACGTTACAGTTTACCTCTGGTCCTAAATGTGAGGAATTAAGCTGAGCAGAGAAACTAAACATGATAAAACTCAAGACATCAAATGACCTCACAAACTCTTCCCTCTGGTCATTTGCAGAACAATCAAGGACAAGATTACAGGCAGGAAGCCAAGGCCACAGAGCAACTGACAGAGGCGAAATTCAAAAGCAAAGGAGATATGACTCATGAAAATATAAATACATTCAAAACCTTCAGGATGGCAAGAGTCAGAAAAACAAAACCGTAAACTCCAGGCAAAAACTCTTGGATATTAATCAGCCCTTTCAGGCACCGTACCTGCAGGGTACGTTCTAAAGATGGACTCTATGATGTCTGAAGTGAGGTTGTATCTCAAACCGTTGCAGCCGTCTGTCTGAGGCCTGATGTCTGCCTGCAACCCACAGAGCCACAAATGTACCCAGGGATGAACTAGGCACCATTCAGCATTAGGCATTGTTGGCTTTTGTAATTCCATTACTTTGTCTTTTGAGGCTTACCAAGAAAGCAGCAGAGATCCCAACTTCCTGCTTGCTGTTGGAGTGGTCTACAGAGTTCATGCTAAGGCGATTGGCCCAAAACTCCTCAGCACTAATCACTTGACTGACCACCAGGTCCTTGTATAGCTGGAACAGTACGGGGTCCTCCTGAAGCATTCTAGAAGGTCATCAGAAGAAGCAACTTGTAAACAAACATATCCATGCCACAGGAGCACCCCTCACACCACTAAAACATTTTTGTTGAGCTGACAATAGACATAACTCTAAACATTTCATTTTATGGTAAACATAACCCTTATGAATAACCCGGACAACAGGTGGATTTAAAGTCAAAGATAATATTCTGTAAACATAACATTAAATGCATCAGAAATGTAAAATGTTCTCTTCCCTGGGTTCTTACCTCTAGTAAGCATGAGAATCACAGACTAAGATATGTACTTTCCCGCTGGTATTGTTAATTTGCAGTTTCAATTTGAAATGTTCATTACATACATTTCGAACAAAAAGCTCTGGATAAGAATGTGTTTAGCTATTGAATTATTAAGAGATCAAACATGGCAAACAATACGGATCTACAGACAGGGTGGTGCAGACTCAGGGTCACGGTCACAAGAGACTGGGCCGCACCGGTTCTTCTCCTCCAGCTCCTTGTTAGCCTTCTTCTTGAACTTGGGCAGGAGCTGCTGCAGAAGGTCCTTGGCAGCGTCACGGTCCCTCAGTGCTGTGCTCTCGCTGGCAAAGTGGAACGTGGTGCTCTCCCCGGTGTGAAGGACCAGCTGCAGCTGGATTTTGGCTTTGCCATCGGGGCTGATTTTTTGACCTGTGTATGTTGGGCGATGGAGAGGTTGGAGAACCTTATGGTCCGACACATTAGGTGGGAATTACTGTGCCCCAATAGCTACTGCATTCAGGGGCACAGCCATGAGCACTGGTTGTTCTTTCCGAATGTGTCTGCAGGCCCATGCAAGATGGCGAAAGTCCCACAATAATGTTGCTTCAATTTAAGAGACCCTCATATTGATGAGGTAGGAGAAGCACAGGCGATTCCAACCCTGTCATCAATGGGTGTTGGACCTTCCCTTTTGGTTAAGTAAAAAATTCAATAATTAAAGGAGCTACTAAATAAAAAACTACTATTTAGTATCTATCAATCACCATTGATACAGTACCTAAAAGTAGATGATCAAGATTTGCTTACAGATATATGACATTCACTTAACTGAATTATTCTTCAAGGATGGAACTGAATCCAGAAGCTCTAAAAATAAATTAAAAGGTCTGCTCTTCAGTAGCTTACTGAAGTATAGGAAAGTGTCATTAAAGACTTCCATCACAATGTCAGTACGCTGGGCAGGTCAGACCAGACTTCTGTTCCGAAGCCATAAACTCCAGTTTGTTCTGGATTGTCCCCATACATTCCCAAACTGGTCTGGGGGATATGTGCTGGTAACAGCACTCTTGGGAACCAACATGATAGCCTCCTTAGTCAATACCCAAGCCACAGCAGCCAACTCCTAGTCCTTAACTCAAATCTGCACAACCTTGCTCGGAAAAAATATTATATTACACCCACAAATACTATCAGTAATTCATATGACAGGGACTCTAAACTTGCATCTAGTGCAGTATTTCAAGCATCTCTGAAAAAGTAGCAGCTATTCTGTGATTTATTCACAAAACAAGAACTTCTTATATGAAATACGAAGGAAATCCTCAAAACAGGAGTCACACAGCATTACCACGGCATTTGTCTATATCAAAA
Source organism: Gnathonemus echidnorhynchus (assembly GCA_026776725.1). Taxonomy (NCBI): domain Eukaryota; kingdom Metazoa; phylum Chordata; class Actinopteri; order Osteoglossiformes; family Mormyridae; genus Gnathonemus; species Gnathonemus echidnorhynchus. Next base: position 14,006,675 of record JAODJU010000007.1, on the reverse strand, counting down.
TGTGCAGGATACTGCTCAGGCAGAGTGAAAGTTCAAGTGTATATGCTCATTTTTACTTAATCTAATTAGCCAAGGCTGTCTAAATTAACCATTAATCTTTCAGCCATTCCTTCAATAAATTACATAAGCCATTAGGGGAATAGGATTAAAACAAATTACTTGGAGGAAATGTATATTTGCAAGATAAGACAAATCATATATCAGAATTTAAATTACCTGAGTTATTAATTTCACTTCATCATCATCTTAAATGACATTAAACATATATTGAACTTCAGTTGAACTAAAATTATTAATATGAATGGAAACACCTGAAAAGTCTGCCAAGTAATGTTTGTGTTGAATGGGATTTGAACATAGTATTCTTCAAATCTCAACAAGCTTGGCTGCAATAAAAGCCAGAAGAGACTGGGCCCCCAGCAGTGTGACTGCGAAACCCCGTTAGACACATGTTCCTTCTGTTCAACTAGGAAAACATGCTGTTACTCAATAAGGCACATTGCAGGAATTCAGAAAGTGACAGTTAATACACTGCTGTTTATAGAAATACAATGTTAAGTTCTCCAGTACAAACTCTTAAACTTCTGTTCTTTGATTTGAAAGCAAATTTTGCATAAGCAATATCTTCCATTATATATTACTCTATCATAAATGGTCATAACGTGAAGGAAGGCATAGTGGACTTATCACAGGAAAACTATAACCTAATTCTACGTGCAAGCTACAAAAGACGTGCAACTTTGCTTTGTTACATAGCAACAGAAAGAATACTATTCAATTTTAAGATTAACTTAATTAAAACCTCCACTCCGCTCTCACATGGCACTGGTCATTGTGTTTTTCTTTTTAATCGCGCTTTACCGCAGATACTGCTTTTGAGCATGCCTCACATTCATCAAACATATGTAAACGCCCATCTGTGCAGGCAATTCTACTGTGACTGCAGTAGAGCTGCAATGCATTTACAGCAGATGGAATTAGTCTGGTGGAAAAGTGTGTTCGATTTTGAGAGTTGTACACCAAAAGAACAGAATGCAGGTTGTATGGGACAAAATATTTTGCTAGGCAGCCAATTAAATTAGATAAGAAGATCTTGTGTCACTGTGAACAAATGCATGTATGTTCATGAGGAAGCAAGGAAGACTCACAGCGGATGTCCGCATACAGGTGGCTGACTGTGAAGCGATCTTTCCCCTCTGGGCCCCAGGCGATCCTCTCAGCCATCAGGTACAGGGTGCCATCCTGCTTCCTCTGTCGCACTTTCTTCACCACCAGCAGCACCTCCTCTGATGAGGCTGCCATGGCTGGGCACAGAGACAGAGACAGGCTGACCATCACCCACACGAGAGGCACGAAACGAGCAGCTGAGGCGATTCTTCGACGATGAAGGATCAGAGCAGATGGATGTGGAGAGAGAGGCACAGGCTGACTACATAGCAGCTCACGCTTTGACTGCCACTAATCTTGCAATCTGCACCCTGTCATGGAGCTGCCCTTTAGTAATGAGAAATGTAACCAAATAGAAACACATGAAATCATTTCTAACCATATCAATTAAGCACAAACTGGAATATAAAATTAAAATAACAATTACATAAAATAAAGCCAAAAATTCATTCATGAATTTGGTTCCTGTTCTTTGGCGACCCATCAAACCACGAAATAGCTGTCATTTATACAAAAACACCGATTTTTATTTTTTTTTTTTAAAAGACTATAAGACTATAAGGGTGCAACTGCAAGGCGCCCCTAGGTCCTAGACCTGTGAAGCACAAGAGTAATACTAATCACTTGTACAAACGTAAGATGCACAAGTAAAACACCGAACGGGTGTTTAATTTTAGCGCGTACACCAGCAAACCCGCCAAATCCCCTAAACAATATTCTTGTAACCAGATTAAACGAAACCATGGGTCTACTTCTGAAACCTATGAAGAAGCTCCATCATGAAACGCTACTTAGATAAAGGAATGTAGACTCTACTGGTGTCGTCAGTATTCCGAAGCAAAAAATGTGGCTTGTACCTGTCTAAAATTTCTTTTATAACTGTTTATAATTACCAGTCAACGGCCCAGACTACACCGATTTATTTTTACATAATATGAAAGGGTACCAGTCTATCATGAATAGGATGCCGGTGCATCGGTTTCATATTGTACAATAAATCTACACTCATGGGACCACACAACATTTTATCGAATACCAACCTGGTAAAACAAGTTTAAAAAAAATTAAGCTTCGCAACAGCTGTATATTATTAAAGAGCATGTTTTAAATGTCAGCTACATAAATGCCTGTCCAGCTAGTGAACATCCAAATTATTCAACCAACAGTAAAAATGTAGTCTAATATTCCCTCAGGATATTTGAATTCAATAACATCTACTTAAGTAGTTCATTTCTTAGTAACTCTCAGACAGGCAGACTACTGCAAATCCTTTTATCTATTGTGTTAATTATAGTCAGACATTATCAACTAAGCTGGTCAGCTAGCTACTTAGCAAAAGACAAGGGTCGTGCACTTGTGAGGGCTAGCAACCTTAGCTACATTTTCGATAGAAATCTCTCTGAAATATATTTACATATGTCTTACGTGACGGAGTTATTCGTGTGAATATCGTGGTAATTATTTTTGGGACAATAAGATGTTCTCAGCAAGACGGATAATTTACCGTTAATATTCGTTATTATCAATGGAAACAAACGTGCAACTTCTCAAAAATCGCCACTCCGAACTCCTCCATCGGCACTCCGAACCGACTGTTACACTGAAATACATCCGGCGAGGAAACAATGGCTTTTCAGTAAAGTGACCGTGAACATGTCTACGGGTGTTTAATATATAGAGAAAAAAAACATTCGTGCCATTATACTTATAATGAATATTTAAAATTAAAGTTTTCCAATATGGGCTCATTGGTTTGTTTAGGTTTACGTTGACGTTATTATAAACTTACTCGGTTTCTGTGACTTTCCTGATATTTTTTATTCAATTTTTACTATTTTTTTTCTCTCTAGCTTCCTAAGACGCCTAAGCTGCTAATGTGAAATACTTGCTGAATTTGCAGTATATACAAACCTATGCCATTTCGCATATCTCACAGACGTTTTTTTTCTAGTGATATCGAAACAAAACTTTCTGAAGTAATGAAACTTCCTTTCCAAATGGGTCGGAAAAGGGTTCATTACTCGAAGCTTCACTGCACGGTGCTCAGTAGCAGCACCTGCTGGTCAAAGGGAAGCAGCAACTTGGCGGGCGCTGCATTTGACTGTATCTAATCAGTCACTTATGATTTCACATCTTATGAATAAAGACCATTAGAAACACTAAATATAGTGCCTAAGCTTATACTTGTATAAAAATAAATAGTACATCCAAAGAGGCTATAATAATAATTTATGCATATTTTTAATTAATTTTTCATTGTCACACACGTACTGCGGTGGCGTATTAGGGCCATTGTACATTAAATAAAATACTGAGCAGGTGGGGGAGAGTAGTTTCTCATAAATAAATAAATAAATAAATAAATAAATAAATAAATAAATAGACATACTAAGAAAAAAGAATTTCCGAGATAAATGTTATAAATTTAGGAGAAAAAAAAATCGGACGTTCTCTTGATCTCTTTAACTATTAGGCTACGGTTTTTAATAAGGGAAGTATCGCGTTGTTTTTTTTTTTTTACAGTGACAAAAATGGCTTTTATAGTTCAGTGCCCTTGCTCTAAGTATAGTATAGTAAGTATGGCATAGTAAAATATTTATCCCAGTCTTGTGAAGTTAATAAAATCACAGTTGCTGACTTGACATTGATTAAATGCAATAAAAGCATATATCTCCATAATTAATCTGCCATACTTCTGTTGAAAAGACCACCACAACCACTCTAAAGAGTGTGTCACCTGTGTCATCTGCGGCTTGATCTCCTTGTAGGGCACTCTTGAAGACTGTGACCCAACAAAAACTTCCATGAAATCCTTCAAAGAAAGTAGTGCACCGTGTCTGTAACAGGATTAGGCCTACTAGTACCCACCCCTGGAGGTGCTGTTCCTGGTGGCCAGGCCCTCTATGTAACCCTGGCAAGACTCAGCCCCAAATGGCAACACAGATCCATTTTGTGGACTCAACACTGGCAAGATAAAAGGTGGGGGACAGGTGTAGTGAGATAGACCATGAGGTAGCAATAACAACGGCAATGGATACTGGCTTTGAGAATGTGTAATGTTACCCTTCTAATAGGGAAGGAGAGGAAGATAGAAAGGTACTAGTTAGACATTGTTGTAACTCAAGTGGTGAATAGTTAATGTATTTCTGTGCTATGGACAATACATAGCAAATATAATGTTCAATCGCAAGGGTATTCATAAGTGTACGTGGCACCCTTGCTGCAACCACAATCCTCACCAGGAAAAGCGAAATGAATGATGAAAACCACTATAATATAAAAGTATATTTGCCTCCTTTTAAAGACTATGAAAAGCAGGTCGATGTACAGGACAGTCGACATAAACACAAGATACTACCTATTACTATAACTACTTCAAATCTTTCCGGATTCAAATAGTATAATGAACGCCACGCGCTCGCGCAGTGCGGTCGCTGCGCAAACGACGTAGAGAAACGTTCCGCGTATCGTAAACCAGCCGTGGGCGTATCAGCTGACTGAGTAGGAAGGGTAGATGTTGTACTCACCGAGTCTGACTGCGTATTTGGGTTCGTAATTAAAAAAAAAAGAACATTTTAACGTTGTTTTAGTAATAAGGACGGGAAGTGTGACAAATGGCTACAACGATCACTACCCAACGGGGGCAGGTACGTGTATATTTGCGTTTCCACACCTACGTGGATTTTCGTAGGTCTCGGTTTTGCTTATTTTGCCCGAATTTCTGTTTATCTTATGAAGATATGTGTATGTAATTCGAGGTGCTAAACCCGACTGGCGTTCAGTAGCGTAGCAAAACTGAAAGGAGCTGGAAACTGTTGTTTTGTTTTATGTCTAGCCGTAATAATTCCCATTTGATTTAAGCGTGTTTCATGTGAAAATCCTTTTCTCAAAGCTCCGTGTAGTTGATTAGCTAACTGGCTAACCAGGCTGCTATTTTTGTTTTTGAGTCTATCTGGGTGAACTGCAAGTCTTGGTGACATTGGACACGTATGATGATTTAAGTAGGGGCTTAAAATGGTAACTTTACATTAAGTTTTAAGAAATCAGGAGTGTCATGGCCGCGACATATCCGTCAGATCAGCCGCCTTAAGTGGAGTTTTATAGAGGCGTCGCGTGTGTAGCTGGTGATGATGCGACTGTCCGGCCCTCCGTGACATGGGCTTCCCTCTGCCGCTGTAAACGGCTTCTTCTTTATGGGCTCTTCTCTCATTTCTTCCCCACTTTTTAAAAATAGGAAATAAAGTGATGCAATACCTCCTACAGCCGAATGCTGGAATATTAGTTAGTCCTAATGCGTGATATTTTTTCTATAGGCTGAGCAGTTCGTGACTTTTTATATATTAATTTGGCATTATAATAACGTATATGGAATTCATGGATATATGCAATTTTCACAGTAAGACTTAATACTTCTGGCCACGTATCAAAACTTATAAGCAATGGTGTGTCACATACATACCGAATCATGACTGACTCACGATTCAGTGGTTTGGGAAATGGATGGATCGGTGGGTGATTGGGCTGTCTTGCTTGTTATTCTGCTTACTGGGAAATTCTGCAATGTATTTTTTATTATGTGGATGAAAGGTATATACACACAAAATATTGAAAGACTTGGTACAAATGCATATGAAATGGAATTGATGTGCTGTAACAGTTAGGATAGAAAGAAAATATACAAACCAAATGAGCATTCTTATGTTTGTTGTAACACTGGGCTTTTCTTAAACACCAAAATTCTTAGCTTAAATATACAGTGGTTTCTTAAATGTGATATGTTATAATAGTATTACTGGTCATTAAATATCTTAAATTGATTTATTATTACATTTTGCATACATTTGTATTAATGTTTAATTCTGCAGTTCTGATGATGCTCTATATGTGATCTGATATGAGGGGACAAAGTCCCTGATATCCCTTTAGCCAATATCGTCACATGACCTTTATTAGATGTCTTCAGACCACAATGAAGATAGACGAAAATACTGACCGTACATTTGGTTGCCTTTTCAGTTCCTATAGAAAGGACACCTCATTTTGTATTTCCACAGTGTGTGCTGCCAGTCTGGTTCCTGGCCCACCCTGTTGGAAAGGGCACTGCTTTCCCAAATAGAGATGCTGTTCCCTACCCAGGCCCCCCCTGACATGGATTAATCTGCTTTTCCTATGAGTAACAGTTTCCTAATAACCGTAACATTTCTGCAATGGTCCTAGAGATGTAAAAACGTAATTCATCCAGTTTTGTAGATTGATATTGTTAAGTTTCAGGAAATACCACACTGAGTAGGTTTTATATGCCCAGGTTTCTCTTTCAGTCCTGTCTTCCTGTGGTTTTTGACAGTGTGAAGACACACGTTACACACGTTACTAATAAAGACGACGTGTACCTGCCTGCACTGCGATTACCAAACAATTTGAGTTCTTTTGTTTTTTTTTTTCTAAAAAAGCTTCTTTTTAAATTTTAAGAAACCTGAAAGACAAGTAGCATTTTGTTTCTTGCGGGGGGAGGTCAGTAAGTGTGCATGTCTCTCAAGTCAAAAGAAGGTCCAGTATGGGTGGGGCACAACACTCTCCCTTGCCAGTCCAAGCAGAGAGCAACATATTTTTCTTTCAGCTTGCACAGCTTTGGAGGGAGCTGAGTCACCATCATGGGCTGTTCTTTCTGTTGCTCACAGCTGCATTTGCTAGTTAAATAACTGTCCATTTCAGCTTTTCTGTAGAATTGTGCTGGATCCCAGTTTGTGTCTATGGCTCTGCTGGGAGATGCTGGTGTGAATGTGGTATAAAATAATACAACGTCTGATTTGTTGACAACGCTTAAATGATGATGATAACTCCTAAGGACCTGGGTGGGGCTGGCTTGGAAGTGCCTGAATGTTTCTAATATGCTGCCTCGCAGGTCCATAGGATATTGCCAAGAGAGACAGAAGTGTGTTGTCAGAGACTAAAGCTGGCCAATACAAACATATGATGAAATGAATAGTCATCCATCATAAGAGAGGGGTGGTAACTAAAGTAGGGAGATGGATTTTTCTGACCGTTTTTTATTTAGATAATTTGAAAAAGGTTCATAATTGTATTTTGGGTTGTACTCTGATTGTGAAAGATTTTTGATGAGGACAGTTATAGCCAAGACAGGGATTTACATATGGGTACGGCGTCCGTAAAGATAACAGGACATGCCCCCTCCTTTCCACTTGCGTCCCCTGCCCAGGTGTACATTGGGGAGCTTCCCCAGGACTTCCTGCGCATCACCCCGACCCAGCAGCAGCAGCAGGTCCAGATGGATGCTCAGGCTGCTCAGCAGCTTCAGTACGGTGGTGCCTTGGGGACTGTGGGCAGACTCAGCATCACCGTGGTACAGGTGGGGCTGTTTTTCACTTCCTGTTTCAGTTTGCTTGGATTGAGCTCTCTGTGAGCATATGTACGTGTGAGTGTCAGTATTGAGACTAGGGCTGCAACAACTAATCGATTTAATCGATTAAAATCGATTATTAAAATAGTTGCCAACTAATTTAATAATCGA
>JAODJU010000007.1:13973404-13998879 GCA_026776725.1 Gnathonemus echidnorhynchus | reverse complement strand
ATGTGAGTTGCTGGAAACAACCTTTGTACAAAGACAGACTGGGTTATTAAAAATTGCTGGAAATCAAATTGTTTTTTTGCCCCCCCCTCCCCATCCGATTAATCGAAAAAGTAATCGACAGATTAATCGATTATCAAAATAATCGTTAGTTGCAGCCCTAATTGAGACTAACTCGTTTTGGGTATATATGCGCATATCTGTATGTATGTAAACTTGTGTGTGCTTCTGTGTGCTACAGGCAATATAGTGCAAGTCGCTGAAATTCTTCTTTAGCAATAACGGTCATTTGAAAATTGCATGCGATATGTGTGATCCTGCCCTGCTTTGCATGTTCCTGATCTGCTTTTGTGTGGAACATTGAAGACTTTCACTGGTCACTGGCCCTGTGTCGTGCTACAGCATCCTGGAGGTGTTGGGAATTTAAGTGTAGCCTTCCTGCTAGGAATGGATGGCTGCTGTCTCTGATCCTGGTTTATTGGCCACTGGGTCACTTTCATATCCTCTTTGCATTCAGGCCAAGCTGGCAAAGAACTATGGTATGACAAGGATGGACCCATATTGTCGGATCCGACTTGGCTATGCGGTCTATGAGACGCCCACAGCACACAATGGTGCTAAGAACCCACGTTGGAACAAGGTCATTCAGTGCACTGTGCCTCCCGGTGTGGACTCATTCTACCTGGAAATATTCGATGAGGTAAGGGGACACCATGCTTGTTGATGGAAATGATGTAAGGACAAATAGCTTAATGTTCTTGGGTCTGAGATTCTTTTTCCAATGTCTAAAAGATGATCGTGGAGCTAGATCCACTCGAACTCATTATTTTGCTAATAATTATAAATGACCTCTTGATGGAACCTTGAGGCACCCCAGGTATGAAATAGCTTGTTTAAATGGGCCCGGCTTGATCGTCTTCCTCCCAGAGAGCCTTCTCCATGGACGACCGCATTGCGTGGACACACATCACCGTTCCAGAGGGTCTACGGGAGGGTGGTGTGGTGGATGAGTGGTACAGTCTGAGTGGAAGGCAGGGTGACGACAAAGAGGGCATGATCAACCTCGTCATGTCCTTTGCCGTAAGTCCGCATGCATCTGTATAGGACCACAGTATTTACATGCAAGTAATTGCTACCAATTAATTATACAAATAGTCTTACACTTACTCTTTCTAGTATTATTACTCTTGTAAGCTCTTGTCCTGTTAAGTAATTAAATACTAAATTGCCTGTTTCACTACACAGATTTTCATGTATATAATGTTTTTTCTATTTATGTTTATTTTTATCAGCCACATCTCTTAAAATTTTCAGAACTTTGTTTTGCTGTGTAGTCGAATCATTTTGCAGTACATTGCACTATTTTTACTTGCTTGCATGGTTGTAGGCTTTTTCCTGACGTGTTTAAAGCCTAAACAACACACAGAAATAGTATCCTGACATTTTTTTCTTTGCTGCATCCCTGCCCTGTCAGTCTGTTCCAGCCGGTATGATGATGCCCCCTCAGCCCGTGGTGCTCATGCCCACAGTCTACCAGCAGGGAGTCGGATACGTGCCCATTGCAGGTGTGTGAGACCCAGCACACATTCGCGTGCCACACAGATGTCTGCATACGGCAACCTAGGTCTGCATGCATGAGCATGGACCACCAGTGTTTCCGTGTAGTGGCGTGACTGTCAGCATGTGCAGAGAACGTCTACATATGGCGGATCGGGTTGTGATCATAGATGCCTCGAAGTTTCCTACTTGGTTATATATGTGCACACGGTTGTGGAGAGGCATGCTTGTGTCACCGGTCTGTGTGAACATGCTGGTCTAGGGATTGATCTGTGGATGTGCACAACAGGCGCTGCAAGTGTGCTGACGTGGTCTACAGTCTTATTCGGGTCTGGTACTAGTTTCTGGCGGCAGTTCTGCCGCGTCGTAGCTGGGCAGTCTGCTTCACAGGCCACGTCAGCATCCTTAAGGCGGGATGTTTTTCTGTTCCCTACGGGCTCATCTCACATGCGTGCTGTGTTCGTCATCTCCACCCTGACACTTGCACTGTTTGTTCGGGCCTGCCTGCCTTCTCCGCAGGGCTGACGCATTTTGCCCGAGGTAAGTTTTAGCGCATGCGTGTGTACATGCACGTTTATGCATGCAAGTGTGCACCTGGTGCTCAGAAACAGGCGGTGAATCACTTGTTTAAAAGGTCAGGCTTCCTTTGCTTCAGTGCACATTGATGACTGTCAGGCCCCCCCGCCCAGAACATGCTGCTGGGAGACATCGTACGGCAGCCGGTCCTGCTGGTGGTGGCTCATCACTATCACGGGAGGGCCAATACTAGTGAAACTCTTGTTAGCTTGTGAATAAACAAGCCAGTTTTAATGAGCATTATGATGTGAAGAAAAAGAAATGTAATTTGTAGAGCATTATTACTGATTTACAATTTAAGCTTTTAGTTATGGAATTTATTATATATGTGTAAACTGGACGAAGAGTGAATTGCAAGAACAAAGTTGTAGGATGTAGGGACCTTGACAGGCAGCTCTAACCTGCATCAAATGCATTGATGAGTAAAGTACATTAAACAGGAATGTCAACCCGTTGTTGCTGGTACTGGATCATGGGACTCTGAAGGTTTCCAGATATAGCATTATGTGCATCAGCACACCCTTGATGGGGGCGTCACACTTCCCACATTACCTCAGAACTGCTAAAAGCCAGGATAGAATAAAAACAGCACTGTAACACTGCAGATACACCTAGTTTCAGGTACACCTTCTTTGTATGATCATTTATATGGATACGTATCCTACCTTGGTTTCCTACCAGCTGGTTAACGCTAGTGGAATTTGCTGCCTAGTCATTCTCTTGCTATTTTTTTAATACCAAGCTTCAACCAGTGTATTGACATTAGGAAAAAATAATTATCTTTGAAATGGTTGGGTAGGGGTGTGGGGCAAGCTATTGCATGGTTATATACTTTCCAGAAGGAGAGGTACTGACTTGAAGGCGGAGCTTGTATGCCTGTCTGCATGCTTGTGGAAGTGCATTGCTGTATGCATGGATAGCTTGGCTAAGACTGTGAAGGCGCTGCTTCTGATCGACCAGGAAACAGGCTCCAGAAAACTACTTTTTTTTGCCTGCTGGTGAGTAGCACAGACATTGCAGCTTTCCAGGGCGTCCTGGAATTGTTTCTCTAACTAGTAGGTACGGGGCATATGGAGAAATGAGGACATGTAGGTGACGCCATGATTTCACTCTCTCTTCAGGAATGCCCAGTATATACAGCCAGGGGATGGTGCCTATGGCAATGCCTGCCGTGTCTGCGCCCGCTCCACAGGGCGCCCCCTGCAGCGAGGAGGACCTCAAGGCATTGCAGGACATGTTCCCCAACTTGGACAGGGAGGTTGTCCGCACTGTGTTGGAGGCCCAGCAGGGAAACAAGGACGCCGCCATCAACTCCCTACTGCAGATGGCTGAGGAACTGTAACAGCCTCCAAAGTGCTCTCCTACTGCAGCCACCTGTACATACTTCTACTGTATATGTGTACTTATGTGTACCTGCGTCCGTGTGTTTGATAATAATGTAGATGTATAAATATAGGTATATATATATTTAAAAGGGTATCATTTATTTAATACATGCTAAAGGATCATTGGGTTTGGGCTAGTGGGAGTAGGAGGAAGTCGTGCTGAGTGGAGGTGGGGGGAGGGACCGCCAAAATGTAGACAACTCAGATTGTCACTGAAGGAAACAATGGGTGCCGTCGTTCTTAGCCATTACGCAACACTGTCACTGATGTAATGATGGTCTTATCTACCACTGCAGTTGGTCTGTATCCTGTGTATTATCCGCTGACTCTAACCAAATATGTATGTCGGGCTTCATCACGGTCTGAGCTGAACTGTCACTAACCAGAGTGCATGGATGCTCCTGCTCATTGTTATGGAGTGTGTGAATATTGCAGTCTGCCAAAGGTTTTATTTGCTGTGTATTCACATGGTCTCGAAATATGATTGGGGGGGTGGGGGGTTGGCCCTGTTTTTAAGAGAGATGAGTTTTTTGTGATTGTTGGTTTCTCTGCTGGCGCACTTCACTGTGATCGAATTTTCTTTCTCCGCTGGATCAGCTGACGAGACCCCTTGGAACAGATAGACTGGTACTGGCATTTCTTTTCTCCTTTTTCCTCAGTTGAATCACAAAAGCAATAAGCACACAGGTAATTTGGGGCTTCTTGTGCAGGAAATGAAAATTTAATAATCACTAAGTGGAGAAAGCCAAACGTAACCTTTTTTTGTTGGGGTTTGCAGGAGAAAGTACTGGATTTTTTTGTATGCTGTCTGTGTCCAGTGTGGGTTAATTTGCCACCGGTAACTGCGTTCACATTCTCAGTTATCAGCTAAAGGAACAACTGAACTGGTTTGATGATTCTACTGTTTGCCTCTTGTGGAAAAAAATAAGAGTTATTGCTGATACTCTAACTATGCTCATGCTCAAAATGATCAGATTTTCTTTTTTTTGTGTACCAGAGAAAGAAATTAGCTGAAGAACAAGATGGACTATACAGAATGTTTGTACCGGTGCCATTATCTTCAAGCCAGTTTTTGGAGGCTGTCATAGACTTTTTGTGTCACAATTACAGACGTGGTTTGCAAAAAAGGAAGATGTATAGTGGGGGGTGACCAAATCTGACCTGTAATATGAGAAAGGGATCAAACAAGTAATTGGGATTAAATGTACTTTTATCTTGCTTTACTGTCTTTAAAATATCTTGTTCTCTTTTACTTTAAAAATCAATTGAGCAGATAAAGAATAAAGGTAAATGTTCCACCAAGATGGTTTTAATTATTTGTATTTTTAATTAGGGTTGTATTATGCTTATGTTTTCTGAATAGGAATTTTTGAAGGTGGGGAGCATCTTATCCTAGATAAACAGTTTGAAGGTGGGCGGGTGCAATAATTACAAGGTACTGATTACAATTAAGTAGAATGATATCGATTATCAGTTTCAATAGTAATATCAGTCATAATAATTATAAAGCCGATAAGAATAACTGGTGTAACCACCCATTGTATTTTAAAATTATTGTTATTTTTAGAAAAGGCAGTTGAATTCAGAAGGTCACTCTCCAGGAGAATGATGATGCCCCCAGTGTCCCATTCCTAGGTGCTGTATTGTGGTATATGATGTGTGTGTGTGTGGGTATGGATCAGCATGTCGGTGTCAACGAGTTACAGAAGCTGGCCCCCACTTGGCTGCATCACTGAGCGCCACTTTGTGTTTTAGGAAGCGGCTCCTCGGCAAGACCACAGAAATATTCTAGTTTTGAGCCTACAAAGGCACCGCAAACCCACTCCACCTACTTAATCTAATAAAAATATACAGTGCAGGCAGCCAAAGAAGATGATGTTTTCACTGATTTTCATGTTGGTGTAAAACTATTTCAGTTTAGCCATTTCGAAACCTTTTCTAAAATCACTATGGTATTTTCAGCAATCATCCAATACACCAATGCATTTTTTGACCACTACCCTACCTTGTTTGGCTAATCAAACTAGTTGAGTGAATTGACTAATTGAGCTGGTTTTGAAATTCAACGGATACATGGACTGGGTGATGGGCAGCATGGTGGTGCAGTGGTTAGCTCTGTTGCCTCACACCTCTGGAACCAGGGGTTGAGTCTCTGTCACGGCTCCATGTGTGTGGAGTTTGCATGTTCTCCTTGTCTTTTCGTGGATTTTCCTCCAGGTGCTCCTGTTTCCCTCCACAAACCAAAATCATGCTGAGGTTAACTGAAGCTACCAAATTGTCTGTAGGTGTGCATGTGTGAGTCAATGGTGTGTGTGAGTGTGCTCTGTGATGGGCTGGTGCCCCATCCTGGGTTGTTCCCTGGCTTGTGCCCATAGCTTCCAGGATAGGCTCTGGACCCCCCGTGACCCTCAATAGGGTAAGTGGTTACAGAAAATGGATGGATGGAATGGCTGAGGTGCCCCTGAGGAGTGGTTTGGGAACCAAAGTAATGCATCAGTAACTTTTTGGAGAACAGGAGAAATTCTTGTTTATGGATATGTTTTATGCATAAGATTTGAGCTAAAGGTCAAATGGGGAACCTGAAATATGAGAAAGTGATCAAACAAGTAAATGGGATTAATTGGGCTTTTCTTTTGCTTTACTGTCTTTAAAATATCTTGTTCTCTTTTACTTTAAAATCAGTTGAGCAGATAAAGAATGAAGGTAAATGTTCCACCAAAATTATTTTAATTATATATAATCAGGGGGCGGCATGGTGGTGCAGTGGTTAGCACTGTTGCCTCACACCTCTGGGACCCGGGTTCGAGTCTCCGCCTGGTCACGTGTGTGGAGTTTACATGTTCTCCCCGTGTCGTCGTGGGGTTTCCTCCGGGTACTCCGGTTTTCCCCCACAGTCCAAAGACATGCTGAGGCTGATTGGAGTTCCTAAATTGCCCATAGGTGTGCATGTGTGAGTGACTGGTGTGTGAGTGTGCCCTGCGATAGGCTGGCCCCCTGTCCAGGGTTGTTCCCTGCCTCGTGCCCGTTGCTTCCAGGATAGGCTCTGGACCCCCCACGACCCAGTAGGATAAGCGGGTTGGAAGATGGATGGATGGATGGATACCCAGATAGTCTTTGCTTGCGTAAGACTTTTGCATGGTACTGTACTTGGTTACTTCTCTGCATTCAATGTTTTCCTTTTTTTTTTTATTACCGTCATTGTGTGTCAGTAGGTCTTGCGTTACTTTCCTCGTTAAGGCAGCAGTGTCTATCTCCATCAACAAAGAATAAGGACATCGTGTAAGTCGATGCTTCTGTAACAGTAACATTAACTACAGTGAACATATGGGTGAATTCAATTTGTGTAACTAAACCCTGAAAGTGTGGTAATCTGCATAGCCAAGAAACGTTCATTTTGACCATTCAAACGTCTAGATGAAACACAACTGATGCTTTAAAAGTTTTTTTAACCTTGCCGACCAGAAAAATAAATACTTAAGAGTTTGATTTCTTCATAATTACACTTGATCAATACTATCAAAGAGACCAGCCTTTGATCTCCATTCTGTTCTGTTCTAAGCATAATTTAACAACAATTGGAGATACAAAATTCAGACTGATTAATAAAAACATCCAATCCTGATAAGACTTTCTTTTTATGTTGAGGCCATAATAAAGGCACATCTTAATATTATAAAAGTCTGGGAGGAGACGGGTAACTGGAGAGAGGTGAAGACTGACAGCGTGTTACAAAATACCAAGATATCTGTTGTACACGCTAAAACCTCAATCCGGGATTAAAGCAGTGGATAAATATAGATTGGAATCAGCCCACAGCTACACTGATGGCTATTCCAATGACCACACCCAGAACAGGCTCTGCAGAACAAGTGGAAGATCACCTATACAAATAGTGTCAAGTTTCAAGTTTTATTATAGACAGAAGTTGGTAGGATCTAGAGGTACAGCTCTCCAGTAATGTACCTTTAAGAGTCTGTGGCTTTCTTGTAGTGCGGGTTTGGGAATCGGCAGAATCTATAAACAATATCACAAAATATTCCCATTGGGAACATATGCTGCCATCAGCGGTTTCCTCTGCAGTTCTTTGGGGATCTTCCTGAGAGAAACACTTCTTGATACCTTTGTCAGCTGGCATGAGTTAACATTCACTAAGTAAAGTGCAGATCGCCCTGAGGTTTATGCTCCTATATCCACACAGAATATATGGTTTCCATGTGGTCCCTGTGTAATTATGTTTACGTGTGACAATACCTACTGCATGTCTCTACATTAGAAGCCAGTAACAGTATTCACACTGCATTTATATGGATTAAAGCAAAACAGAATGACCAGGCAGTACAGGCCAAATAATTTAAGCCCATAAAGCCAGTTCTGTTGAATGTAGTTATTATTATAGCTAACATATCTGAAAGCCCTCTTACTTAAACATACACAGACTGTGATCCCATAAAAGAAAGAACTTTTGTATTTTGTGCTAACATTGACAGTTTTCTACAGCCAAGAAGAATTCAAACTCTTTATTCTAAAAATATATAAAAATATAATTACCGGGCCACACTGCTAGTTTACTGTCCATATCTAAACATTGAATTGAAAGCCAACAACATCTCCAAAAAAAGGTGCCTAAAATTATAACTCTGTTCACTTTCAGTTAGAGTTCAATTTTGGGGATATCTTAGGGTTTCATTACCTCTCATTGAGCATGTCGCCAGAGACAAAAAAAAATATCTGAGGCCATTAAATAGTGTCAACAACCATGCTTTGAAAGAGACTGATTGTTCTCAAACCAGCATTTAACAACTTAGCCTCCTTCCATGAAAGTTTGTCACCTTTTTTGTTTGTTGGGCATGAATCTATCCTTTTTCGTTTTTCAGTCTGCTTCACGTACTCAGCTGTGTCCATTTTGGCAGTCTTTCAGGGCACGCTAGTCTGGTCAGTGTTCTTCGTCATCCCTGTATCCACATTCAGGTTTGGCTCGGCTTGGCCCGATAAGAAAGTCTCCACCCACTCGGTGCGATCCTCACTGTCGCGCTCGAGCGAAGGCGTCTCGCAGCCACGTGGAATCCTCATAGAGCCGTGGATCACCCAGGTACTCCGCGGTGCGCTTGTAGAAGTAGTAATACAGCACAGCCGCTGTGCATAAACTATGACGTTAATAAAACTTGAATGCACTCCATACTGCAAACACATCGTCATTAATAAAGATTTTGATAACATAATAAAATGCAGAAGTGTTAAAGACATAAGTGTTTGGTCTACATAGTGTATGCATAAATGTATAAAGTGACAGGCTTACAGTGCACACTTTTGCCAACCAAGGTAATTGTGACTGTATATTCCACCAGATTCAGCTCATTACGTTAATGAGATATGATGGTGTAAATTTCACACAGAGCAAACAACATAGTTGTGTGAGGGAGCACAAGGCATTAGGGAGGGGACACCTAAAGAGGAAGCCAGTCCATCACAAAGGCCATTAGAAGACACCAGCTATAACCACTATCTTACACCAAGTGTGGGTGAAATCTCAAGGAAACATGGAGAGAACATGCAAACAAATACACAACCAAGGTGGGAATTAAAATATATCCAGACATGAACTTTAGAAAGACTTCAGACATCAGAGGTGTTTTCTTGAAGAAGTTCAAACAGCTGTGTGACACTGCCAATGCGATCTATGCACTGCCTTTCTGTGTTACATGACAGCCATTCCGGCGCAATACAGCCAATAAGATGCACGCATTGTGTGCCTGTGTGAAGTGGTCAATGTGTGAGATGTAATGCATTGTAAGATACAGGAGTATTACTTACACAGTCGCTGGAAGACGAACAGCACCTGTAGCCCATCTGTCCAAACGAAGCGATTTGAGTCCAGCCAGCGTAAATTCTATTCAAAATTAACATAGAAAATACAGGACAGAAAAATTAAATTAAACTTGGCTTGATCAAAAAATTGTACAACAGAATTATTCCATTTAGTTAGCAATGAATGCATTTTGTTGTGTGTTTCCCATTTCAATATCATGGTCTACTACCCACACCATTTTTGCATCCTACAAACATGAATGCACCCCTCTCCTATAGTATATGCTTGCAAATTTGGAACATAACCTGAACACACCCTCACACAGACAAAAGAAAACAGCAGCAATTCCTCCAAACAGCAAACAAATAAGTCCTGCTGGCACCACCTAGATGGTTTTCAGTACCATGATCCAGCAGTGGAAGGAGATGCTGAGGCTCAGGTAGAGGGCAGACAGCAGCAGCAGGGCCCGGAAGCGCTCCAGCAGCAGTGAAACCAGGCCCACCTGGAACACGTAAGTGTTGAACATCATGAGCAGAATGATGATCACATTGAACAGGATGGCGATGTCCTGGATGCTGAAACACAGAAAAGCAGAGGGACCATGAGCAGGATTAGCCAAGACATTCTACCCAACTATACTGTCACAGTCAAAATGTAGTCAAAACTTAAATCCTCTGAAGGTTTTTGTCAGTAGTAAAGGCTGGTTCATACTTCTCCACATGAGTCCATGCGGACTCTTATGACGCGTTTTATATCATCGTGTGCCTCTGTGGACGAACGCATGCTGCACTCCGAATTTATGTCCGCACAGACAGTATACGCGCAGCTCTGGGCACACCGCACATGCGCTCTACCCCCTCGATATCCATATTCGAATTACGTAGCAAGTACACAACGTGCGCATGCGCCCAATGCGTTTCCTCTACGACATGCTGTGCGCATGTGCAAAGCGGGCGACGGGAGAAGTGTGAAGTGTGAACCTTTCCGTGTCTGTGCACACAGTGTGGATGCGTGAGTGTTGCACGTGTGCGGAGAAACATGAGCCAGCCTTAATAGTCTAAAGGACACCAATCAAATAACCGGAACAATGACACAATAACAAACAGAGGGTAAGGGTTACAGACACAGCTGAAGCACTTAGGCTAACAGAGGGATAAAGAAGATTAGCATATTATACAGATTGCATTGTCAAAGCTCACTCAAAGCCCTACAATACCCATCTAACTCTAGCAGAAGCCCATTTTTCACCCTGTTAACACCCTGATAGCTTTTTCTCAGGCACTGTCAGCTTCAAAGGGCCAACAATGTTATTGCCAAAGCATGGGCGACACCAATAATGAATGCATCTAAGGTGACACCTTCAGGAAATCATAAACCATCGGGACCTCACTTAAAAATGAAAGCAGTAGTGTTTTTGTGGGTTTATCTTCGTGTAAAAGATAAGACTCTCATGGGGTCATTCATAGGAATGAAAACTGGTTATTTAAGCTGTCCATGGCCTCCAACCCTGACCCCAATGGTCAGATGGATCAGGACCTGTAATGCCGTATGGCGTATGCCAACATCAGCATCGACCTTATGCTAATACCTTCCACCTGCACTGCCTCTCTTTGTCAGCCTGGTGACTTTCAGTATCCCAAAGCAAACTGAGTGACAGGCTAACACCTTATAAATACAGAAAGCTACATCCAAGTTAAGCCAAGGATTGCTATCTTATTCTGTCCCTTTTGTCCAACAGAGCCTGTTTCTACATTTCCAACACTACAAATGTCAGCTGCTAATGTGGATACAATACAAAGATACAGGTCCAGAACTAATACCATTAGCTCATATCAACAGTGACATAGATTCTGCTTTAATGATCATTTCCACATCTATATTAATGTCACGATTATCGCATCTAGTCCTGCTTACCCCTAAGTTAGGCAGGGGAAGAACAAAACCCATCTGAGCAAGGATGTAACAGAATCAGAAATCAGAGTAAATTTACATATTCACTGGACATTCACCTAAGTCCCTCCCCGGTTTCCGCCCTTTTGCCCTTGCAGACTCACATGAAGAGCACTAGCTGAATGACAGGCGCGGCCCTCAGCAGCTCGCTAAAGGAGTTGACGAAGAGGTCATAGGCCAGCAGAACCAGCTGGATCAGCAGCACCAGTGAGTAGTTGCTGGTCTGAAGCATCTCTGCACTGAGCTGGGGCTCCAGCTAAAGCCGCATGCCAGTACGTCACTGGGGATCCGGAAGCATCTGCTGGGGCAAGTTCATACGTTTCAGCACCAGTTGCTTCTCAGAACATAAATGGATGCATATACATACCTGGTCTAATATGAATGGGCCTGCCCTTGTTTGGGGGGTGCGGGGGTGGATAGGGCAACGTCCAATCCATAATAATACAGAGTCAAATACACCTTAGACATATTCTTATGCTGCAGCTTCAGTCGAGAACACTAGATGTGTATGTGCATGACTGTGTGTGTGTGTATGTGTGTTTGATGCCAGGCAAACAACACTCACCAGCCTGGTATCAGCCATAACAAAAGAATTAGGATGCCAGCTTTAGGACCATGGAGAAGCTAAAAGAGGGAAAATATACAATAATATCAAAGCGCCTGCTGTTCACAAAACTGTAAAGCATGCCTGCATCTGGATGTGGCCGACCATAATCTCTTTAATAGAAATTGCAGAATCTAAAATCTACAACTTAAAAAGCATGTAAATACTAATAAAAAAAAGATAAGCATACAGGTGAACAGAACCTGTGACTGGCCTCAAGTTTTCCATATAGAAATACTGCAGAAACCAAGAACTAAAGGCGAAAGGAAACAAGCAACAAATCTTGCACCAGCTTTTCACATCCACTTACTTTCAGCTTACAAGGTCCTTCCAGGAGTACTTCACGTTTTATTTAATGGCGCTTTGAAGATGGGGAAAAACCTAATGTCAAGACAACACCGCGTCAGCAGCACATCTCTCATAGTAAGATCAGTGAAATCACAGCTCCATTGAACCCTTGGAGACTAGGAGTGGTCCTCCTACTTACTCAGCGTGGCATGGGATACAGTGGTAATTAACCAGTTACTACAGATGGTTAGTACAAATAACAGGAACAGAACAGTGTTGGGAGGTGCACATGGACAGCGCGAAAGGGATTATGCCCAGCTGTACCGACTAGAAAGCCACAAATATTTCTGAAGAAGCATTAGACAAATTCAAAATTGGTATGATAATCCGATTGCAGGACAACGGCTCATATAACTCAAATTTGATAAGGTACTCGGAACACATTTCCAATTTCCAAACAGATAGGCTACATAAATATTTATTAAATCACTAAAGCTAGTGTTAACAGTCTACTATGTTGGGTATCGTTTATGAAGAGATATTTCTTAATCTGATCTACATTAATAGTAGCTAGCTAAGTTTGGACAGTGAAAATAAACAAATGAAAGCTGAGGTGACTTGCTGCCAAGAAGAAAGCCAAAGACACAGAATGGGTTATAGAATAGAGTTTAAAGCCTATAATAATGTTACCGTTGTTAAAAAATCTACGTACCATAAATTTTTTACCTTAAGTGCGGCTTTCATTTAGCGCTTTGTGTTTTGCAGTTAATGGTCCCCGCATGACCGTCGCCCACCGTTAGCTCGCGGCGTCCTCCTCCAGGGCTCCGCCCAGCGTCTCCATAGAAACGAAGCTTATCCGCTGCCGTAATCCTCGTAGAAAGCGCTCAGAAATGGCTAACTCGTGACGAAGTACGATGTAATACATCGACCAGATAACATTTGACGGGGTACAAATAATATAGTATTACGCTGATACTTATGTATTAACCACAAACTAAGTCTTAGTTACATACAGATCTCATGTAAATTCATAAATAATGAATTGTGACGCATGTTTTATCTCAAGAAATTACTATATTTGTTACTATATGTTAATTCTGTAAACCGTTGTGAACTACTTAAGGAGCTACAAATGAACTGCTGAAGGAACAAGTAATGAGTAACACAAGTGAAACACCGACCTAATGTTTGTTCATTAATGAATCGTGACGTATCTTTTGTCAAGTAGCGACTATATTTGTTCAATATCTGTTCATGATTTGTACTTCGGTAGTAACTGAGTTATTACTATGTATTAGTGCCCCGTCAAGTAAAGTGCTACCCATTCATTATAAGAAATATAGGACGGTACGTGTCCACAATATTGTGCTTTTGTGTAATTACAGTAACATTATTTTGAAATCATTTGATAACCAATTTATGCAAGAGTCAATAAAGTTAGAAAATGTTAATGGCGCATCTTCCAATAAAACTGATAATGCCTTGTAATATTTTTTTAAATTGACAACTTAAACGTGAAATATTTTATAAAAGATTATAAAATAGTTTTTAAAATGTGCTATGCGCATATGTACCCTACATTACGGCAACGCTTGTGTGACGCTAGTGCTTATGCATTCAGCTCCGAGTAGAAGCACACTTTTAAAGCGCCGTTCCAAATCACAATCGTTTAGTCTTATTAATGTCTATACGAAACGGCAGTTTCCTACGTGGAGTGAATTCTGTGGCACCTTTGCTCTATAGGACGGTATATCAACTAACCTTTGCTTAACATTTGAGTGTGTTAAGCAAAATACTACCACCTAGTGGGAACAAATAGTTATTAAAAACTTAATTGTTTCATATGTTAAGGGCTAATCGTGAAATCTATTTGCTTTCATTCTATTTTCTTTATTTTAACGATGTCTTCCTAAACTATAAAACCAACATTGTAAACTAGTGTATGGTTAGTGCAGTTTCGTGTGTCGTTATTAATTTATATTCTACCGTTTTCTTAAAGGGGTTTTACTATTGTATGGTATATGAAACAATGTACGTCAGCACGAAGTAACACCTGCATAAGGAGCATGAAGGAGACGGCAGCAGACAGACGGACGAGCGTCTGAAAGGCACCTGCTGCAGACACGCCGTCACGCCGACGGTCAGTATGGTGCGCTTTGGTTTTCGGGTTTGCTTTTCACTTAACAGACATTCCTTCAGTTAAACGACTCATTTCTTGTTTCTAATGAAAAATAAATCCGGAACTACGCGTGGAATCGGGTGAGGACGTCGTCCGAAGTTGTTTGCTCCAGTAATTTTAGACGGGAGCGGGTATTTTCATTGTGTTGTACGTAGACGGGCAAAATACCTCTACTTACCTGTACGATATTCGTAATTAGTAATATAATTTGGCCTTTTTAAAATTTGGTAAAAGTAGTCATTTTGAATTTTACCTATTTGTTTTTTGGGGAAATGAGAACATGTGTGTCAAATTAATTAAAATCTACTGGTTCCTTTTACACATTAAGTTCTGTCTCAACGCTATATAAAAATGCTTAAAATTTAAATATCGTTTTCGAGAGTTGCATGTGTTTCAGGGAGGATCTAAAATGCGTTTTTGAATGCAGTAGAAGTGTAACTTGGAAGAACAGAGGCGTAACAGACATTAAACATTAAACAATGTTATTTGGGTTAAAAGTCATTTGCTCCAGGAATTGAATCTGAATAGAAAACAGAAATTGCTGCATTTATTAAATCACTGTCCTGATTCAGTATATGTTCCTACGATGAACAATCCAAATGCCCATTTACTGGCAAAGGTTACTTATACCGTATAGAGCTGCAGAATTATTTATTATTATTATTATTATTATTATTATTATTATTATTATTAGCTTATTACGTGATGCACCGGAGCACTGACCAGAATAAATAAGTGAAGGGATGGATATAAAGTGATAAAATATCAACCGAATCATTGATCAGCCCTAACTTGTCATTCATTTCATGTGCAAAAGCAAAGAATTCGCTCATCTCCCTCAGAATTTCTCTCACACACACAGCACAGTCTGGATTTGTAGCTTTTAATATCTAGATGAAGCAGTCTGTCGCATTTTAAGTAGCACCTGATTTATATCTGAAACACTAAGTGATGATTTTAATAAAGCTTTAACATTTGTGGTCTGGACAGACCCAGAACACCCTGCTGCACCAGACCTCTGCTCTTCTCTGATACTGGTCATTATTTCTTGCCCAACCAAACCTAATTAAGGGGAAATATCACCTATCCTAATGTCTAGGACAGACAGATGCAGCATCCTCTATAATCAAGAAATAATATAGAAAAGAAACTTTCATACGGCCACTGATACCCCAGATCCATATTGTGGCCTAGCGCTGTAATGTTGGTGTGTAATTTAAGATTGATGTGGGGGTACACAGTGAAACTATCTTGTTTGTCATGGTTATATTTCGTTTATTATGAAAAAGGGAAAAACAGTAAATATTAACACAGGAGTGTGTGCTTTTTGTGACCAATTGTGAACTTTTTTTTGAGGGGGGGGACTGGATAAGAGTGAGTTTAGTGCTGGACATGTCATATTTAATGCCTGATGTGTTTCACGCATCAGTAATGGTTAATGCATGTCACTCCACATGTGTAATGTAATCCATCAGATGTAATAACTGATGTTTTTAGGCTTTCATAATTAATGGCTAATGCTTGTAACTTGTCATGCATAATGTCACTTATACATAGTGATCAGTGTGTGTGACTTGTATGTGATGGTTGACGTGTCATTTGTTTGGTCATTTGTCTCATTGTTGTGCTGTTTATATGCTTTCTGGTGTTTCCTCGTCGGGCTTCTTTAATGCAAATGACTCTTGTATGCAAACGACGTTTCCCACTTTCCACTCCCATCTCTGTCTTTGTCCACCTTAGACTGGGGCTGGGCACTTAATCAAATAACTTCAATTGTCATTTTGACTTTCAACAATCACCAATAATTGTGCCGCATTTTACTTTGTGTGTGTCTTAGTTGAATGATATTTAGATTTCTAGGAAACGGAACACAGGTTAGACACACCAGGGCAAGCAAAGAAAAAAACACCAACAAATAAATTGTGATGGTAATGAGTTTTATAAGGAACCAAATAACGATCTAATAATGGAGAATAGCAGTCGAGCAGCTAATACTGCTAATACTCCAATAATATGAACTATGGTGTTCTTTACTTCTTGTTATTCCAGCTGAGTCGCTGAGCTCATTCTCAAATGCTAAACAAATTTACCACTGCACTCAGTGTTTCCATTACCCACAGTAGGCAGGGTGCTGTTAGTCCGTCACTTTAAAACTATACACGCATGTATACCTTTAGAATGTACACATGTGGAGTTTATGGGAATTCAATGGCAATCAAATATTATAGGAAAATGTGCAAAGTTGTGCCATCAGGAGAAATCAGAGTGTATCTGGCAGTCAGCTCATAGAAAGTGGAATTGCCCCTAAAAGGCCGTGTCCTTAGAGACACGAGTGTAATTAGTAAATTTGAAAGAGCTGAGTGTCTATGCAGGACGGTGCCAGGATCAGTGACTTATGGACGGTATGGCTGATGTAAGCTCGAGCCATGGGAGTGTATCTCTCTCCTTGAACACCTTTCTTAAATCTCAGAAATGAGGAAAAGTGTTTTTTTTTTTGTTTTTTGTTTTTTTTTTTAAACCACTTAGTTCTAATTTACTGGAGTTGGTCTTATTTATTGACGTGAAGCAGAAACTGCTTCTCTGCATGTTTATCACGTCTCATGTCCCTGTATAATTATAGGGTGCAGGAGAGGCCAGCTCAGCTTTGAGGTGGTACCTGGCTTTTATTACCTGACTGACATAAGACACTTTACATATAATACTATAATTGCTTTAGTCATGCTGTAAGCCTTTGAAGACCAGGGCTGTTTGCCACCGAAATAACCACTCCTCATATTAATTAACAGTATTATGACCCGTCTACTTGCCATAACTTCTTATTTAATGCAGATTCACAGTGAGCTTGAAGCACCAGTCCTGAGGCAAGCTACACCCTGCAATGGATGCCCGAGTATCACAGGGTTCTCAAACACAATAAGGACAATGTTGCTGGAATTTATATAGACTCTCTTTGCTGCTGTGCCTCGTGTGACTCCCATCATATGACACATCCTGTTCCTTCATAGCAACATCCTGGAGGAGTTAGAGTGATGGGGAGAGAGAGGGAAATGCTGCCGGTCTGTGTGCAGACTTGGCTGAGACGTCTGAGGCCGGTGTGGGAGGGGAGAACGTCACAGAGCTCCAGCATTAGCCAACCCCTGCAGGATCCTGTCATGGGAATATCTCCGTAAACAGAGAGAGGCAGGAGGAAGAAAAACAGGCTTAGCTGACCGTGGAATATCTCGCAGGGAAGAAATTTCACAAACTGACTTATTGCAGTTCACGCTTCAATTCGCTGAGCTTTTCAGAACGACCCATTCTTTCACAAATGTTTGTAAACCTGACTGCATGCCTATGGGCTAGATTTTATACACCTGTGGCAATGGGTCTGAATGAAACACATGAATTCAGTGATTAAAAGGTGTGTCTCAATACTTTGTCTAAGTAAATGTTATGTACTAATTAGATGGAATTTCTATTGGAGATGCATTATTTTTAGAAAAGACAATGAAACACTTGGTTTTCGAATGTATGTACTTTTAATGTCTTGGGTATCTAAATATTAGTGTTGAAGTGCATGAAGGGAGGAGACTGGGACAGACATCCTCAGAGTAATGTCTGTTATTGTGTGTCATCTGTTGTGTCAACTGTTACAACTGTTATGTGTGTGCACTGCTCCTCTATGCCTTTTAAATTGCCCCTCGGGGACAAATAAAGTTTTTTGAATTTGTAATAGCCCAGCAGGTACAGCTGATTGTGTTGATTTAAATATTGATATTGTGGCTTTTTGCGCTGTTGACTTTCTGACTGAAAATGTAGATATCTGAGGTGACTTTCATCGTGTTTCACGCTGGTGGTTTTGTTTTTAAATTTGTGGCCACTGTGAAAGCATTGGTGAGTGAATGACAGTGATTGTCACAGGTGATTCTCTGGGCGGTACCATCAAAATGAGATTGATTATTGGCAGTGAGATGCTGATTTTCGTGACGCAGAGAAGTGTGTGATGAAACAGGCACTTAGGTAATAAGTATCACAAGTCACTGGTGCCGTTTGACTAGCTGAACATTTTTCCAGGTTAAAAGCCCCATGTTTGCTTTCAGTACCTCTTACAAGCCTTGAAATGACATTTCTGTGTGTTCACAGCTCACATTTCACAGTGGATGTGCAGGAACTGGGTCTGTTAGGTCATTGTTGTAACTTTGGTCAGCCCAGATGATTTAAAGTTGGTTTTTTTTTTTTTTTTTGTTTTTTTTGTTTTTTTTACTTCCTCATCACCTGCTCTGTGTGTATAAATGTTACAAGGATGACGACAATTGCCCTGTTTGCCTAAATGACCAGTCGGGTTGAGATCCTGATCTGTTCTTCAGACTAGCTTAGTATCAGTGCAGTAATGTTTGGTTATGTGGCCATGTTTGGTATTGAAGGTGCTACAAACATGACCTTAGTACCACGGTGTCCATTTATCAGTGTCTCTCGAGTTACTGTGATTTATATCTGGTACTACTGTGAGTAGTGGAGTTCAGGGTCTGTCAGTTTCTCAAACAAGTATTTAACACTAATCAGCTCTTCCTGAGTATCTCCACCTGTGTGTGTGTGTGTGGCATGCACTCTCATTTATATGCAGGTGTGTTTTGGAAACAGACTGTCTGTTTGTGTAGGTATTGCACTCTCCAAGCCTTTGGCACCATTAAAGGACTGACTGACGTTCCTCCTGTGGACTTTTCATTTCCTCATTGGGTCTCATTACCCATTTCCTTGCGCTGATCTTGCCGTCTCCCCCGGCATGGCTTCCCTGGTTGTTGGTTCCTCCTGGATATCTGCATGGAACACTGAGTTCATGAGCTCTGAGCCTCCTGGGCAGGCGTCCCACCTGTCCCTATATGAGCTCTCCGGAGTCCCGCCCCCATCCAGCAGTATGGCCCAACCCATTTTTAATGACCTGAGTGCTGGTCTCTCCTGCCACTTACCTGAAGTGACCTCCTTTTCTTTACATGTTGACTCTAAGCTTTTCCTGGATTGGTTCCTCTACCTTTATATTGAAACCTACTTTTTAAAGAGTTTGAGAGGCTGGGCCTACTGCTTCAGTTCAGCTAGGAGTCCACGAAGGGGAACCCTCACAGCTAAAAGGAACAATAGTGATTTCCGAATGTTAAGTGGCCCACTTTGGTTCTAAATGTACGCACTCTTCTGTCTTCCTGAGAACCCGCCACTGATTTTTTTTCCCACTGCAGAGGATATTGTTTTTGCTCATATCTCATGCATGACACTGAGTCCTGTTCATTCGTTCATTCTGACATTTTGGATTTTGGATCATATGTGTAGGGGGGGTGTTTTTTACCATCCCAACATTTTAATTTATGTTTTAAAAAATATATATGGCCAGCTGTGCTATTAAATGTATCCGGCTCCTATGACGACTTAATTTCCCTCCGGGGATTATTAAAGCTCTGTCTGTCTCTGTCTCTCCACCCTTATCTATCTAATCTTTCAGCGTTACATTTAACGTGCTATTATGTCTTTATGGACCCTTCCTGCCACTGCTAATGCAGTTCAGGCTCTTTAGTTTTAAACCTTGGGCAGCAGTTGTAATATGGGTTCCCTGATTTGATAAGGTGTTTTTTGAACTCTTTTGGAAATACTCTTTGAGACCAAGATAAGCTTTAAAAAGCTCATGTATTTGCATATTTTCTGGGTGTAAGACCCCTGTGTTTTTCTTTCTCTCTGTCCTTGATAGTTCTCTTTAACTGGATGACTGTGATGACGCGTCTTCCTGTCCTTCCCCCAGCAGCGATGTCCAGCTGGCTGGTTGACGGCGAGTTGTTTGTGGGGGAGGCCCGAGGTGAGATGTCCCCGTGTAGCCCCAGGCAGCGGGCGTGCGCGCTCCCTAGGGTGGGTCGCGGCCGGAGAGACGCGGTGTCGCTCAGCCCCTTGGAGGAGGCGCGGACATCGGGGACGCTGCAGCGGGAAGTGCTGGGGAAGGCGACGGAGCTCTTCCTGCTCTGTGATAAGGAGAGAAAGGGGTTCATCACCAAAAGAGACATGCTGGTGAGCAGCTCCCTGTCTGTGACTGTCTGTATTTGTCTTAGGACTATATTGTTCTGTGTTTGAGGTGTCTTTTCTCCTTTGTATAGTTATATGATCCATTTTTATGTGTGTTTCTGTCATAGTCTTGGTCTCAGTATTTGTATCTTGCCTGTATAAGCCTGCTCACGTTATCATGTTTCTCATTTTTTGACATATACACAGTTTTATCTGGGATGTGTGTCTCCATCTTGTCCTGCTGCGTCTCTGACTTTTTCCTCTTTCTTTATCTCATTAGCGGTTACAAGGAGAACTTCCCCTGACTCCCGAGCAGCTGGAGTCTGTTTTTGAGAGTCTGGACCGGGAAAGAAACGGGTTCCTGACACCTGTAGAATTCCGGAAGGGCCTGGGTGAGTCGCCTCTTTCATCAGGCCAATGTCAGGTACAGGGGTGCCTCGTGTGTTCAGGCTGGGCCATCGTGAAAATCCGCAGGCGTCCGAGGTGAGGTCTGCATGCCTGTTTCCAGGGGAGTTGGTGAGGGAACCCGAGGTGGAGGAGGAGGTGAGAGTGCAGAGGGTGGAGAGGCTGGACCCAGAAGAGCAGAGATTCACCCAGACCCTGGTGGAGCTGGGAGTGGAGACTCTGCTAAAAGAGTGAGTCTGCATGTTTGTTTTTGTGTCTGTTCGATTCACCAGAACCAGATACAGAACTCGACAAGTTGTTTGTGGCACAGCTGATAAAACAGGAAGCTGGGTGTCTGTTGACAGGAAATCCGGGTTGCAGTGCCTGCACCATGAGTAACCTGGCTTTCGTCGCTTTAGTAGTTTGAGCTGTAATGTGCTTGAACGCTTTTACCAGAGTGAGTGCGTGCTGTGCAGCACCGTTGCTGAGCTCTTCTCTGTGCCGTGCTCTGCAGCGGTCAGTGGGAGGCGCATGTCCTGTGGCGTAGCCTCCGACGGGACCATCCTGAGCTGCTCTGTGTCTTGGAGGAGCTCCTGTCCCATGCAGTGTCTCAGATGAGGGATGCGCTGAAAGAGAGGGACAGCTTAGAGCATGCTCTGCGCAGGTCTGTCTGTCTGCCTGCCCCTGTCTGCCTCTCTCTTGTGAAAATCTTACATTGTTTTGTTATCCTGTCTGTCATCTGAGTGACATCTTCTCCATCCCTCCACTCCTCAGACGGGAGCTGGATCATGACCAGGTGGTACGCTCCATATACGAAGAAATGGAGAACCAGGTCAGAGAGGAGAAAGAAAAGCGACACGCTGAGGTACGTCGTCACACGGACTGTGTCCTTCACTGACAGGAGACTCTTATAATTATCGGTATTGTAAGTCGTCTTGATAACGATTCCAGAACAGCGTGAGGGAGAGTGACCGCTGCCAGCAGCTGCGGGAGCAGCTGAGGATGCGAGAGCAGGAACTGGAACTTGCAGCTGCTAAACAGAAAGAGGTAAAAACCAGCAGGGGGCGATAATATAGGCAGAGTTAATGGAGGCTGTATGAATAAAATACATGCAGCATTAGATACTAAGTAAAAGTAATGCAAACTGTCTTGTATTCTGCAGTCACTGCAGACCAGTCATTGGTGAGGAAGTGAACACGCCTTCTCCGTGTCGTCACTCGGACCCAAGCTGATTATGTGTAATAAGTGCCTCTGTCTCTCCAGCTGGAGGACATGGTGCGGATGCTGAGCTCTGAACAGATGGACACACGGGAGCAGAACCAGAAGGTCCAGTACCTCAACCAGCAGCTGCAGGAACAGCTGGAGTCCAGCAGGGCGGAGCTAGAGAGTGTGATGGGCCAACTCCAGCAGCTCCAGAGCGTCTCCATCCATGAGCAGAGGGGGCGTGAGGGGTGAGCGGGAGACGTGCGTGTGCGTGTGTGTGTGTACGTGTGTGTACATTGTTTGGTAGTTATGTATCCTATGCAATTGGAACTTAAATGTACAAACAAACTTTAGATAATTGAAATTTAAATCTTTCATGAATAACATAAAAAGCTTTATGGAATAAATGCTTTACATGTATATAATGTGTGCATGTCTTCATTGTTTACATTGTTTTTTAGTTGTTTGTATAGAGATTTGTTTTTTTGTTTTTAATTGACATCTAATAAGGAAATAATGCATGACTGATCTGTATCACTCTGTCCAGGGATGTGCTTAAGGTGTCCAAGAACATGCAGAAGGAGAAGGAGAGCCTGGTGAGGCAGCTAGAGCTGCTTCGGTAGGTGCCCCTCTGTTTGGCTCCATCTTCTGGATCGCTGCGTCCTTGTCTGGTAAAACTAGCAGAGTGCGGTGTACTTTGGTCAGTGTTACACGACCTTGGTAAATGACTGACAAAGTCAAGGTGTGTCTAGCTCAGGAGCTGAAGAGGGCATGTGACTTATTACTGTTTGTTTGCTGTCTTTGCTCCAACAGTAGATTCCATTTCTGTTAATAAGTAGACGATATAAGTGGGAATCGAGCTAATCTAAGTCTGATTATTACTAAGTGCTGGAAAGAAGGATCTGGATGGTCTGCTTAGTTCAAGTCTGCTTAAACCCTCTGTCTGTCCATATCTTCTTATCACCTTGTACTAATTTAAAAATTCTTCAGCTAATTTTCCCCAGACATGCTTCCTTTCATGTACTTTATAATGTGCTTTATTTAAGAGACCGGTTTCTTTTTCACAGGGAGATGAACAAGAGGTTGCGTGACGAGAAGGATGTCCATCAGTCTCACAGAGGGGTCTCTTACAGAAGTTCTTTCCACACGCTGGGCCCGCTCCCACAGTGCAGCTGGGAAAATGGTCACCCCCTCTGGCTGCACACCTCCCCTCCCTACTGGCCTTATCCGCCACCAATGAAGTAGAGGACCATACCACTTTCAGGGCTGTGAAGGGGTGTTCCGCTGTTTGAAAACTGTTTGTCAGAATTTGGTCTGCAATCAGACAACAGGGTTAGTGAATCATGTAGAGCAGGACACAGGATACAGACATATCCAAAATATTTGTAAAGCTTGAAGTATATTAAAAGAAATAATGTTAGAGCTAATATACAAATATTTTTGTAAAAATATTTTTTTGCTGGAAAAGGACTGCTTAGTCTTTCAGGGAAATTAATGTCACTTGTTACAGGACTGAAATTTCATATAAAAATAAGTTAACTGAACTTTGAAGAACTAATTGAAGACTATCAAGCTAAAAATCAATCCAGTGACAACCCACAGCTCAGGTGAACCAGAGTAAGCTTGACAAGGGTCCACTCTAAGTACTGTTTCTTCCCCGTTATCAAACACATCCAATGTAATCAGTGTCTGCTGGCAATCGTGGTTAAAATTTAAAGGTGTATTTATTCTATGCCAGTATGCATCTCAGAATGTCTGTTGTTTTTGACCAGGTTCAGCTGTCTCATATGAAATATGATTAATGTGAATTTTATGGACTTGCATGGACTTCGAAGGGTAGGGAGGGTTTTTCTGTGTTTAATGGCCTTAAAATGACACCCCCCCCCCCTCCGCCGCCTTTACTATTCAATGAATGAGAAGTGTGTAGAATTAGGCGCGTTATGAAATAAGCTTCAGTTGTGTGTTCCTTTTATAGCGACTTTACGGTTATTTGTGTATCAGCTCCTACATCACTTCCCAGAATGTGTTTTGGCTACTTTTTGTGGTAACTGTTACTACTTGGCGGTATCTGAAGTCATTGCCATGGATATAACTTATAATCCAAAGTCTGTTCATGCAGGGGGAAAAAATTTAAATGTGAAACGTTTCTGAAATGTCGCTCAGCCTTAAACAGTGCCTGTTACACCATCCTTCATGTCTAGGTTCTGTAGTCAGGCTATACTGGGTACATCTCTAACTGATATCGCTTATCAAGCAGTCATCTTGCTGGATATCTTATACCTCAGTGTGCTCACAGAGGCTGGAAATGTGTGAATACTCTGAATTAAATGAGCCGTTGGAATCTGAGTTTTTCATGCCCTTCATGAGCTGCGGTTCCACTATAAACTTCAAAATGCTGCTGATGCTCTATTCCAGCCATCTTTGTTTATTCCTTCGGTCAGTGAATCTAAACCTTGTCCCCGAGAATCACGGCTCATTTTTGTTGCCAGTGTCAATTTCTAACAGAGGATTTTTTTTTTGTTGTTGTGGATAATTGTTTTAATGATTGTCATTAAGAATTGATTTGACCTTGAGTCTTCATTTCATTAGAACAAAGCAGAGTTGAGAGCAAAGGCAAGATTCCTGCCCCTAGTTCTGGTTCATTTGATTCTTTCCTGGAATTTCTGACGTGCTTACTGAGGTCAACTGATGTAAAACCGAAGACTTCCAATGATCTATGCAAGCCTGAGGTGGCAGTATCTGTCCATATTTGAATGTACATCCATATGTATGTTAATTGTGTTTGTGTTTTCATTTCACTGTGTACAGAAGTTCAATTCTGAAAGTGTGCTTGACCACAAACCAAGCATACAATTACAAATGCAGCAGACTTGGTGTTTTAATGTTTGGTGTTTAAGTGTCATTTATAAAGCCATATTTAGCTGTGGAACCTTGGTTATAATTGAATAAATAGCCTGGACTGATTGTGACTCATGAATATATTTCTTGTATTTTTTCATCCGTCTCTCAGTCATAAAATTATGAAAATCTCCGCCCCCTAAAATGAGAGGTGCTCATGTGCTTACCCAGTAGCAACCCTAAATTAGACATGTTCTATCTGGTGTATGTTTATTGGTAAATGCAGTGCTTCAATAGTGTGCATGAAATGCAGTGTAAGAATGTCTGTGTGAGGTGCCAGAGAATCTTGCAGCCAACATTTTTATATCTGAAATTATAGTTCTTGCAATGCACTTTAATCTAAATATATTACTAAATTTCCCGGAGGAACCTTCCCGAGGGATTAATAAAGTTCTATCTAATCTAATCCCAAGTAGAGGGCTGGGACACATCCTGCACTGAATGCCAGTCCATTGCATGACACGCACACACACGGCAATTTGGAGACATTTATTAGCCTAACAGGAGTGAGGGAAGGATGGAACGGGAGATCGACAGGCGGATCGGTGCGGCATCAGCAGTGATGCGAGCGCTGCATCGGTCTGTCGTGGTGAAGAAGGAGCTGAGCCAAAAGGCAAAGCTCTCGATTTA
>JAODJU010000007.1:13966863-13968402 GCA_026776725.1 Gnathonemus echidnorhynchus | reverse complement strand
TGACTACACAGGGAATAAGTGCTGTGCTGTGTGTGTGCAGTGACTACACAGGGAATAAGTGCTGTGCTGTGTGTGTGCAGTGACTACACAGGGAATAAGTGCTGTGCTGTGTGTGTGTGTTTGCATACCTGTGCCCATGCAGTGTGTGCATTTTTGGATTTTTTTCATCACCCCCTTTTTACTGAATACGCTTCCAGCTCAGGAGTACCATACAGTGTGGTTGTAATACCTCACGCCACATCTAACCAGATATTATCCGTAGGTAGGTTGAGCTTTTATAAGAAGTTTCCATGGATAAAGAGTGCACTGCGGGCAGGGACTGGCCAGGCAGTGCGCAGGGTGCGGCAGCTGTTGGAGGTGGAGGTGGAGGTGGGGATGGGCTGGGATACTGAGGTGTGGTGGTGGGAGGGGGTAGTTGCTTTGTAGTTGCTGCCAGCCGTCTGCCGCCAGGTGATGGGCTGTCTGGGGAGAAAATAATCAGACAGAAGGAATGAATGACATCAGAGAGTCTGTCCAGAGTATGCCTTGCTACCCGTTTGACTTGCCCCTGTTCCAGATCCACTTTCTCGGATGTTCCCTTCATGAATGAGGA
This sequence comes from Gnathonemus echidnorhynchus, assembly GCA_026776725.1. Classification (NCBI taxonomy): domain Eukaryota; kingdom Metazoa; phylum Chordata; class Actinopteri; order Osteoglossiformes; family Mormyridae; genus Gnathonemus; species Gnathonemus echidnorhynchus. Next base: position 13,967,810 of record JAODJU010000007.1, on the reverse strand, counting down.
CCGCCTGTTAATGACTTGTGGATAAAACAGGGCCTCGAACAGAATTAAATACACGATATTGCCAAAAGTATTGGGACAACCCTCCAAATCATTGAATTCCGGTGTTCCAATCGCTTCCACAGCCACCTAGGCATGCAGACTGCTTCTACAAACATTTGCGAAAGAATGGGTCACTCTCAGGAGCTCAGTGAGTTCAAGCATGGTACCATGATAGGATGCCACCTGTGTAATAAGTCCATTTGTGAAATTTCATTGCGGCTAAATATTCCACATTCAACTGTTAGTAGTATTATAACAAAGTGGAAGTAACTGGGAACTCAGCCACGAAGTGGTAGGTCACATAAAATCAGAGAGTGGGGACAACGCATGCTGAGGCGCACAGTGTGCAGAAGTTCCAGTGAAAGCAACTCTTAATGCTGCGGCATTCAAAGCCATTTTGGAAAATTTCATGCTCCCCACTTTGTGGGAACAGTTAGGCGATGGCCCCTTCCTGTTCCAACACTGTGCACCAGTGCACAAAGCGAGGTCCATAAGGACATGGATGAGCGAGTCTGGTGTGGAGGAACTTGAGTGGCCTGCACTGAGCCCTGACCTCAACCTAACAGAATACCTTTGGGATGAATTAGAGCGGAGACTGCGAGCCAGGCCTTCTCGTCCAGCATCAGTGCCTGACCTCACAAATGTTCTCCTGGAAGAATGGTCAAAAATTCCCATAAACACACTCAGCCAGAAGCTGTTATAGCTGCAAAGGGTGGGCGAACTCCATATTAAAGCCTATGTATTAAGAATGGAATGTCATTAAAATTCATTTGTGTGTACCAGCAGCTATCCCAATACTTTTGGCAATATAGTGTTAATTCATTGTGGCTGCCCTGGACCCATGTCTGAGTTTTTATAGAGATGTGGAGCTGGACCTTGGAAAAGTTGTTGATGTTGTGGATGTTGTT
>JAODJU010000007.1:13954363-13961863 GCA_026776725.1 Gnathonemus echidnorhynchus | reverse complement strand
AGGTGAAACTCGGACAAGAAAATTCTGTCCGACATCAACGTCATAAAAGAGGCGTGTTTCTGACGGGAAGTGATGTTTTTCGTGATGTTTTCATCCGAGTTCCGACTCGGAGAGGAATAATCGAACGCACCAACACACTTGACCCGGTTGACCTCATGCCATGCCCAAGCATGATTGTCCCCCCTCCCCACACCCCCTGCTGGTCCGTGCTCGCATTGCACTTAATGTTGCAGCCAGAGTTTTTGTGTGTTGTATCCAGTTGTTCCTGGATACTCTCATCAGCCCAGATTTCCAGCAAACACTGCACCACTGCCATAGACTACAGTGATCCCTTTGCTGCAGTGTTTGTTAAATAATTTTCGCTACCTGATCTGTACAGCCTACCTGATTTGTTCCTTCCTGGTTCGGCTCATGTATAGTCTACACCTATGCATGTGTGTGCCGGTCACATCATTGTCTGTGTTCAGTGCTCGGGTGCAGTTCACGATCACACTAATGTGTAACGTATCTGAGTCCAACTGAACTGTGTCCTGGCCCACTTCTCCAAGCGGGCCCAGGCACAGTACAGAACTATCACATTAGTTAAACAAACTGGACTTTGGGTGTCAAACGTGCTTGGGCACAGTATGGATTGCCTAGCGTGACTACAACCTTATTCTCTGATGGCACTTGACCCTGGGCCTTCAGTATCGTGGGTGGAGCTGTGTGTACCTCCATACTCGTGCGGGTGGAGCTGTGTGTACCTCCATACTCGTGCGGGTGGAGCTGTGTGTACCTCCATACTCGTGCGGGTGGAGCTGTGTGTACCTACATACTCGTGTGGGTGGAGCTGTGTGTACCTCCATACTCGTGCGGGTGGAGCTGTGTGTACCTACATACTCGTGCGGGTGGAGCTGTGTGTACCTACATACTCGTGCGGGTGGAGCTGTGTGTATCTCCATACTGGTCAGTCAGTGGAGTCGCTCGGCTTCTCCACCAGTATCAGGCTACGAGTGGGGATCAGTATGGTGAAGAGCTCGATGCCAAAAAAGTTATACTTTTTGGTTGTAAAAGAAGTTAGTAAAAAGTTTGCTCTGGTCTGAATCAACATCCATTCATTCAGTCATGGTCCGGCTGTTGTTACATTTGCAGTTCATGCACTAGGCATCTAAATAAATAGAATGCAGATGATTTTTCAGGGTGACGTTTGACATTTCATTTGTGCAGATGTCTCACAGAATGCCATTACATACACACATAAATACATGCATCTATATATACATACAAACACACACACACACATACAGAGCTGTACTCATATCTTTGTGGGGACCATCCATTCATTTCTATGAGCAAAACCCAAATCCCAACAATGACAACCTTAACCTCTAACCAGCCCTAACCTTAACCATAAGTAACCAAACAAAATACAGGACTTTTGGCATTTTTAGTTTTTTGATTGCAGTCACAGATTTTTATAAAATTGAATTTCCCCTTTTGGGGACCAAAGAAATGGTCTCCACGTCAAAATAACAGGTCTCAACGTCAAAATAACAGGTTTTTTTATCACATTATGGGGACAATTGGTCCCCACGATGTAATATATACCTGGACCACACACACACATGCACACACACACACTGCCTGGATTATGTCTTCTCTGCTGTCTGTGTACCAGCAGGCGGGTGACTGCACTGTGAATAAACTTCTTGTTCTAAATCCCCCAGGTTCAGGGAGCTTTATGGTAAGATGGTTGGCAACTGGTTTTATTTGGTCAGGCCAGAATGTTCTGTTTACACTCTGTCGTAACCAATTGCTTGCTTTAGATTCAGATTCACAAAAAGAAGTTCTTTGATATGCTTTCTTACTAATAGCCTCAAAACAGCTGGAAATAACTTGTTTTACCGAGGGGCAAGTCATGTTTACAGACTGCCAGTCTCTGGCCCATCCATTAGGAATGATGTTGGCTAGTAATTAAATTTCTGTTTTTGGGCGCCTATCTATCACAAACCTCAGGAAGAGGTTTTTCTGGAGCATGCTTGTAAGGCCCCCACATTCTTATCTGAGATCTAAGAAACGTGAAATCCTGAGAAACCTGATCCAGAGAGGGCCGGTGTGTGTGCAGGTTTTTGGGACGACCTCCCAATCAGCCGATAACAGTGGATCCCCAGGACTGGAGTTCAGAATCACTGCTTTATTACTGGCTGATCGAAAGGTCATCCCAAAGACCCTCACCCACACTGGCCCTCTATAGTTCAGGTTCCCCAACTCTGCATTACTGGATAGGTATATATTGGAACATATTGGAACAGGTATGTATTGTAGAGGCACATGGGCATGTTGATGGCAGTGAAGGGCAGTCTGTGTCCAGCAGGATGTCACACTGAATGGAGTCATTTACCTGAAAATAACTCCCGAAACACACCCTTGGTATCCCTAGTCTATGTGTTCATGTATCCACTTCTATTTTTAGAGGTTACTCACTGACCAGTCAGATGGTACGATACCCAACGCCAACCTCAGAATGACTGCTGACGGAGGTGTCATTCGTCTTTTAATGATGACCTCCTCTAAGCGGCATTGGGCCAGTAGTCGGTACCAAGGTTCTGCGTAAGGAGGTTTCCCCCTTGTTTCCATGCCAGTGTGTCTTATGCTACTACATGCAGACTATCGTTCGTATTTTGTTTTTGTCGTACGTATGTGCCACTATTTCCGGTCACTAGGTAGAGCTGCTATGTTTTTATTTCCTAACATGTGAGCTGCCATTGAAGGCTATTTCTCTTTCTCTTATACCCACAGTATTTTGTCCTCTTGCTCTGTATTTTCCTGCTTGAGATCCTTGCTGGAATCCTGGCCTACATCTACTACCAGCAGGTGACGGTTGACTCCAGTTCCTACATGACTTTCCAGTTCCACCTAATAAAACCACTCGATGTGTGTGTCCAGTTGTGGGCTGATAATACGATTTTCACAAACCTGGATCCCTAAATGCTTCGTCGGAAGACTAATCTTGTGTTGAAGGCATGAACAGAATTCTATTAACTGCTCTGCAGCCTCATGTTTACCATTAATAGCAAATGATCTGTAAAGCACCAATTATAGTGTACTTGTCACTGTAATCATTTTTGATGTTTCTTAATTAGTTTTTAGGCACTGTGAATATAACTGAAACCTTCCAGTTTTTTTGAGCTAAGTGCGCCCCCTTGTGGGTACATTGTGTCATACACCACTCAACTCTGAACTCACTAGTACAGAATTATATAAAAAAAAAATTAAACTGTATTCAGATGAATTTACTAATTTGCTGATTACTTGTTGCTCCTGTTATGACAATGATGGCACCACACACATATTTCCTTTAGGAAAACACAAATATTATGTTACCTTGTGTTTTCTATTTTCATTTCCCTTCCTTTACATTTCCTCCCTGTGTTTTAACCTTCCTCTTCCTCTTCTGCATGCATACAGTGTTTCCCTTTCTGCTACCAGGTAAACCTGCCCTGGCTTCTGTTTCTCTCAATTACTTTACTGTTCTTTCTCAATAAAAAAAAATGCTTTATTAGCACTGACCAAATGAAAACGAAATATAATTACTGATAATCAATTTCATGAAAAAGCAATAAAAAAGTGTCTTGTTAAAAATGAGAATTTCTACTTGTATGCATGGCTGTAATAAAACAGCTAATATGTTACTACACAGCTGACTGTTTTTATCCTTCTGCACAGCTGAATGAGGAACTGAAGCAAAACCTTAAGGAAACTATGGTACAGAAATACAAGCAGCCTGGAGAGGAGCGGATCACCAGGGCTGTGGACAAGCTGCAGCAGGAGGTGAGGCACTGGGGCACACAAACTGGGAAAGTGAAATGTGGGCAGTGACCAGGGCATGGATTATCTGGGATGGCACTGTTCATGTCTCCTGATGGTCTTCCATATTAATCTAATGTTATTTTTTTCCCATCCTCTTTCCTTCTCTTCATCCCCCTTTCTCTCTCCTTCCACAGTTTAAGTGCTGTGGCAGTAACAGCTCTGCTGACTGGAAGGAAAGCGCCTGGATCCTGTCATCTCAGTCTGAAGGCAGGATAGTTCCGGATAGCTGCTGCAAGACCATTACCAACCACTGTGGACAGAGAGACCACCCCTCCAACATTTACAAGGTGGAGGTGAGGCACAGTGAACCTGTCGACTGGTGTCTCTAACCCTCCACTGTGTAGACTGAGAGGACAAAACAAACACCAGCATGCACATACACCGTAAACCGGATTTAAAATTTGACTGTAGTATCAAACTGAAGTTTCAAAATGTTTGCAGGAGTAAAGAGTTGATGTATAACTGACTAATTCGTGAGAAAACGACCCATGGCTGATCACTGATATATCATTTTTTAATACTTACTTCTTGAAGTGTCTTCTTGGCCGCAGAAATAAATTATTTCCAAAGTGACCTGTGCATTTAATTATAATTGATAATTCTGGCTGAAGGTGTCACTCTGTTGTCACACTTATATTCTTGAAAGTACTAATATGTTTATACTGCCAATCATAAGTCTCCCACAAATTTCATATGTACTTTTTAAAAATGTATTAACTGGAACCTGGAAAGTTTATGCACAGGGGATTGTGTGCACTTATTTTAACCCACCACAAGCACAAGGGCGATAAGCACCTATGACTACATGATCACAACTTGCCATTTGGGAACAGCCAAGGATCAAACAGAAATCACATGGAAACATGAGATATAATGCAGTCATCTGAACAGCTGTATGGCAGTTAATGTGAGTGCAGAGATATGACAAACTTGAATTGGTTTGATAAAGAGAACGCCATTCTTAAAAGGCGATGTCTGCTTTTACAGGGTGGCTGCATCACCAAGCTGGAGAACTTCATACTGGAACATCTGAAGATCATTGGGGCAGTGGGCATTGGGATTGCCTGTGTGCAGGTCGGCTGAAAATTACCGTGGTGTCATTTTTCTCACTCGCCTGAATAAATAAATGCATCATTTCCATAAACATGCATATTTTTGCATTACGGCTAGGCAATGAGAAAAGGCTTGCAGTTTGATATGTGTCGTTGTCTCTCTCTTATGCTTTCAGATCGTGGGAATGGTCTTCACATGCTGCCTGTACCGCAGTCTGAAAGCGGAGCCGTACTGAGAGCCCTGAGAAGGTCGTCTTGCTGCTGTGCCTCCATGACATAACCACTGTATGGCCCAATGACCAGCACTGCATCCTCCCTCTGTTTGTTTGTATATGTGCCATGTAAATCAGGGGAGAGAGAGAGATGCAGTTCCTTTAAGGAGCGTAAGACATGAGGTCATGGATACAAGACTGTTCTGTAATCCCCCCCCCACCACCTTCTCTGCACATCCTGTATGTCGAATCCGAAAGTTCTCCCTCATACTGAAACGGTCTTTGGCCACTGGAGAGGAAGAAGAGACTGAGAAATGTGTTGTTAATGTTACCTGTACAAATCTTCTGTAATTTTAATGTTAGATACCATATTAAAACAATAAGTGCCACATTTTTTCTTTTACTTATTTTAAAGGACATTCATTTAGCACCAATGTTGCTAAACTCACAAGATAATTGTAGAAATGTTGCTTTCTCACATACTTTTTAAACATCTCTAGCCTTAGCTTTTATGTTTAATGAATGAAGTAATTACTGCTTTTATAATGATACTGTTGTATTTAACACTACAGTCTGAGCTTTGAGTAACACAACGAATGTAACACCTGTGTATAGCTCAAATAAATAATGCTGAAATCTATTTTTGTGTTTGATCCTACTTTCTCCCCTTGTTTGAATTGGCCACTATCTTGTATTTGCAATGAGATATTACTCCTACAGAACATTACATTTGTAACTTTTGGAAAAGACGTAAGAGGGTGGAGTGCATGCATTAATACTGATATATTGCATGATAGAAGCTGTACATATCCAGGTTTTTAAAAAGAAAGGTCAGTTTCTTTTTCGATTTCCGAAGATGCAGCAATATAAAATTTGATAGAGAAATATTTCATACCTGTAATAGAAAAGGAGTGGGAGCAGGAGCAGCTATTGGCTTTGATAAGCGGTCCTACAATCATCACTGATTATGTCTTCTAACACATAAGAATGAAATTTTAAATGGTTTCACATTGGGCCCTTTAACTCCAGTTGCTACAGGGACACTGGCTGACCTTGTTCTTTGTTGTATCTTCTAAAAAATAAAAGTTAATGTAATATTAACAATACAAAATTTTCCAGTTTTATAAAAAATTTCACGTGTTGAAAAACTTGCTGAGGTCTGATTTATTTAATCGTACTCCAAAGCTACTAAAAAGGAAATAAAGGTTACTTTTGGCAAAAGTTCTAACACCGCACTCCGTGCGTTTATTACGTATAAAGTCAGACCTCGGCAATTTTTTTAATTCAACACCACGTCATATTTTCACAGTTTGTTTTTTTGTTTTTTGTCCTCTGCAGGACAGGACTACTTATCCGAGTGTTTTGTGTGCGTTCGACTTGGGCTTAGGTTATGGGCTGCAGCTGACATGACGTGGAACGAGATATGCCGGGTGTTCTGACGAGTTGAGCTACTTTGTCGAGTTAGGCTACCATAGTGCTAATCGATAGCCCTAACCGTAACCCTTACCCTAACCCCCAAAAAAACCCTAAAACCCTGACCCTAAACCTAACCCTAATCCCAAGACGGTGGAGCTGCACATGCGCAGAAAGGCTCGATAGCACGTCTCGATACGTAGCTCAACTCGTCAGAACACCAGTTTCGAACGCAGTAACTCACCGTAACAGAAAACGCGGATCCGACTACACCATAAAGTCTTGTACGGCAGTCTCTTACGACCTGAGACCTATCGAGCAGCAACATGGCGTCTTTCCGAGGGGGCAGCCGGAGTCACGCATACGGCACTAACAAAACTGCATGGCAGTGCGCATGTGCATGACGTAATCTTGGGGTATGATTGGCCAAAATGTCCGGGAAAGATAAAGGTCTGAGTTGTGGAAAGTCTGGTTTGAGACGCTGAACTGCACTATAAACTTAGAAGACGAGACTGTTTCTGGGGTAAGTTGACTTTGTCTTATATGTAGTTATTTATTTAAGAAAACATGGCCTTAATTTCCTATTACGTGAAACTTTCTTTAGTTATTTAATAGACGTTTTTGTGCACGATTTTGATGTCTACATTTTATCAGTAGCTTTAGAACAAACCTTTAGATCAGGGGTGTCAAACTCAATTGCACAGGGGGCCAAAATCCAAAACACACTTTAGGTCGCGGGCCGAACAGGATAAACATTTATTGAACACACTAAAACTAAACTTTTAAAACTTAACTATTGAACATAAATATACAAAACTTAACTTTTTTGAACATAAATATGAATAAAAACAGACAGGAATATTATTCCGGAATAAATAAACTCAAACCTTAAATAACATAATATTTTGCTCTCCATATATCCTGTCTAATTTATACAAGTTAGAAATAAAGTAAATGTTAAAAGAACAAACATT
>JAODJU010000007.1:13926602-13954263 GCA_026776725.1 Gnathonemus echidnorhynchus | reverse complement strand
GGTAACCGTTAGCTGTAAAAATCCATAGATAAGCCGCACCGTTGTATAAGCCGCAGGGTCCAAAGCAAGTGAAAAAAGTAGCGGCTTATAGTCTGGAAATTACGGTATTAAGAATGGGATATCATTAAAGTTCATGTGTGTATAAAGTCTGGTGTCCCAAAACTTTTGGCAATATAGTGTATATACACATAACAAGGGCTTCAACAAGGGACAGGTATGTGTTGTTACAGAACACTAAGGACTATGACTAACAAGAAACAGGTGATAATAATCAAGAATCAATACAGACACAAACACTACGAAAGACTAGACAAGCTAAACACAGGTAGGGATAACTAGAAACAAGGTTACAAAAACAAGGAGCTATACTAAAATACAAGAATATATAAGGGGGAAACAAAACTAATGACTACTATTTAACAAACTGACCAGCACATGGTTGAGGCAAGCCTTGAGCCCATGATGGTTGGGTAACAGATATACAGTCCCACACTTAGTCCATGCAGCCATACAGCAGCCCAGAGAGCAGCTGAACACACTGTGTACTAAAACAAACCTGGGAAATAACGGGAGTCAGGGTGACCAGCGACACCTGCTGGCCAAACAAGGAAATGACACATGGACCAAGGCAGGACAGGGACCGATCCTGACACATCTAGAGAGAGAGCTGCATAAGTGAGTCTAGATAACCCATCAGCTTCTGAACGTAATATTCTACCTTTAATTGATAGGTTTCTTTGCAGCCATGAATTCATTTTCAATAACAGGGGCAAAGTTTAAATCCCACCTAGTGCTTTTTGATCTTTGATAAGTATTATTCGTAAGCAATCTGGTGCTTTGGTATTATAGGCAGACGTAACAGCAGACTCTTCAACAGTCATGAGTTCACATTTTCTGATATTTAGGCAGAATCTAAAAGCCATTGTAATGTAAAACGTATAATACTGATCGTATATTATTTGCAATGTGTCATTTTCTCAGAAAGCCTGATTGTGAACTATCTACAAAAGAATACAAACCAACTTTAATTCTGCTAGCAAAACAGATTCCAATACTTTATAATTTTTGTTTAGAAGGGTCATTGGATGCCAAGTTTCCAAACTCTAGTTGTCTTTGTTAGGTTTTGGAATTAGAGTTATGATGTCTTGAGTCATGCAAGATTCAATTTCTACACTTCCCGTAAAAACATTGAGCAAGAGGGGTGATAAATCTTCCGCAAACAGTTTGTAGAATTCAGGATTCTAGCCATCAGGTCCTGGTCTTTCATCAATTTTAAGGTTCTTGATTGATTCCAACACTTCTTCTTGGGAGATACTATAATCATTAAGAGCCCTATCTTCTATTGAAGTAATCTTATTGTGATTGACGGACTCTAAAAAGGAGTCCGCTGTATCCTCACAGTACCTAGACATACAGAGACTGCTGTAAAAATTGGAACAGAAGGATGCTAATTCTATAGGATCTTTAACAATTCTGTCTTTCAATTTCAGTTGATTAACTGTAACATTTCTATTTGCTACATTAGATCTCTCTAGTCTAGTCAAAAAAGACGCCGAGTTTTGTCCTCCCCCCCATCATCACTAATTCACTTACTACATCCGAAATGATGCAGTAAATAGTTGAAGTTTCGTTTCTTCGTTTGTTCAGTCTGCAAGAACGACGCTGCTGACTACATTCAACCAATCAACCTCTATGCCCGTACTGCGCATGTGCGCTGTTTAGCCAAAAATCCAAGAAATATAAAGAGCTGAGCCGCTGAAAATCTGAGGAGAGCTGTATCTTGATTCGACTGATAAGTGAACTGCACTATGCCTTGACAAGATATTTTCAGAGGTAAGCTCCAAATAGTGTTGTTTCCATTTTTGCCAGGTATATCGCATAGACCACTCCCCCGCAAGATCGCTACAGAAAATGCATGAATGGATGGATGGTGCCTTTCTCAAACCGAAGGTCGCTTTACATGCAAGGATAAGAATAAAAAATGTAAAATGAATGAATGAAAAATAACTATAGTCATACAATGAATGAGAAAATGGAAAATGATATATGAGAAATATACAAAGTCAAATTAAAGATTTTATGGTCAAGGGCCAAGGTAATTTTTTTGTTTTGAAGTATGATTAAAATGTCCTGCGATGGGTCGGCGCCCCGTCGTGGGTCGTTCCCTATCTTGCGCCCGTAGCCTCCGGGATAGGCTCCGGACCCCCCCGCGACCCTGAATTTACAGAGCCCTCAAGCGCAGCGTCAACAGAAACTCTCAGGTACTTCCGCAGCCAGAGGTGACTCGAAACGAGCTCCCTGATTCTGTAGCGATCTTGCGGGGGCGTGGTCTTTGTGGTATACCTGACCAATAACAGATGGCGCACCTGTAACCCAACCCACCTCCAGTCAAATGGAATAGGGGGCGTTTTCTGACTTCCTCAGGCAGACACCAGTAAACGCTAAACAGGCGGTTTCCCAATTTTCTGTTACGATTTGTCTAGTCAAATTGGTGAAAACGCCCCGTTTTTTGTTAATGTATTTTCATCTGAGCAGTTCGAAATCCTTCACTCAAAATATGACGTACAGGACATGAGAACACTGTTTGTTCACGGCTATCCTGGAACCTGGAAGACTGTGCTGGCAACCCAGGCAATCAGGAAGATTAAAAATACATTTGGGTGTGAAATAAGTAATATCCTTTACATCTGTGAGAATGCACCACTAAAAGAATTTATCAGGTAAGTTTCCAGAGTTTATTATTCAGAACTATGTAAAATGATGCCTTATTCTGAAATAATGTGCAAATAAATATTGAGGCAACTTGTAAAGGGTGTGTTCTTACAAAGTAGTTCCAAATCTTTCAGTTTTTAAGTATCTTGAAGTTTATCATTGTTTAGGAAACGTAATATAATTTTCCTTCACAAGGAGCATGAGCTTTTCTAAGCCTGAATGTTCCGGTCTAGTGCATTGAGGATGAAGCCCAGAACACCCAGTGGAACATGGTACAACAAATGGGCCTAAAGGGGCCGTTTCTGGGTGTCCATGGATTACTTACCACAGTAATAGAGTACCGACGCACTAGGCGATCATATTTTAGTGTCCTATCGCTAGTACCATGTAGATTGGGGAATCAGAATCTCCAATCTGCCCATTATGTGTGAGTGCTGCAATGGCCTGGCGTCCCATCCAGGGTGTTCACCTGCCTTGGGCCCCATGCTGTCTGAAAAAGACTCCAGGGTCCCTCCTGGCTAAGTATGTAGATGTAAATGTGGCAGCTGGTTATTTCAAATGGTCATTGTCACTTGGTCTGCCATACATTTTTTTTTCTTGATCTATATAGCGCAAATAAATATTCCTGAAATCCTCCATATTTGTGGGTTTGGTCTGGCTGTACCCTCCTATTTCTGTCGAACTTTAAATACCGGCAATGATTGCCAAAGCTGGTACCATTCACCGTATAAAGTGATACGCATAGCGTCTCATAACAGCACAAATCCCCCCCAAGGGAAAAAAAAAAAAAATCATAGGTATGCCTCACCAGCACCAACTAAAGACCTGGGATATGTTTTAACAAACTGTCTGTTTCCCAATCCAGTACAGTCCATGTTTTTGCTCCCTCCCAGCTCCCAGGGAGCAAAAATATGGACTGACTGTGGGTCCCTGAGTACCAGATTGGGAAACACTGAACTAAAGACATGTAACTGCAGAAATATAATCCACGTACTATGTAAACAACCCTTCCAAGAAACACAAGAACAGGGGCAGAAGAATTTAATCAATCTGACACAAACCGATAAATGCCACTGGCATTACATACAAAATGATTCTGGACAGACTTTAGAAATGGTTCTAGCCAAAACAGCTAGGTCTTGGGGGGGGCAGCAGGAGTTTTGGTCCCTTAGTGATAAGGTGCCCTGTTCTGGCCATTAAGATGATTTCAGGGGCTGTAGTTTGACCCGAGTCCCACTGTCCATACTGGTCCAGGAAGGTAATGGGAGGGGAAGTCGGAGCTCAGCACTCCCAGTCCCTCTTCAGCCTGAGGAAGGAGGCCAAGGCCAAGGCTGGAACCCCAGCAAGGAGCACCTCACTCTCCATTCTTCACATCCATCATCTTCTCCTGAAAATACAAGAGGAAGAAGTAAGATTCTGTGCATAATAAGATGGGATAATTTCAAAATGATCCCTCCTTTATAAACAAGTAACAGATCAGAGATTCTCAACATGTTCCACTAAAGTTAATATCATAGCAGGTAATCTTTATAAAGTCTATACAGACATTGAAACCAGTATAACCACATGCTATCCTATCAGTACATTTTGGTGGGGAAACACTGATTTCCCTCGTCAATTAATTACCATTTAGGCCAGGGGTGGCCAATCTTATCCGCAAAGGGCCACTGTGTGTGTGGGTTTTCGCTGCAGCTCCCTAATTATATTACTAATTAGAGGACTGATTGGCTGAGGAGTCCTCACACCTGGGTTTGAGCAGCCGACCTAAAGGTTACTCCAAAAGCCTGCATACACACCGGCCCTTTGCGGGTAAGATGGGCCACCACTGATTTAGGCAAAGGGTTTGCCTGTATTAATCCCAGCTTTTTCATACATGAAGCAGTTTTGTACATGAAGCCTTCTGCACATAATTTGAAGGATTAGTGCAGCACTATTCATGGCCGTACCTTGATCATACTCTCCAGCTTGACAGCATCAGCTGCAAACTTACGGATGCCATCAGACAGCTTCTCTACAGCCATGCGGTCCTCATTCTGGAGCCAGCGGAAGTCCTTCTCATCCAGATGAATCTGCTCCAGCTCACATGCCTTTGCTGATGGGAAACAAGAGCAGTCAGATCCACCCCAACTACCTGGGTGTCTTGTGGATAGAGCAGCTTAATATAGACCAGCACATTTGCCATTATGAAGTTTCAGCTGGAAAGATCTTGTCGTTCAGTCTGCTTATATAGTTGGTTATGCAAGGTTGGATTATTCAGCTACAGACAGCATTTTCAGAACAAAACGAGGGATCAAACTTTCCAAATCAGCATTACTTCATCACCCCTTCAGCATCCCCATTATATAATTAGGACAAGATCAGGTCAGTGAACAGCTCAGTTATCTGAGGCTGCTTGCTGCCATATGGTGTGTACACGATATGATAAAGGTCACGCACAATTTGAATTTCATAGTTTATGGTTGCAGTGGTAAGTGAACTCATGTTCAAGTCTCATTACTTAAAGGAAAGATACTGATCTTCAAAAAGAAAAAGTAAAGCCAAAATTTACATCAAAAAATAGGGTAAGGAAGCTTTAAATTTATTTGTGGTATCAGACCAGCCCAGACTAAAATTCCTTTCAAAGTAAAATGTCAGATACTTGCATAAATGTGTTGAAAATGAGTGTAATTAAATTCCTATAGGGCAATAAGCCAGCTTTGGGGCAGAGTACGACCTAACCACTCTCCCACAACAGATCGTTTTCAAGTGTGGCATATACCCATGATGCAGTGGTATCTAGGTCCTCACCTCCCTGTTCTGTGAGGGTGGGCACCACTGAACTGTGGTCTTTGCTCAGCTCTGCCAGCAGGCCAGGAGAGATTGTCAGCAAGTCACAACCTGCCAGGGCCTTCACTTCCCCTGTGTTGCGGAAGGATGCACCCATAACCACAGTTGGGTAGTCAAACTTCTTGTAGTAATTGTAGATCTTTGTCACACTCAGCACACCTGTTCATTAAGGAAAGGTACATGTAAACTACAAGGATGAACAGCAGCTCTCCAGTCGCAAATGTTCTGGAAGTGAAAAAGTATGCTCAGATTATACGGTGTGACAAACGTACATTTATGTAGGCCATTGTCAGCTAGTACTGAAAAGGATGCATGTTGCAAGTCTTGCCACAAGCTAGATAGGAAGCTTGAATTTGCATTGAGAAACAAACCATGGCTGCATCCTCATTCAAAGGCTTCAACAATTTGCTCAAAAAGTTCTGGCAAGATTATATCATTCTTCAAACGGTTCACGGGGAGAAACGACTTCCACAGCCTTAGCCAATTACCTGGATCTTCACTGGCTTCATAAGCCTTTTTATCTGTGTTCTCCTTGTACCAGTCCAGGATGCGGCCCACAAAGGGAGAGATGAGGGTGACATGGGCTTCAGCACATGCCACAGCCTGGGCGAATGAGAAGAGCAGCGTCATGTTGCAGTGGACTCCATGCTTCTCCTCCAGCTCCCTGCAGATCAAATCAGAAGCGTATTTCCTTATGCGATTTCCCCCGTGATCTTTAATCAGTTCCAATGGTCACAGAGTTAGAGAATTAACCAATTACTCTGAATGAATCATCCATCCTCCCAGCACATCCAAGTCAGGCTTGTGATAAGGGCCTGGAGACTATCCTAGGTAACATCACAAAGCTGGGCCCCACACTGGACAGGTGAATGAATCACGGAAGGATAAATTAAGTGCACAGCTGTCAAGAGATTATGGAGTTTCCAGTGAGAATGACTGAGGCTACATTAGAAGAACCCAAAAGCACACCTGCCAGCCTGGATCCCCTCCCAGGTGGAAGACAGCTTGATCAGCACCCGGTCCTTGCTCACTCCTGCCTCCTCATACAGAGCGATGAGCCTCAGTGCGCGAGACACCATTGTATTCTTGTCAAATGACAGCCTAGAGGGCAGCACAATGTCAATGATCAGTCAGCATTCACATAGAGCAAGGAGTTGCAGCTCCTAGAAAATTAGAAAGCAGCTCCTAGCCCAGTCCTCCTGGACCTCTAGATAGTCTGTTTTTCCTGGGAGCTGGTAGGGAGCAAAAACAGACTGTGTAGGGGTTCAAGACCCAGGTTCAGAAACACTGTGCCAGTGATGTATTCAAGACCATCTGTTTTGAGATCAAGACGAGATCAAGACTCATGCAACCCAAGACCAAGTCGAGACCAAGACATGTCATGTGAAACATTAGTTAGCTTGTTTTTCCACATTTCATATAATTATCTTTACTCTAAACGCTATAGAATGTCAGTTTTGAAAAAAGTTTAGATAATGATCATCGCTTTGTCTTACCAAATGACATGCTGCTTGCACTTGGCTAACAGCCATTTTCAACTGCATATTATTTTTTTTTTTTTAAATATTCAGGTGAATTCAATTTTTATTTTTAGCTCTTAAATTACCGAGGTCTGGACCTAGGTGACCTCATATCTGGCTAGTTGGCTAGTCTGGCTGTTGGGAGCGCTCCTCAGACGAAGACGTATCCACTCAAGATGAACTCACACGGACAAGTAGACACAGAACAGCACCTACATCCAGATGGAAACTGTAAACCAAGGTGGTTAAATTGTAATTCAATTGAGTGTGAGAGACCTACAAACAAATAACCAAACGATCGAGATCTTCCCAGCGTCTTTCACGTTCATTTTTAAAGGGCCCGCTTGCTCAACCTCTCTTCCCAGCAGCCGTTGCACCCTTTGAAGATGTTCAACAGCGTTATACCGCTGGAGTAGATACATTTTAAGTAGCGCTGCTACAAAAGTACAACTGAGGAAAATTAATTTCTGCTTAGTGAGGGGAAAGACGTGTATTTGCATATCGGTTGAGATGTTGTTTTGCAATATTGAGACTTATGGACAAGACCAAGACAAAATGGACTCAAGACTGAGATCAGGTTGAGCGGTCTCAAGACCAAGACAGGATCTCGAAAACTACAACTCTGCACTGTGCTAAAGGATTGCAGGCAGTTTCTTCTAGCTTTTGCTCAAGTCAATTGCCACTTTGTTAATTTTTAATCAAAACAGTTTAACAAAAATTGACAAGTTATCTGTAAGAAGACTTAAGGAAGAGTTCCATTAACTACCAAACTGGGACTCCACAGTAAAAATCGATTCAAAGGCGAGTGCTCAGCTTGAATATGGGACACTGCAGAGATTTCAGATTGATATTTACTGATCCACAGACTTAAAAGGAAAAGTTGGAGGTCATGTGGGAGTACCTGGCATCAACCTCTGTAGACACCCTCCCTGGGATTTTTTTCAGGATCTCCAGGCCAAAGCTCACAAACAGCTTGTCCATGGTATTCATCACCTGTTCCTCTTCACTCCTATGATCATGGTACACAATCCATTACCTCGAAGTGTGACGACGGAAAATAATCATTCAGTCCCAGTGACGCATGGTTAGTTACCCTCCATTGGCAATTCCATATTTAATGGCCTGGTCCAATAAATGCTGGTAGGTGGGCATCTTTGCAGCAGCCAGGATAAGGGAGGGGTTTGTTGTGGCATCCTGTGGCTTGTACTCTTCGATGGCTGTTGGAAACATTGGTAGACACTGAAGATGAAATTGTAACATTTCAACCGTCATTCCAGCAATTCAGCAAAACCCATACACAGATATAACACAAGGAGCAGGCCCAATGGAAACCATGTGGAGATGTAGCTGGCACTAGGGATGGGCACTGTTCAGATGTGAAGAAATACCAGTACCGGTACCCAAAGGTCCCCCCTCCCCCCAGTACTTTACTCTCTAATGAAAAATATTTTAAAATTGTAATCATACAAGTCTGTCCATCCATCACTAACTGCTTAACCCCAACCAGGGTCACTGGGGGGACCAGAGTCTATCCTGGGAACAAGGGGGTGCAGGTGCGAACCAACCCTGGGCAGGTGCCAACACATCACAGGGTGCACACATGCATAACCAACCAATTACGGGGGCCAACTTAGAGTCACCAATCAACCTATATATAACCCCCCCCCCCACCCTCTAAGCCATCCAGCACGATGCAGGGATGACGTTTCATGGTCTTATGCTCTTACTCTAACATTCTTTAACTATGGCAATTCTGTCTCTCTTAATGAGCCAGATCATCTGGCTTGGCTCAGCATTAAGAGCCGGTTCTTTCGTCTCTCTAACTTTTAAACTCTCATTTAGTAGCACTTCTGGCTTTTGTGATTCATCCAAATTTAGCAAGGTTTTCAATTATGATTGGTATACATGCATGTATATCATTTATAATTCGATGTAATTATACTAAGCCATACAACTTCCAGAATAACATTTTACAATGTTTGATATAAATTGAATCTTATTTATATTGAATGCTGTAAATTGGCATTTTGCCACAAACACTAAACACTGCTCATCTGGTCCTTGTGCATAAATGTTACAATTCTAATGCTACTATGGTGTCCATATAAAAATAAATTAAACCTATCCAACACAAACCATTCCAAACAAAGTCACCCACAAAGGGAACATGGTGTGCCACAAAAATGTATATTATGCATGCAGAACAGCAGTATCAGTGCATGGAGGGCCCAGGGCTGAGCAGTGTGGCGAAAAGATCATCCTGTTTTTTTTCTTGCATTAACAGGGAAATCGGCTCTCAGACAGAAGCCAGCACCATTGACTCCTGTAAAGAAGCCAGCTCACAGCGGACTCGTTTGCAACCACTGTACCCTCTCACCCAGATGCATCTCAATTACCAAAGTTTAGCACAGACTGATTTAACGTGAATCGGATTTCAGTTGTACAGACATGATTCTGTCAGTACCCTGATAAGTACAAAGATCTGTGCTCAACCATAACTAGCACCCTAGAAACATGCCCAGTACATGAAGAGTCTGAGCTGAGCAGCCACAAGCTGGACCTCATCCTGCCCCCTCTTTACACAACATGCTTTTCCCTCAGATCTGTGACCAGAAAAGATCAGATCAATTACTAGTGGCGTTTCCACTGAGCTACATTTTATACATTTTGAAGATGCAAACCGAAATTGTTAATGGAAGCTTGAATTTCTGAAAGCCCTCAAATTTGCAAAAGTTTAGGTTTGCTCATGGTGGTTTTTGCATCAAGTTGAAAAAGTAACAAGCCTAATTTGCAAAACCGCAATAGAAACAGAACTAGTAGGCGCACAGGACATGATAATTAGTTCTTCTAGACCCATAAACACAAAGTCCACTCCGTGTTGAAGTATGAGACCTGGATCTTAATCTTGCAGCACAATAAATGGAAAGTACTAGACTAATCACATGACACGCATTAATGGAAACCCGCCATTCGCAATTTCACTTTGGTGACTCACTGAAAGTTCACTTATTTGCATAAAACTGATTCCTCCCTCAGTGCAAATAAGCAAATCATTTAAAGAAAAGGGACAGTGACTCAGCAAAATAATACCTTAAGCCCGATATCATCATTCCTACCTCACCCAGTGACACTGGATTTTCTGCAACAACTGCAGTACTCCAAAAAATAATAATAATAATAATAATTAAGTAGAATTAAATACAACTTGGCTAGCCTTACTGCACTTTCAAATCTGACAGATATTCTCATTACTAGATCATGGTTAATGGATGGTCAAAACCCCATGAAAGCTGGGAACCCATTCTAGTATCTAATACCACTAGGTAGCTCAGCAGGGGCAGTCAGGCCACACTGCTGGACCAGTAAGCACTGAGGGGGCAGCAAGCAGGAGAGAATGTCAGCTGATGGCACCAGACAGCTCCACCCACACAAGGGTCTGCCTGTACACAGTAGTCCGAGTACCACCTCACTACCAGATTATTTAACCGATCCTCACTGACACTGTGACACACTAATAATGCAGAAAAACATACTAAATTGCTGTAATTTCACCAAAATCTTGGGGACTATACTGGCAGTAACTTGAGACTTTTAGAGGATCATAAATTCTCAGTTGTGCTCATGATAACGTTGTTGAGTATTAAGAATTTAATCTTGGTTGGCAATGGGGGGGGGGAGACACACAAAGCAGGAACTACATTTTTAAAATGTCCTTTTTAACAAATGCACCGCACTTGTGTAACGCGGGGAATTTCACAACAAGGCTAAATAAAAATTGCTAAACCTCAGTACTAGCAGCCGATAGACGTGAGGAGGAGGAGAAAAAAAAATAAGGCTCATCAACATAAATCAGACACCATTTAATATTAACACACACTGCCCCTTTAAAGCACCGTCAAATATGAAAACTACATGACGGATATAATAGCCAATGCGTTAGCAGAGCTCCAGGAAACAGATCCATGCGGGAGTCACGTGCTCCCCATCTGACAGCTAGAGTGATTCGTCTATAATTGGAGGAAATACGCTTCCGAACGAAAATCCAGACAAAGGTGCATGAAAACCTCGGCAGACATCGGACGAAATAAAGTTTCAAAATTTTACCATGTGCGCCTAGTGCGGTTAATTTCTTGTGTGCGGAATTCGAAAAAGCATCTATAAAGTCAATCAGAAACCATTGTAACGTATACATGTACAAAAGCTCTAAAAGTGCCGTCAGAAGTTCTAGCAGAGAGACAGAAACACTGGGTTCGAAAGGCGGTCATCCGGCATAAGGAATCTGCATACTGAGAAACACGTCCTCCCCCCCCAGATCAGTAGCCGTCTACATAAGGCTCACTATACATTAACACGTGTAGACCTGGCATGTCATTCTCTGATTTTCATCGTACACAACGCCCGTTCTGATGCTTCCCACCTTAAGAACCTCGTGTTGAACATCAGATCATCCGAAAAAGAATGGTAAGTTACAGGAATAACACATGCATGTCACGTAAACACCGAGAACCGGACAGTACATTTTAACAGAAATCGATTCCATCTAGAGATTCATACGAAGACACGCCTACAGCCACACACTGTACACACGCCTCACGATAAGGTGCCGACGACATTATCAGGCCGATCGAAATGATAGCAAGGCCAAGAAATCCTAATGCTTAGGGGTGGCAAAGGAGAAAGGCCCGAGTCCGAGAAGCAAGCTGCCTCATTCCCAAGTACGTAAAAGAACAAACAACTGTTATAATATGCTCCAAGTATGATGAATGCTAAACACAGCTTTAGAGGAAGCGGCACCAATTCGACCGAAAAGGCCCGACCACGAGTTTTCGGTCGTTTACCATTAAAATCGCCTGTGTCCGCTACGACCACAGTGTACTTCTTCAGCTGGTCTAGCGCAGACTCCATCTTCTGCCGTTTCTCCGGAGCGACTGGGACTGACATGTCTGGCGGCGAGCTCGAGCCCTTTTTATACCGGAGCGCGTGAGACCGAGCGCAGCTTCGAATCCGCGAGAAAGCCGAGAGCGCGGTTCGTGGCGGCGGCGGCGCGCTTCTGCGTGGGCGGAGTCGCATAAAGAGAATGTCTGTGCAGCCAACGGGGAAACGAGCTTTCACCTTCAGATCGCCCACACCTACTGATTCTGGCCAATCGGCAGCAGACTTCACTCATTGAAGCAACTACAAAGTAAATACTTCTCTAATTCTCCGTTGCTAATATTAATTTCTGTTCAGATTAACTTTATTTCATTTTTGCCTCGAAAACACTAAATAGATCTTGGGTATATATTTGGACGACGGATCTTAGCTTGTTCGGCTCCACCCAGACCTTACGCTATAAAATTTCCAATATGTATTATTTACCAAGTCCGTGACTTGCACTGTAAGCATGAAACAGAGTTTTACCGACGTATAGTACCTCCCATTTTAGATAACTGAGAATATTTCATTTAATAGAGGTGATTATTTTTTACTGCTTTCCTATATGCTTTTGATATTTGGTAAAATTTTATTTGAGGAGACACCAAAATTATATGCGTACTGCAAAGAGTAGTATTATACAGATTAAATTCTTAAGGCGGATTTCCTGTTTTATACCCATTTATGAGTTTTGATATCTTACTAGAGCTATTCAGCTTAAAAACCTCCCTCAAGGGACCTACAGCGAAACTTTTTCGGGGACTTGAACTAACAACATATACTTAGTTAATGATGCCACCGTGAATGGGATATTAGCTTCCTCCTGTTTACTGTGCCGGAAAAACCTTACATTTAGTAAGTCAATGACAAACTAACCCCGTGGAGCAGGGGTCTCAAACTCCAGTCCTGGGGGGCCGGAGCCCTGTAGCTTAGTTCTTTCCCTGTTCCACCCCAATTAATTCAGCTCAAGAGCTGTGTGGTAATTAGCCCAAGGAGTTGAATCAGGTGTGTTAAATGAGGGTAAATCAAAAACTGTGTAGAGCTCCGGCCCCCCAGGACTGGAGTTTGAGACCCCTGCGGCGTAGAGCACAACTTTACTATCCCCACTAGATGTCAGTATTACTGCGCGATTTGGTTCAAATTAAAATGTTGTGCCGCATGTTGCATTTTTCCTCAAATCCTTGCATTTGTCAGAGGAGGGTGGTTACACGATGGCAAGCAGGGAGGGAAAGTCTTCCGTCTGTTGTTTACTTAACTGAATGGTTTAGAAACTAAGACACATTCCTTGGATACCTCTAACTTTGTGGATAACAAGCGGTAAAAGGAGGATTTGAACAGGCGGAGGGAGACACATAGGTAAGGATCTATATATGTTTTTTTTTTTTTAAATTAAAATAAAAACAAAGCAAACCCACAAAAATGTAGCACGCCAAAAATAATTACAATGTCATGCATACTGCTCCCATTTCGCCTTGCTTCTACTAGCAAGCCTGTCGTGGTGTAAAGTTATTGTACATCACTAATAATAGTCACGAACAGATTTAAAAGTGCGCTACAATGTTGATGTAAAAGATGGGCAACCATCATCCATCAGTACCACCCAGTAAAGGTCCGTATCATTATTCTTGAAGCAGGTTACAATTTTGGTGTCGGACAGTAGATGGGAGGTAAAAAGAACTGAAAACGAGGGACCAGCGACAATTTAAAATACATTATGTAACTATGGTAATATGATGGTTAGGTATTAGTAACACCAGTTCATCGAGGCTGAGCTGATTTTAAGTGGAATTCATACATTCTTTATTTTATATAAAATATTTCATTTTTAAATAAAATCAGAGTGTATAGCGTTTTCTGGTCTTAATGATAGCGGCAGATCCGAATATGAATTTATCCGCAAATTGGTGTAACGGTGTACTTTTGTTGTATTTAATTTATTGTTAAAGTTCGTTTATTTAGACTTTTGCCACATTGAACAACGTATATCCACTTGATCCATTTCACAGGCACATGTGAATTTAAGCATATTTTGTCCACATCTTTAGGCGACTAGGGAAATGTGTTTTTTTTAGAGTTAGAATATCACTTACGTCTGGAAGTTGAGTGGAGTGGCGCGAGAGAAAGGTGCCTTTGTGTATTTACCTGAATATGAAAGGGGAGAGATTGGGGGAGAGACTAGGGGAGATGGAGGAAGTCGGAAGAACAACATTCATTTCAACATTCCTTCCAGTAGTGCAGAAAAATTTCAGTAAATGATTTTTTTTCTTTTCTTCCTTTTGAAAGACTCATACATGACTTTTACTGGTCTTTGACACGCCCTCAGTGGGAATAACACATCGCATATTGTAGAGCCCAGTGAAAGTTACTGGTGACCACTAAGGGGCAGTGTGGTGCACTACAGCAAAATGTCAGCGTGTGGAGACCACATTGCTGGGCTCATCTTTGTTTCTGACAAAATCTTCATGCTTACTAAGCCTGCTGAATATTCTGTTTGTGAAGTTTATGAAACTTTATTTATGGATAATGAAACATTTAATATTAAAGTTAGTCGGGATACATAATCATCAGCCAAGTAATGATGATTAAATTGTTGCAGGTCCCAAAAAATGAACTGAATACTAATTTATATTGTTCTCATACATTTAGATGATTTCTCACGAGGGAATTTTATGCAATGTCCTTTATTTTTTTTCCCCCCAAGCCGTTAAATGTGTTCTGCAAGTTGATCCATTTGTACTCTGAACCTTAACACAGTATATCTAGGTTCAGGTTTTCTTGTCACATAGCTAGAAACACACTTGTATTTAAGATCAGTTTCAGTGGATCTTTTCAGAGTCACGCAAACTTTTCTTCTGTTTGTGTCTTAGTTTGTGATGTTTATTTTTGTCCTGAAGAGGGATGGGGGTTAGTTTCTTTTCCTCTAATTGTTGTTGTTGTAACCTCTCGTGGTTTACAGCTGAATATAGGTGTGGTTTTGGCACTTACCATAACAACAGGAATTGCAAGGCCAGCTTAGTATTTTGTACACTTATTGGGAAACGAAGGGGTTTTTCAGAAAATAAATTACTTAAATGAGCCAGGGCAAAAACTGCAGTATCTACTTACACACCCTGAAATGTCCAGCTGTTTACACCTGCAGCCTGTTTACACCTGCAGCTCGTACCTATAACCTGAGAGCTCTAAACCAGACACTACCCTGATCCACAAGAATCCATAGAAAAAGGAAAGACTGAAGAAATGATGCGGGGGGGGGGGACTGAGAAGAAAGAGGCAAAGGGAGCTTTATTACTCTGGTAAAGAAGAAAAATGAATTTAATTGGCATATCAAATTGTTATCATCTGCCATATCATCATCATCATATCATCATCATTATCATTTTCTGATGCTTTTCTTCGTGAGGGTTGCAGTGGCAGCATGGTGAGCACATTAGACCGGGCATATCTTTCCATGCCTCAAGCCGCCGCGGAGATATACGTTGTGTGTCCTGTTTTCCGGGGTCTTCCCGAGGCCTTCACCCAGTGAGACATGCCTGGGATAGCTCCCGTGGGATCCATCTAGGTGGCATCATTTTAAGACTCCAGAACCACATCAGCTGACTTCTCTACCCGTAGGAGTCGTAGCTCTATTTCAAGGTCCCTCCAGATCTCCGACCTTCTCACCCCGTCATGCAGATTGTATCCAGCAATCCAGCAGAGAAACTTTATTCCAGCTGTTTGTACTCACAACTTTTTTTTTTCGGTCATTACCCACAGCCCATGACCTTAGATGAGGGTAAGGACATAGATTGACCGGTAAATCCAGAGTCTCATCTTACAAGTTAATTGCTGCTTTACTGCCACAGACCTCTACAGTTACCAAACCGATCCACCTGTCAGTCTCCTGTTCCCTCTAACTATCACTCAGGAACAAGATCCCAAGGTACTTAAACTCCTTCACTAAGGGCAGACTGCCTGCCCCCACCCACGAAAGGAGCAATTCAGTCTTTTCCAAGAGAGCACAGTGACCTTGGATCTGGAGGTGCTGTTTCTCATTCCTGCTGCTCTACGCTTGGATCAAAGTGCTTGCAGGAGGTCCTAGTCAAACAAGGCAAACGCACAATATTGTCTGCAAATATCAGCGATGTCATGTCTAGCTTCCCATGTCAGACACGCTCGCAGATGCAGCTGCGGCCTGGTATCCTGTCCGTGAAAATCACAAAAGAGTGGAGACAAGCCGTGCACTTGATGGAGGCTAAGATCCAATCTAAATGTAGTTTTGTGGCAAGGATGTGGACCCAACTCCTTTCCAGAGGTGGAGATTTCAGGTCCAGAGAGTACAAATCCAGACCAAGATTTTGTTTCAACCCATCAGTTGGGGACAAAAATCTTGGTCTGGATTTGAACTCTCTGGACCTGAAATCTCCACCTCTGCTCTGTCCTCATTCAAACACGGACTGAATTACATGTAGTAGTTGCCTGAAGCTCCGCATGACATGATAATCGAGGCAGGGAAACTACCACCATGCGAAGGTCACAAACCTTGGAGGGGCCAAATTGAACCGAAGTAGCTGAAATAAACAGGCAGGACAATGAAATTAGCCAGATACTCTGTTCAGTTCAACATTTAAATTTAGAGAAAAGCTAATTCATATGACATTGCCAATGAAGTTCTTGCATAGTTTTGTAAGTTTGACCGGGGAGACAAAATGTGAAAGGAATAAGATATGAATTGTTAATATCAAACAGTATAAAATTATTTCCTGGCCCTATTTTATAGAGCCTTTAAAGCACAAAGGACTATTAAAATCCAAAAAGCACCATTTGCCATCAATGACCTTGAACTCGCATTAGAATTCAGCGGGGCCTCTTGTCAGTGCTGGTCTTTTTTCAAGGTTCTCTTCTGGGCTTCTGCCGAAAAGGGCATGCAATAAGAATTAACATAAAACTGTCAAGCGTTAATTTAATTTAAACACACTTCTGTCGAAAACCTCTTGCATACATTCCAGACAAGGTGTTTTAAATAGCAATGTTGTGGTTGCTTTTAGAAAGAAATACTCTTCTGTTCTGCCAGTTAAAAGCTCCCTTACATTCTCCTAAGTGGACCACAGTCTCTCTGGCAGCACAGCACGCTGCATGGGATGGTTAGTATACAGGACAAAACCATTTTCACTCGCCTTTTAGATTTTTAGTTTTTTATAGATTTATTATTATTGTTATTATTATTATTATTATTATTATTTTTGCTTTCAGAATGCTGTGGGACAGATATTCCTTTTAAAAAGCAACAACTAAGGTAAGCTGTCCAGGTAAAAATGTTTTTGCAGACAACTTCTTGCCCTCTTTGATAAATGCTTGTCAGAGCTGAGAAAATACGCAGATATTGACGGAAGGTGTTTCTGTTACGCTGGACGTTTTAATGGATTCGCCCTGTAACAGAATGCCTTGAAAGCCTGATGGATTTGCAAATTAGCAGGCGGGTCGGCTGCGGGAGGTCATGGCGCAGGGTCTGCTGGAGTGTTGAATTCACTATGGTGTACTTTGCGAAGAAGGAACATGCTGGATTTTTACAGGCGTCTTCGCAGAATGTCTTTGTGTCATTGTTACGGATATAGAATCAGATTTTGACCAAATATAGGATCCGCTGTAAAAACACGGAACTACAGGAAGAGAACGAAACAGGCAAACTTTGTGCCCAAAATAATCATGACTGAGAGACAGGCGAAGCCTAGATACACAAACCCTGTACCCAAACTCTGTCTTTACTCAGGCACTCAAATACTAGTCCTGTGACCCTTTATTGGATAAACAGTACTGCAAATACTGTAATCTATTAGAAACAGGTAAAACACCTGTCATTTCAGTTACAGTAGCAAAGATTTGTTATTATGGTAGTTCGGTTTCTTCCTGGTTTTGATAATTTTATAATTAACGTGTTTGTTATATCCTGTCTTGCGTCCATTATTTCCTGGATAGGCTCCCCGCAACCCGGTATTAGACAACCGGCATAGAAAGTGAATGTCTGTTATATGATTTTACAATCATACTTATTAGTAATGCTGTTAGCATTTATTACGCTATTTTTGATGTTGCTTTGACATTACTGCTTGTAAAACTGTCAGACAGTTCATGAACTCATGACATCATTAATTATCTTTTGGTTATTGCACTCATCCTGATGGTTTTAGAAGAATTTGATAAATTAATATAGGGCTATATGTGTTGCTAAACATAATTCTTTTACCCTCTTCCACTCAACAATGAAACGTTTTCATTACTCCTAAGCATTTAATATAGTTTTCACTTTCGCTTCATCTTCCTCTCTAAACGTAAGTGCAAATGTATTGCCGTTTAATAGAAGCGTATATTTCCATGTGACCCTTTTGTCTAACTATAGCCCATTAGCGATTTCTGTTGTTGCCACACATCATGAGCCTTTCAAGCCTCCAGCACGCATCGAAGTGCTGAAACTCTGTGGCATGTCTTCCTTTCGTAGCCATGGTGTGAAGTATGACAATGTGGCAGCAATCGCAATGGTACTGTGTTAATCACACCTGCCGTTTGATGGAATTGACAGGGATGGAAATACTGCATAATTCAGGCGTTAATTGTTTGTGATGTGATGTAATGGCACTCTAAGTATAGCTGCTCTGGGGTGCGTTTCCCAAAAACTCCCGTTAGCAACTTATGTATTATGTATTATGTACCATTCAGTTACATGGTTCAACTATGTAAGTTGCTAATGTAGTTAGCAACGATGGTTTCGGGAAACTTACCCCTGATCGCAACGTATTAAAAACATTTGACGAAAACGCAACACATGTAGTACACATGTCCAACCACAAGGTGGAAACAGAGCCCCTGTAACACAATTTTTAAAAATGAATTGAGTAAGAAAATGAGGGCATTTCTGTCCCTAATCTCACATCCCTCCTTTGTTGCTGCAGAGGTAACCCATACCTTCTGTGCTCTTCTGTGCTCTTACTCGTGTGGCCTCAGCCACGGTCCACCTTCGTCTCACCAATCCGCCATACCACCCTACTGCTTCGAGCTACTTCCCTGCAGCTGGACAGGGTCCAGTTAATTAGCGTCTGAATAACCTCAAACCTCTGCGATGCCCTTCGTTCTTTTAGTATTCCTGCAGCTCTCTGGGCAAAAATGAGGTTTACACCAAGCTAGGCCTTGGGTGGGATGCAGACGTTCAGATTGCTTCTAGATAATTGTTTCATTGAAGACTAGAATGTACCCTTTTAACTCTGAAACAGTGGCTGGGTGACCTTCTTGGCAAGCAGCTGAAATATCTCAGTGTCCAATCTACAGTTCAACTGATAGCAGCTGGTGAGATCAGGGGATTCATTGTCTTGTGCAGAATGATGCATGCATATGTGCATGCGCGTTAGCCTGCGCTCTGATGGGGCTGTAAACCTGACAGTGCGTTCATTTGGTTGTGCAACAGGTTCGCTTGTACCTTGAGCCCCCCCCCCGATGATTTAACACCCCTGGAGAGAATTAGTGTGGGAGATGAAAGAAACAGCTGATGAAGTTCCTTCCTGAGGAAGTTCCTTCTGTACAGAAGCAAGTCACTTACTAGCTATGGAGAAAAACAGGGTACTCTCAGTGTTTAATTACATTTAATGACAAAGAGTTGTTCTAGCTTATCTGTGCAATGACAGGATATTTGGCCTTAAAACAAAGGAATAAAAAAACAGCACTAATCAAAATATTTGCATTGGAAACATTAGATGGTTTTGGAAGTTAGTGAAGTTAGTATAGTGCAATATAGATAAAAATCTGCATACAACTCTTTAAATTTACATGTACGCACCAAAATGATACATATCACAGGCTAAAATCAGAAGAGGAATGCTGAGCGTTTTGAGTTTCCTACAAGAACATTTTTCATGTTACTTTACTATGCCCTCATACTGCATAGAGGCACCTGCGAGTAACACACCATTTACTCTGTAATCCCCCCACCCACACAAAAGTGACATTTCAGCACCTGAAGCGCTGAAGGCCTCTAAGCTTTCAAAGTGTTCTATGGAGGAAGACCACTTAAAGTAAGAAGATCAACAGATCATTGAAAGGGGAAAAAAACATCACATTGATAATCCAGGGAGAGAATGAACAAGGTCTGGGGGATTTTCCAATGGTATTGAGGCTGGATTGCTTAGATCTTGATAACGAAAAGTTTTTCAGGAATCCCAGAGGTCTCTATAATAGAAATAGCTGTAAGTTAATACAAGCTCAAGATAACACATAAAAAATATAAGGCTTAGAAGTTTTAAGTGGCAGGATCAGAATATATGTGTAAGGTCATTAGGGTATAAGTAGAAAACTACTGTCCATGCCAGAAAGAGGTTTCAGCGACTTTGGCCTGACTCGGGTTAAACACTTTAAACCAAATCAGTCCAATGGGCTCGTCTAATTCCTGAAGAAAAAATAGGCTGTGGATTCTCTTACAAATTAGTCCCCGCATTTTTTTTTTAATTGGCACCTTTCCTGGTATTTGCTGCTCCCCTCCTTGCGTTTCGTTACGTGTCTCTGCCTGGTGACACATACTAGAGGGTATGCAGATGGGTCCCTGGGTGTCTCTCCGGCGCACAGCCATCCTGGGGAGTCCTTACTGAAAGTAATGGCAACAATCTGCTTCCTTCACTGCCTGATCTAATAAGGGCAATTAAAAAATCACGGAGCGTTACAAAAAAGTGCACAATTAGTGAGTCCCGCTGGGATGTTTACAGTTTGTTCTTGCAACTTATAGCAAGTCAAGCAGGTTCATTTTGTGGTAAGTGGTGGGTAAGTTTGGGGATGGACTATTACTGGAGATTTTTTTAATTAGCTTTCCTCTGTATTTGATGGAATATTTGATCTAACTTCTGTAAATCAAGTTCCTTAACTTTAGTCTAAAGAACCACCAAGTTGAACATCTGCGACTGTGAATCTTTATACTCAACTGGTTCGTTGAAACAAAATCTTGGTCTGGATTTGTACTGAACCAGAACTTTATACATCTGCAGAGAATCCTGCTGGGCACCGATGGGGAACCGTAGCTGTGGTGTTAATGTCCTGGTTTGATTACCTCTGAAGCCTCGTCTAGGTTTGGAATATCGGCTAAGATAACTGTTTCTCCAGGCCAAACAGGTATGCATTACCTCTGAAGCATGCAAACATGCATTACCTCTGAAGCATGCAAACATGCATTACCTCTGAAGCCTGCCTGTGTTTGGGAAATCGGCTAACCCAGGTGACAGGGAACATTCCCAGAACTTCAGCCAATGTTATTTGAAGGTCTTCTCAAAATTGGCAGAGGACATTCTTACTGTAACATTAATGAAATGTCATTTCTATGTTTTACCTTTTAACAAGAGTTCTCTCAAGGTCATCGCGATAACATTAGTACTTGAACATCCTTCTAATACAATTAATGTTGAAAAATGTTATTTTATTATAAAATATTGTTTTATAGAAGTGCTGTATGTGTATATTGCAAATACACTGCTTGCGTTGAACCTGTGACTTTTCCCGCTGCTAATGTTCTGGGAATATCAGGAAAACAGGATACTTTGAATGTTTCCATACCTTGAACTCAACATTTAGTAAACGTTCCTCAAATGAAAGATTGTTAGTGGAGAATTCAGGTATCTGCCTTTCCAGAATTGGCCATGGATGGTCAGTGGGTATCAATGTGGTCTCACCTTCAGACTTACGGGATTTTGAATCCTGCTGCAGCTATATGTGTGTCCTTGTCAGAAATGGACGATTCAGGTCCAGAAAATCAAAATCCAGACCAAGATTTTGTTTCAACCAATCAGTTGAGCATAAAGAGTTACAGTCATAGAATACTGGTTGGTAGAAAAAAAAATCTTGGTCAGGATTTTTACTTTATAGACCTGAAATGTTCACCTCTGCTCCCTGGTCACTAATGCAGTATTCCCTGGCTTGGTCCTCGGGGACCTCCAGATAGTCCAGGTTTTCGCTCCCTCCCAGCTTCCTGGGCACCGCAAGGTGGCTGACAGTGACTGTGACTGTGACTGTGACTGTGACTGTGACAGTGACTGTGACCCCAAGCTTGCTTTCACCTGCATATGTGTCTTATGGAGAGTGAGATGGGGTAAAGTGAAAAGAGAATGTCCCCACGAGGATTAATGAAGAATTACTATTCTGTTCTAAAGCTGGGGAAAGAAAATCCAAGTTCCAAGACATTTTAATTCCAAGAGATTAAAAAAAAAAAAAAAAAAAAAAAACAGGCCAAAAGGGTTGGACAATCCAAGAGGACCCAGGGCAACCCCATAAAATGTGTGGGAGACTCATCTTTTAGCTAACAGTAGATAGCAATCTTGCACCCATCAAGAATGACTCTCCAGTAGAAAAATAGGGGTCTGTATAGGTGTCACTGTGATAAAGTTATATAAATAACAGAGCAGATATGAAGGTGTGATGACACAGTGTTTAGCAGAGTGGCCTCACATATCCAGCGTTCAGGGTTTTGATTCTTGCCCTCAGGTCTGTGTGTGGAACCTTTGCACTGCACCTTCACTGGATTTCCTCCCCAATTCCAAACACATACAGTTAACTGAACTGGTGCCTCTAAATTGCCCATAGTGGGCGAATGCAGATGAGTGTGAGTCCTGCGATGGGCTGGCATCCCATCCAGGGTGTCGCCTGCCTCGTGCTTCATGAGATCAGCTCCAGGATCATTCCGGCATGGAAAACAGACTTATGGATGGTTCAATCCGAGAAAATAAATACCTGTATGAAGAATCTGTGTCCAACCAACCACAGAAACAACAGTGTTGATGAAAGCACAACGCAAAGGAGCAGGGAGGAGAGAGCAAGTGCAAGGAGAGCTGGGCAGGATGGAACCAATATTGAGGTCCGACCCCAGAGGAAAAGTCGTCAGAGATCCTGAATTTCAATCAAGGTGTTAAGGTGAAAGGTTATCATCAGTTCCTCTCTGAGAATTTAGATGAAATAGATGGACTGCAGTTACACAAATGCTTTAATTAAAAAGGAGATATGATGCTTGCAAAGGGCAGTAGTACCACGTATTGCTGGCGGTTCCAAAAAACAGTGTAACTGCATTTAACCCTGAAGTAGACAAAACCTGCTGAGGAGTTTAGCTCTGCTGTGCTGGAGGTGTGATAATTGGCCCATATATAGAGGTTTAAAGCTGCAGTACAGCAGTGATGGAGAATGCAGCCATGTGTCCTCAGTCAGGAGTGCAGTGAGCGCGCAGAAACAAACAGGATGAGCCACGCCTCTGGAAGCAGCTACGGCGACCCTCTCATCAGCCTGACAGCAAAGGCGGCTCGGCGGAGGTGACTGGCACCGTGACGCTCATGTGGCTGCTGGGACGCAGTCGCTGCTTCTGCATGACTTCTGAAAACTGTTTTAATGAAAGGCTCATGTAACGTATTTAGGTTTGTGATTAAGGTAGTGCAGTAGCGCAGCTCCACAGAAATGATTTTGCTATAACCTTCGATTCGCTCTGACCTCTAACTGTGTGCTGGATTCACACAGCTCACAGGCACTCGGGTACTGTTTGCACAGCTATTTTGTGGGGATCTCAATGGCGTAGGTTTGGTTTCTGTATTGGTAGCGACCAAATCAGCTCCGAAATCCCCCGAAACACATGGTACTCCAACTGTATTGTTAAACACAAGTCCCTGCTGTCCATATTCAAGTCTATGCCCTTGAGAGATCTTCTAAAACTGAGTACGTTTGCACATTTAATTATGATCATTGCCTCTACAGTGGGATTGTGCATGCATTTGCGCACTAATGTGCGTGCAGGCAACAGCCGTGCACCTCGACGCGGCATGTGAGAAGCGCGTGTCTATGCGATTTGCGTGCGTGTGTGTGTGTGTGTGTGTGTCATATGAACCTGCCTCCTATATGTGGGGGTCTAAACCCCGTGGGGTGGGTCCAGCCTGCACTGTGGGAGGGGGGGAGGAGTGGGTTTGCGGGAAAAGTGGCTAGAGACTGGAGAGAGGATCGGATGTGGGAACATGTCTCTGTGCTCCTCAGAATGTAGAATGAGAGAGAGGGAGAGAGGGAGAGATAGAAAGAGGGAGAGAGAGGCATGCTGCACTGGTGTTAACTAAAGCCCTGGTTTCATTGTGTGCACTGGAGGGAGTGAGGGAGACAGGGGGAGGGAGAAATACGGGTAGGAGATTAGATACCATTGGTTCATCAGCACAGGGGGTGTGGCTAGGCATTCAATGAGTACCCCTATCCCCCGCCCCATTAGGATTGGGAATAGTTATCATGTGAGATGAGGGGAGGGGGACTTTTGAGTGTGTGTGTGTGTGTGTGTGTGTGTGCGCGCGTGTGCATACATTTGAGTGAGCGTGTGTGTGAGACAGCAGGGAGGGGGAGCTCCAGGCATTCAGATAGGTCTCCTCCAACACTGCAGTCTTTTCTCTCCTCTGAGGAAGCTGACTACATAGCCAACTCATTATCTGTGGCCATGACCCTGTCCAGGAGCCTGTCCGCACCTGCGTGTGGACCGTGAGGAGGAGGAGGACGAGGAAGAGGGCATCTGTCCCCAGCAGGCTCACCGGCGGGACTGGATCGGACCGTACCTGCATTAAGGGGGGGGGGGAGATTGTAGGACTGAGCTACAGGAAAAGTGGAGGCAGGAGCTAGCAAGGGGACAGAGAGAAGGAGAGAAAGCGAGAGGGAGAGAGAGAGCAAGACAGCTGAGAAACAAACAGGTTTAGAGGAGGTAGAAGATCTCGGTGAGCAGCAGCAGGATGCACACGCCTCTGCCTTTATGTTTCCAGCGTCTTAATTTCCATTTTTGCTTGATTAACCTCCCTTCCTCTCTTCTCATCCCTTGCCTCTCTGAAGCTCACTGATTCTGCCGCCCCTGGACAAACTTTGTGTCCCTGGAGGGGTGTGGAGCCTCTGAAGGGAGGCAGTGCCAGCTGCTGGAGTGAGGACAGTGTGAGCGAGGAGGTGGGCAGGGTCTGGCTCCCTCTCGTAGCCGTCTCTGAGTGAGCCGGCAGGGAAGACCTGAGGAAGGCGCGAAGTCTGTTGGCCAGCACCGGTGGAGACCCGCGGGGATTGATAGCTGTCGAAATGTGGAGGTCCTCCTGTTGGCGTGACAGGGAGGAAGTACAAGGAAGTCAAATTATTCAGACTGGGATGGCATGAGGTTGAAGGCTGAAGAATCTGGCAAATAATGTTAAACTAATCCAGGGATTTGTTTGAAACCAGTGTTGCTGTTGGAGAGACGGATCAAGTAGTTTGTAAGAATCTGCTGACTCTTGGTTCGACTGGCACAGTGGCGATCAGCAATTGTGTTCCGGGGGCCCGGACTGGCATAGGGTTGCGTGACACGCCAAAAATGATCTGAAGTAGCTGGGGTGTCTGTCACTTAGCGGTTGGACCCCAGTTAGCCTTTGGCTGAAGGTGCGCCGTTGGGGACCAGGGCTGGGCTCTGCTAGAGGAAACGAGGCCTGGTGCCCCTGGCCTTGTAGGGTCAGCAGAGGTTCCCAGAGGAACTCACCTAGAGTAGGGACCCTTCGGCCCCCCGACCTGGCCGACCCGATGCGGCGCTCCAGCACTGACGAGTCCCCCTACCGCCGCAGCCCATCCCTGGACAGCAAGCCTGGCTCCTCCCCCCCAAACTCAGGCTTCCACCGCTATGGCAGCGAATACGAGTACAGCAGCCGGCCCTTCTGCTTCGGGCTCCGCACGGCCCCGGGGCCCCAGGCGGCCAAAAGCGGCTATGGCTCCACCAAGGGCAAGAAGTATGTGGTGTTTTACCTGGACTTGTCATTCATTTTCCTTCTAGAGCTCCGTCGCTGCAGAATGGCGGAGGGCTGCCTGAGGGCCCTGCGCTATGGCATGGTCTTCTTCAACCTGCTCTTCTGGGTGAGTACCAGCCTTCCTCACTGTCATCGCTCAGACCACCCAGGGTCTTCTACCCTCCCCACCCTGACCACCTTAATGCTCCTCACCTTCTTCAGCACCCACGTGATGGCTAATCAGGAATGTGTGTGTGTGTGTGTGTGTGTGTGCGCGCATGGGACACTGCACAAAAATGTGTCAGGTCACAGATGAATGGGCATACCTGGGTCCGACTCTGAGGATGAGTTTGAGTGTGTGTATCTGTGTAGGTGTGGATATATAAGTATGTGTGTGTTTATATAAGAGTTTCCAGTGTGTTTGTATGTATGTGTGGATCTCTGCTGCTTCCCGAACTTGACGATATGCATGAGAGACTGTGACAGACCGTATGCTGAGTGCACTGGAACGGATCGGAACTCGCTGACGACAGAAGAGTCCAACTTCCTGATTCCCACACGCCGGGAATCTAGAGCCAGACATTACTTGTACATTTGAAACCGGTGGCATATGAAATGCGACGGGGCTCAAAGGGCTGGAGGCTGCCAGGGAACCTTCTGGTTCTGTGTGTCTGGTCGTGATGGAAATTACCTCCTCAGCTAGAATTTCTCGGTTGAAATCTGATTTCTGCATAGGTTAAGCATAAACTAGTAACCATATTGCAGCATGAATATAAGCTTACTTTACTCTCTTTAACCTTTTTAAAGTGTTAACTACCACCTCTTGCCCAAATTTAGTTTTGATGGTAGAGATGGTTAATGCCTGTGTACAGTTGTCAAAAACCATCTATAAGTAATTAATAATCCGTTTTAACTGTAATATTAAATTTCTGGATGTGCAGCCTGTCACTTTAACCCAGCTCAGGCTCCTGCATTTCAGGATAATCTCTGACCTCTTAGCTTAACTGAATTTGTGATTATTTATTCTGCACTCAGGGCTCTGTGGTGTTTAGCTAGTGCTGGATTGAGACTGGCAGGTTCACTACTGTAGTTATTTCCTGTTGCTGCTGTATTGCCAGTCACAGCTGGCAGGTGATATAACTCATGGCATGATATAAGCTGCAGAGCGCAGGAGAAGCGCATCACTAGTCGAAGGCATCCTGGAGTCCCAAAATTCATCCATTATTCATTGCTTTGCGGGATATTGAGACTGTAGGTTTATGTGTTAGGAAAGTGGTAAAAAGTGAGACTATCTGGGTATTAATTTCACTGCGGGTACTCCTCCCTCTCCCCCCCCCGAAAAGAAAAAAACATCCTCCACAACAATATGCATCAGCATTAACATAATATTATTAAGGTAATGCGCTCAAAATCGAATTACACAGGCAAAGCGTTCCGCTGTATTAAAGGTGTACTCCTCTATTAACGTGTGGTTTGTGTGCCAGCGTGTGTCCTTTGCTGCATGCTGATTTTGCTGCATCCTGTTGTTAAATGTTTCTTCATGCTTCAGACAGGGTCTGTCATTGATATTATCTACGTAGCTGTGTGAACAGCAGGCGTGCCTGTCTCACTGACTGCGCCTTGCTTGCCGTTCTGGATGTTAACATCTCCGCCTGTCTGCTTTACCTGCTACCTGGACTGCCGGATGTTAATGACTCTTCATGTGCTTCTGACATTGTTGGTGTCTGTTTCCTCTCTAAAAATCCCATCTGTACCCTAGTGTCTATTTGCGAGGATATTTTTTACCTCTGTTTCGATAATCTGTCCCTTAGAGCAGAGAGGCAGAGAGACTGAATTGTGTATACATGCAGTAAATCTCATCCTAGTAGCAGTTACACCACAGAAAACTGCAGATAGCGACAAATAATTTATTTTTCACTTTGGCAGGTTTGGGCTGTTGGGGGGGGGGGGGGGGGG
>JAODJU010000007.1:13916138-13926502 GCA_026776725.1 Gnathonemus echidnorhynchus | reverse complement strand
GTGGGGGGGGGGGGGGTGGGGGGGGGGGGGGGGGGGGCCAGAAGGATGTAGCTGATGAGAGGCTAAGCCAAAAGTCATCAAGTGTGCTGGCGGCTTTGATGGCAGCCAAATCTGCATGGAAGACCCCTGAATCTCATAATGGACCAGACCCATCAGACACAGTCTATCCAACGGCCAATTCATCAGTGGTGCAAAGCTCTGTTCCTGGCTATTAAATGCAAAACATGTCTAAACTATGTAGATAGAATATCAGGCTGTGGAATAATTTGCTTGTAAATATTCAATTTGGCCTTTCACTGGGGCTGTTCTGACAATAAGTAAAAAATTAATTTATACCTCGAGTCTCAAATTCAAAACCTGAGGCTGCCGCATAGGTTATTGCAGCAAACTGTGGTCAATAAGACATTATTTCCAGTGATAGGAAGAAGGGACTTCACCCTTTTTTCAATTCTGTGGTTCTACATAAAAAAACATCGTCTGGACCTAACCAGTCTTTTAAATTACTCAAATCTAGCCTCAGATGACAGACAACACATAGCGGATTTCACTATGTCATTATTTATTCAGCAAAAAGGACACCAGCATGCAGATGTCATGTGGGAAAAGAGCTAAGTATTCCCCGCCATGTGGGCACACTTAGCTTTGCCTCTTTGTATAAACAAAAAATAAACAAACTGGATAGCAAAATTGCAATAGGGCTTCACTGCAGTGGCACTGTGTTTGTTCATCCCCATCACGCCGTGGGAAAAGGGCACAAGAATATTTCAAGTGTCAGGAAAAAAATCTTTACAATTTAAGTTATTCCTTGGGATACAAATTAAACCACGACAAGCCTGCCCATCTCTGCCTTCCAGTTCAAAGGTGGTGTCCTTAAATATTCAAGACCCCACCCAGAAGATTCTACCCATAAATGATTACTGCTTCCATAGGACTTAAACAGATAATAACAGCCACGCACTGCCAATCAAATGCACTTGAGAAGCTGGTCAACAGCAACTGTGGTCACTGCTATAAAAGCAGCACGTTTGGCATTTTGGTGGCTATTCAGGGTTTATCTCAACACCATGCCAAGGAAGAAAGACATCAGCAATAACCTCAGACCGGCGATCACTGAAGCTCGTGAATTTGGAAAGGGTTATAAGGCCACGTCTAAACAATTTTAAACCCAGAAATCTACAGTGAGAAGGATTATTTACAAATGCAGAACATTCAACACAGTCAACCAATCTTTCCAGGAGTGCGTGTCCCAGGTAATTCACCTCAAGGTCAGGCCATAAAATGCTTTGAGAAATAGAAAAGAACACATGAACTAAATCAATGGATCTACATGCTTCAGTTAACATGATAAATGTCACATTTCATGACTCTATAATCAGAAACAGACAAGCGGGGCTGTTATGGAAGGGTATCAAGGTAAAAGCCCATTACGCGTAAGTTTGCAAAGATTTCTGAGGCAATGTCCTTCAGATGGACAATACAAAAGTGGAGATACTTCGTAATGCA
Organism: Gnathonemus echidnorhynchus; assembly: GCA_026776725.1. Classification (NCBI taxonomy): domain Eukaryota; kingdom Metazoa; phylum Chordata; class Actinopteri; order Osteoglossiformes; family Mormyridae; genus Gnathonemus; species Gnathonemus echidnorhynchus. The sequence continues at coordinate 13,924,999 of JAODJU010000007.1, read as the reverse complement.
CATAGAACAATGTGTTTGGTAGAATCCCAAATAGAATATCACCACAAACATCTCATGGTAACTGTCATAGCACAGTAGTGGAGAGGTAATGGAGTGGACAGGTTTTTCAGCCAAAAGACCATGACACCTTATAGTCATTGAGCTGACCATAAATTAGTGTTGTCACGATACCAAAATCATGACACTTGCCTAAAATAATTCGATACTGATACTGAAACAACACCACAGCAGAAAAATAAAACAACAGGAAAATTAATGGATAAATAGATGACAGAACACAGAGCTTAAAATTATTTGTTTTTTTATTAATTTATAAAAAGTAAACTGTGTTTTTACTAGTAAAAAAAATAATTACAGATCTCTACAATTACATTTTGGATATGTGTAATTTCAGATATCTGCAATGTTTTTTTAGAGGTCTGCAATTAAATTCTTACTAGAAAAACTCAATTATGGATATGTGGGCCTGGGATTCTTGCTAGTTAAAATGTATTAGCAGATATCTACAATATTAGCTCTTATTAGTAAGAATTGAATTATAGAAGCCTACAGTATGACTTTTTACTAGTGAAAACTGAATGTAGGCTCTGAGGGGCAAAAATACAATGGATGTTAATGGGAATATATGACTAGTAAAAACTGAATTACACAGCTGTTTAATGCGAATTCTTACTAGTAAAAATATAATACTTACTAGTAAGAATTGCACTGTAGATGTCTTATTCTTGCACTGTAGAATTCATATTCTTGAAAAATTACATTTCTACTAGTAAGAATTAAGGGTAACGCTTTACATTAATTGCACCTTCATTAAGTATTCATAAAACATTCATAAACATCATGTATGTATACCTTAACATCATAACATCCCTTAACAGCTGTAATATACATGAATAACAAACATTATATAATAATAACAAACATTATAATTGTATAATCATGTAATGTTTGTTATCAAAGTATATTAAAGCTGTTAAGGGATGTTAGGATGTTAAGGTGTACTTGCGTGCTGCTTATGAATGTTCTATGAATGCATTATGAATGCGTTATAAAGGTGCACTGAATGTTCTATGAATGTATAATGAATGCATTATGAAGGTGCACTTACTGTACTGTGTTACCAAATTAAGTTATGCCGAGTAAGCTTTATATTAAAAAAAGACAATTTGGCTTCCCAAACACACATTCACATAACAGTAATAACAGTTTTATTGCCATGTAAATAGTCTGTAGGGTTTACAAAATACCCCAATGCATTTGATGTAGCTAATTTTAGGTTTATAATGGAATAATGTAGATTTACCATATGATTTCTTGCTTGAGTCTGAAAGTGTGGGTGTCACGCCAGGTGAGTTAGCAAACCCTGTTAACAAACATGAGCTGTTAAGGTACAATGTTGAGAAACTTAGACTATAGTTGAATGAGAAATGTTATTTTTCTCACGTGACTTATTAGTGGTTCTTTGTTTACTCTTTAGCACTATTTAGTCTAATTAATAGGCTGTTTTGACATATTGGAACACAATTGTTTCACATCTATTTTATTCAAACAGGAAGTGCCACTGAACGAGTCAGTGAACGAATCAGAACGAGTCCTTTAGGTGAACTGAATCAAATGAACTGGGTCCAAAAAAAAGAGTGATTTTGCTTTTCACTACTCTCCTGTCTGTGAAAGCTGTAGGGTGAGAGAGAAAAAAATGGTTGACACGCCCAATGTACCTGCAGGGTTGGGCGGGAAGGCTGAGCTGCTGAGCCACTGTGATGCAAATCATAGGCAATACTCTTAAAGTACCAATACTCTTAAAGTACCAATACTAATAAATCGGAAAATAGTGAATGTGAGGTCATCTGCCCGACAGCTAATACTTAGCTAGAATCACAAGCATACCAGCAAATCTGCAAGTGAATGTTTTGAAAGGAAAGGAATGAAGCTTTTGGAATGGCCAAGTCCAGACCAGAACCTCAATGAGATATTGTGATGGGAAATGGCTAAAATTAACAGAAAATTATTACTTAAAGGTATTGATTTTGAAGTTGGTTCAGCTAAAGTGGAATGTGTTATGTGTTTGTCACCTGAGGGTAGATTTACCAAATTTTAGGGCCACTTTTATACTGCTGTTATTATCATCTAACCTCCGTACCGCCTGGATGATGAGACAGATGTAAGCTTGTCAAAACTTTTAGTCTTTTAAAGGGTGATAGTGGTGAAATTTGAGTTTAGTCCTATTTAACCAAATAATTTTGTATGAATGTTCATATTGCGAACCCATTAAATATCTACATATTATGATATAATAATGTATATATTTAACTGTATTAACCCAGAGGGTAATGGTTATATGATAACTGTGTGGGTGCCATGTTTATTAAACAATTTATCTACTGTTTTGCCACCCATGAGCTGAATTACCCAAATATTTTCACATTTACTGCTTCCCTTCACACGAAACCCAAACAGTATCCCCAGCAGAGACACACATGTTGCCGGAACAGACGCCACCGGCGCACAAAGAGCACTGCTGCTAGCTAATGTGACCACCAGAGCCGTAGGTAGGTGCTCAGCGGCTTGAAACGCCCAATAATGCACTCAATTACCGTCTCTCCGTTATTAATCTCATTAGCACCGACTTGGCATTTACACACAGCAGGCCCTGCGGGGGAGCCGTATTGAAGTTCTCCCTTCAGAAGTCGTCTTTATTGGCATTGAAACTAGGTCACAAAACAGCAGTCGAGTAGCTTAGCTATCACAGATGAGGGGTCCGAGGCAGTGAAGTCCGTGCCTCAGCTTTCAATTACGTTTTTTAATACAGCGACGCTTACATGCATCGTTACGTTGATCTCCCGTGCCGCATCCCATCCGATCATGATCTCATTGTAGTTATTTTCACTCCCGAGCGCCGTGTGTCTCAAACAGGTTGACGTTGGCGCACGGTGTCAATGGCTGCGTTACCTTTGCGCAGGTTGAGCTCTGCGCGAGCAGGATTTACATTTCACAGGATGTAATCGGAGCAATTTTAGAAGGGAAACAGGGACATCGAAATTCCACAACTAGGGCAGGAGGGATTCGTGATGGAAGCTGTGTGGGTCTGTGCCACAGGGAAGCAGATGCTGCAAACAGGATGGCGGCTCCCCAGCGTGTTTCAGTGCAGGGCCTGCGAAAGGCTGAGCACTGAGACACTGACAGGCGGTAGCACTGTCCAGACTGATGTGATCACATTGAGAATTTAAAGGATGAAATCATCAGACAGAAATATAGGCCTCTATAAATGAGCGGTACAACAAAAGGATTAGTGTAGATACTGGCGAGTTACAGCAGGTGCATCGAAGGCCCACATCAGCACTGTGAACATGGAGCTGTTTGAGTTACTACTGAGTGCTTCTCTCAAGTGTCCAGTGAAAAAATAGGCTGATGGTCACTGATGGTCTCACTAGCAATTTGTAGCTTGACATAAAGATGTATTTTATGATTCCAGAGAAGACCAAATAGAGAAGAAGAGAGGAAAGACCTTTTAGGGTAGGGTAGGGTGGATAAAAAAAAACTGCAGGAGCAAGCACCAGGGATTTAATAGTTTTTTCACAATTGTTATTTATGTTGTTGCATTACTCAGCTAAATAAAAGTCACCATAACGGTCAGTTGTTTCAGATTTGACAGACAGAGTTACGGATCCTGTGAAAGGGAGCCGGCCTCTGCTCCAAGATAAAGAGTGTTTGACTTTGCTGTGAGCTGCAGGGCACCAGGCCTGGGCCACGTCACGAAAAGAGGAGCCGAATCTCCACGGTAACACCCTTGATCGATGGCTATTGAAAGTCAGAGGAGTCGGCTGTGAAAACAAAGCGTACTTAAGTGAGGCAGAGGCAGTGGCTTTTTCGTTCAGGGTGCTTGGAGGCCATTTGGGGTTTCGTCGTCCGGTTTTGTGCCTGTGGTTTGAACCTGATCCAGCCCTCACCCAGGCATTGGCCTCAAGTTGTGAAAAAGATGCAATTACAGCAAGTAGCAGCTGACCCTTATTCCATGGACTCGGCTTGGGAGCAAAATGGAGCTACTGTACTTCTGTCAGTCACTATTACAATGACAGTGTTGTTTTGTTTAGACTACATAGGCAGAGAGCGTTTGCTGGCTTCATGGTTCAAATGGATTCTGTAGAAAGTGCTGTGACTGCCGATAGACTCAGAATGGTGTTTTGGGCTATTAGATGGGTAAAATGTGTCCTGAAGATGCTTTTGGATGTTTTGCAACAGGGAATTCTGAGTATGGTACTTGACTCAAATTGGCTGTACACATAGTGCATGAGGTAGTTTTCTTGAATCAAACAGGATTTGAAATGTTTTTTGGAGTGTTTTAAGGTTATTTACACGAGTGAAATGGGTTTTGGAACTGCGTCTGTGAGAAGGAGCAGCTGTATATGGAACAACATCTTTATTATAATTGTATATGTTCAACAAAACCTTTTTTTGACTTTAGGGAGCTCATAACTGCTTAAATACACAAACATAAGCATACACACACAGAGAGTCACCACACTGTCCTCTAAGTGATATCTCCCTTGGCTATAAAAAAAGATTGCTCGCTAACACAGACATAAATCCTTTCTTTCAGTAGGTGGGGGAGGGAAGGGTGGAAAGTAAAGATACAAAGACATAGAGCAAGCGAGAGAGAGGAAGGTTGATGTTGTAAAGATGAAGGAGGATAAACTAGGGGAAATAAGAGATGTGGGAGGCGGTTGGACTGACAGAGACGGTTGCTACGGCGTTATGCATTTGAGTTCAATAGTCACGCTCCCTGCGGCAGAATCTGCCTATAAATGAACAGTTAACTCAGGTTCACTGTCAGAAAGGAGAAGTTCCGCAGGTGGACAGCAGGTGGCATAGTGATTAAAACCTTTGGGTCAAAGGGTTGTGCTGCTATACTTTAGCAATTGGTATTTGCCCTTTTTTAATAATGGGTTGAGTAGGTGGGTGATGTAAGGGTGTATAAGTTTCTTTATCTGACACCATATGCCACTCATGGAAATTTCCTTTTCACTTTAAGTGTGGTTACATTAGCAACCTTTTCACCATCCCTAAGACAACGTACCAGCTCACTAGCCGAATCTCAATAGCTGCACGGATATAATTGGCTCCATGATAATTGGCCCCACGGTCATATTAATGAACAGTAATAACATTCCCACAAATAATACCTACCTGTTTACTATCCAGTAAAAGCATGGTCAGTCCAGTGATACCTACAGTACCTGTCAAAAGTTTGGACTCGCCATGCTACCTGCAGAGGAGAGTGATAGTCACCTGACCTGGCCACCTGACCTAATCTCAGTAGAAATGGTTTTGGAGAAACCATTTGGAGAAATGAGTTTGATCAGAGAGTGAAGGAAAAGTGGTCTCCTTCAGAACAGCTGGAAAAGCATCCCAGGAGGCCACCTAATGAAACTGGCATAGAGGAAACAGTAGTGTCAGCCAGTCCCTGGAGCAATTGGGGTTAAGGGCCCAACGGTGGCATCACTCTGCCAACCCAGGGATTTGAACCAGCAACCCACAGAGCTGCCCCATCCCATTTTTTGTTTAATATTTTTTTGGCCAGTGCATGAATCCATTTGTGTTATTTTATAGTTTTGATGTCTTTATAATTGTTCTGAAATATAAAGAATAGTACAAATTCACTGCCTTTCAATGGGCAGGTGTGTCCAAACTTTTGACTTTTCACTGTATTCACTAATCACATGGTTATGACCTATCCATTACCTGCGTGGCTACAGTGAAAAATGGTTCACTGTAGGCATGCAGTTAGTGGATAGGTAATTAGCGGTTCCCTAATCACATGACAAATGTAACGAATTGTGCCGTAATCACATGGCAACCGTAATTACCTGTTCACTAATCATGTTGACAGTAATTGGTTGTTCATTGAAAAGTTTGCCCTGTTCACACAAAATATCCGCTGATTTAGCGTTTGGTCATGGTGTGCATCGAACAAGCTTTGTGGGCAGGGAGGGCGGCTCCTGTTCTGGAGTAGCTGTTTGTCTCCCAGTATGCATTGCATGTGACAGTTTGCCCTTTGAATCATGCTCTGTTTACTCTGGTTAACAGTTGCCGATTACACTGCCTCCCCCTGATAACTATCCAACAGCCTGACTTTGTCAGAGTTGGGTTCAGTCATTTCTGTAGAGCAGCACCAGTGACTGCTCACTGAGTCCTAAATACAACTTAAAAGTAACAGCTTCTTCAGACTGGAGTAGAAAATTTAGAACACTAAGTACTTGAGCTCCAATTGTAATGCTAATATCTCTAATACTGCAATAAAATGCTACAGCACTTGAACCTGAAGACGGCTTGTATTTAGTGTCACAGGGAATAAAAGTGTGTGTGTTTAAGCTTATGATTTACCAGCAATTGATGCAGGTCCTTCAAACGCGTGTATAACAGATCCGAGTCAAAATTAGAGACGGATTACAGACTATAACCATATTGGTATGACTGCTTGGGGACATGCTGGCTATTGCTTTAACGTGAAGGGCCGAGTGTTTTTCCTGTCTGTGTCGGAGTTGTCTTTGCTGATTCAACTCCGGAACCACTGTGCTATGGCCTGATTTGCTTGATGCTGAACTCCTTTGAAATATTCAAGACTTCCTTATTATCTGCTGCCTGAAGTCTTTCATTACTAGATTCCCAGGCCTCCTGTGACCAGTCCCGCTCTGTCTCTTCTTCTGTATTAGTCATTTACACAGTTTATTTGCATACTCTGAAATGCCAGAGGTCCTATACTAAAACAAATGAGCAATGAAGTAGAGCAGGACTGGAGAGAGCAGAGACAGGCAATGGAAGAAGATGCACTTACAGACAGGTACATGAATATGAATACACACACACACACCTGCACCTGTGCACATTAAAACACACACATTCACGTATATGAAAGGAATTAGTGAGCTGGAAATAACTTTATTGTAGGACTTTATGTAGCTAGATTGAATTAGGCATTAGTGTGAAAAGCCCTTAGAGAGACCGCAGCTTTATTGCCACTTGGAGGAAAATAACTCTCTTGAACACATTCACCTGCTAATGAGTCCCAAATTTGTCTTTTAAGTTGAATTTGCATTCCTTTTTTCCTTTCTTTCCCTTTCCTTTTTTCTAGGTGTGTGAGTATATTCACCTCCTAGATTTAAGGCTCCTTGATTTGTATCAATGTATCCAGCTCTGTGTCAGTTGCCCCAGCTCCATAGCTCTTCCTCCAGCTCTGTGTCAGTTGCCCCAGCTACATAGCTCTTCCTCCAGTTCTGTGTCAGTTGCCCCAGCTCCATAGCTCTTCCTCCAGCTCTGTGTCAGTTGCCTCAGCTCCATAGCTCTTCCTCCAGCTCTGGGTCAGTTACTCCAGCTCCATAGCTCTTCCTCCAGCTCTGGGTCAGTTACTCCAGCTCCATAGCTCTTCCTCCAGCTCTGGGTCAGTTGCACCAGCTCTATGTTTCTGGCAATATAATGTGGAAAACAACCAAAATTGCTTCCTGCCACTCATTTCCACTATATTGATTTAAAATGGACCAGCATACATATAATGGCATAGAAATATAATAGAAAAATAACCATTTAAGACTGACTGGGGAGTGTATTTATATTTGTGTCTCTTCCGAGTGGCTCCAGGCTGTGGCTGGCAATGAAGTACAGAACCAGAAATCAAGCGCAAACCAGTCTTAGCTTTTCATTCGAGAAACATCTCCCTCGAGATTACAGCAGTATCGATTGTTTTTCACCATACTGCCCCTCCAGGCTCCTACTCAGATAAACAGTCCGATTTATTTATAGGGGCTGCAGTTACATTTAATTCAAAAGCACATGTTAGGCACGTAGAGCATAAGCTTGGTGAGACACCAGGATCTGCATCCATCCCTCCAAGCCTTCACTCATATAGGCCGAAATTCCTCCAGGCACTGTGAGTTTGGTTTAGCTTTCAGAGGAATTAATGTTGGGGTAGCTTCCCTCCACAGTCCTCGCTGTCTCGCTTATCAGTAGTCACGCCACGTGCCATTTAATGAGTTACAGCTTTAACTAGCCCCCAGTCGCTGGTAATGCTGACGTTCAATGGGCTTATTTGCAAGAGGTCCCGTGTCTGTGTGAGCACGGGAACCATCAGAGGAGCACAGTGCAAACATCAGGGCACCCAGATTGTCCCCTAGCTGTGACCCAGTTTATTTTCTAGGTCCCACTTTTGCCTTTGACATCTAAAACCTGCAACAGGAAGATTATAGAACGGGAGGAGATGGCTGTTCTGGGAGCACCGTGAGACCAAGTCCCTCCCCCAAATCGACGGCTCAGTCTTGCACTCTGCCGTTTATGAGGGTCGCTCCTCTGATTCACTAATTGAAATGACTTTGCTTCACATGACGAGCCTCAATTACCCATATGGGTGCTCAGGTCTGCCTGTAATTTCACTGTTCACTCCCGTGTAGCAAAACACAGGGTGCCTTTCGGGCTGGCTGTAGTCAACAAACTGGGTATTGTTTTTGCTCCATTGACCTGCCTCCTATGAGAGTGGCCCTGGCGGCACAGAGCTCATCTCTGACCGCGTGTGCATCCAGAAAGCTACGCTGTCAGGAGGATGTAGATGAGAGTAATATGCAGATATTTATAGAGAGCAGCTGCACATTGCCAGCAAGTAACAGGTGGATAGCGAACAAGGGCATGGACTGGTGACACAGAGGTCGCTGGCTCAGGACAAATGTCCCTCAAGCACGTCTTGCTACAGAAACCCCTGAGAAAAGTGCAGAATTGCTCCCGTAAAATGACCAGCTGTGCCGATTCTATGCTGCTTTGGCTAAAAGTGCTTGTCTTAAGACTATGTTATAAATTTTTCTGTAATTTCCTGCCTCGGT
>JAODJU010000007.1:13905966-13916086 GCA_026776725.1 Gnathonemus echidnorhynchus | reverse complement strand
CCCGCCACTCTCCACCCCCTACCGCAGTCTCCGCTATAGGCAGATAAAACAAGGACTTCATTTCTCCCTTCTGCATGTCAACAGGCTTTCCCAGTAAAATGAGCCTGGTACTGTTTATACCATGTTCATACTCACAAAATCTCTACTTCCCTTCCACAAACAAGTGTCCATCAGGGACAAACATCGTTAATGAGGCTGGGAGCCTCGAGAATCTGTGATCTATTCAAAATGCAGAGGCGCTTAAAGGTCAAGTGTGCAAAGTGCCTTCTCTGGGGGCCTTGTTTAATGCTGTTAATAAAAATCACAGATGTTTACACGCATGTGTTTTAAATGCATATTCAGATACATTTATTAAATCTTTCCACTAGACAATATGGTCCCAATGTAGGATTAAAATGTGAAAAACAAAGAGAACATTGTTCTTAATCTTTCAATCATTTCAATCTTAATCATTGTTCTTGGTCTGCAGACACATCAGTACTATTTTAGATAAATGTTGTGAGCTAATATTGTAAGCACTTCATTTTGTTTTTATGTATTGGAATGTTGACATTAAATGGTACTTCCACTGCAGAACTGTCCCGTTTCATTGAACACGGAGTAAAATATTTGCCTATTAAATGGAGTGTTTTCAGTAGAATTGTCATTTTTGTCAACACAACGTTAAGAGTTTGAACAAAATCTTTAATGTTGGTGATACAGTAACGCTGACATGTCTCCAGTGTCACTTACCAGGGAATAAACTATGGTTTTTGTTGTGAAATTAAACCTGTCAGCACCCATTAAGAGAACTATCCATTTTCCAGATGTTTCTGAACATGGGAAGATGTTTGTTTCTGTCTTCAGTTACACTGGCTTGCACTGAATGAGCTGCGGTTTTTATGTTTACCAGCCAGATTGATGCCTTGATCTTTCTAGCCGTGCAGAACGATGGGATTCTAGCCTTGTTTTTACAGTCTCCATTACAGTCCTTTGTGTATAACTGAGAGAAAAAAATATTCCTTCCCTTTCCTGGTTTGGGTGGTTGACTGTGTGATTGAGCGTGAATGAGAGAGTAAAGCTCACCGTCTATGAGACACGTTTATTAGGATTTTTCCCTCTCTTTTTTCCTCTCCCAGCTAGGTGGCTGTGGGGTCCTTGGGGTGGGGGTGTGGCTGTCGGTGACACAGGGAAACTTTGCCACCCTCTCCTCCTCCCTACCCTCCCTGACTGCTGCGAATGTCCTCATTGCCGTGGGGACCATCGTCATGGTGATAGGTTGCCTGGGGTGTGTGGGGGCAGTCAAGGAAAGTCGGCCCCTGCTTCTGAGTGTGAGTATCCTGGATGTCTGTCTGTCTGTCTGTCTGTCTGTCTGTCTGTCTGTCTATCTATCTATCTATCTATCTATCTATCTATCTATCTATCTATCTATCCACAGTTCTGAAATTATTTTTTCACTTATTGTTCGCAATGTTTTTGGAAAATTACGTTTTCACCCAAGTCAGGCTATGATTATAAAGTACCTCTCTCAAATATTGGTAGATGCTGTCTCTCTTGCACACACAACGCACCCTTAGGGGCAACCGTACCGGCGTCTCCAGATAGTAATTACCATTGATTTTTGCTATTTCTTTCTGTAAGGGTTGTTCTCTTAGCATACTGAATATGTTTCTGAGAAGTTTCATTTATGTCTTCAGTATTGACATATACTGGCTCTGAGCCGGTATCCTGAATGCATTCAATATCATGCGTGCGATGTGGTGGTGGGGGGGGGGGACCAGAGGCTGCCGAAATGGACGAGCCATTATGGGATGGCAATGTGTGGGACGGTATGACTCAGTGGGAGCCTGAGGCCCAGAGGTGTTGCTCTCTCACTCTCCCCAGTCCCAGTCTCACTATATTATTGCTGCCGATGGACGTACATAGCTCACGCCGATAGGACTGGCATGGAAAGAATAGCTTGCAGTTAATGGACAGGATCCCTGGATCAATTTCTCCTAAGCCTTGATTACATTTGTCCTCATCACACTTCTCACTGATAATGATCACAACTGGAACACCTCAGATGCTGGGGAACCATCATTAGCTTGAATGATGACTTTCATTTGGCTGGGGGTCTCACTAAACAAAGAACGGAGGCTTAAAACTGAGCTTGGCTTTATTGTTTGGTAACAGTCTGCATATAAATGTGTAGGTGCGCGAGAAGAGTCGTGTCTGTAGTAGCTCAAAGGATACAATTTAATGGAAGCCTGAAGCAGAATGGAATGGTCGGTGCTGGGGGGCTCTGGAAGGCTCTGGAAGGCAGAAGTTCTGTATCATGAATGGTAGGTGTGAGTAGCGAGTGCGAATAGTGGCAGGAAGTGGAGTCAGGAAGTCTCGTCAAAGGCAAACACCTTAATGACACTGACAAAACCTGAGAAGTTCTCATTTTCACAGAGGTTTTAATATGTTTTTGCACATTTATTTAGAGGCGAGAGCAAATTTATCGTCATTTTGAGGTTCATTATACATGCAGAATTTTAGAAGGTGTTCAGTATTCCATCAAAACATATTGCCACAACTGACTTTCTCACACATGCGTTTTCTGTTCATTCCACTCTACATACAGCTGTCTGTCAGTTAGATGGGGTCTTTATGCCAGGAGGATCTTATCATTGACCTTCACTGATAAAAAAATAAGGTAGTAGAGTATGACTAAAAAGCTTGCCAAAGTAATCATTCATGCTGTGGACACTTCGCTGGTCCATGTGCACCCAAGTATGAAGACGATGGGATTTGCTTGAAGTTGACTTTTCCAGCTTGACACTTCTCATCTTCTCCTGAGCCTTGAACACAAAGGTGAATGTTGAGTAATGAAAAGCACCTCAGGTGTCGTGGACGGTCCCTCTCACGGTGTCGGGATTCCAAAGCCATATAGGGCCATTGAAGTCACCCCCTGCTGGGCCTGAAGGCCGGTCTGTGCTCTTTGCTACTTTCCTTTCTTATCATTTCTCTTATTTCCGCAAGAACACTTCACCTTGCAGGATATTTTTGCAACAGACTCTTTCGAGATTGGCTGCGACTCTCCTGGTGCATGTGCTGCACTGCTGCTTCCCAGTTGGCATTTTTCTCACCCATTATCCTGATATTAATTACAAATGGCATCTTTATTCACATTTTTTAAAGCGTATTAAGACATCAACGCTGTTGATGGTTACAATGCACCGGTGCATTCTATGCTAATAAAAATGTAAATTACGTCCCTTTAACGTGATTTGGTTCATTTGTAACCCTCCCCAAACAAATAGTGCAAATTAAATTAGCTAATTCAACTCACGATAAATCAATTACTGTTTATCTAATTACATTGCTGTTCGATGGCTTGAAACTATTCAACATTCTTTAATTGGACAATTAATTAATTGTAGTTACTTTTAACAAAAACATATTATGAAATGTAAAACAATGGCTAGAATTCAATCAGAAGAACAATGAGGCCCAGTTATTTAGAACATCCTTCCAGAAATTGAACAGGACTGATTAGGAGGGAGTGCCATCATGTCAGTAGCACACTAATAATGTGGATCACAGCTGGAGATTCAGGGTTCACCAGAACACCAACATTTTATATACTTTGTGATAATGAAGGACAGGTTTGATTAAACTAGACTTCCACTTTGTAGGAGACCCACCTCTTACTCAATACATGAAATTTCTAGATTTAATTAAGTTGATTTCATGAAATGAATGTGAATGTGTGCTATGTGAAATAAAGTTCGTAGTTTGTGCATATGAATGATTCTCTAAGCTTATTTTCAGGGTAGGAAGTGTAGCTTATTACGTAATAATTAGCAAGGCATTTAATTATTTTCTCAATGCTAAACTGAGTCACATAAAGCAAATTGCTAGCTTGCTGATTAATACTCTGCCTAGATGTGGCTGAAATGGCCAGTGATCCAAGACCACAAGACTTTACCTGGTCTTTATACAGCTGGATAGAAATGAGCTTTTATGTGAGGGTCACAAATCATACTTAATAGTGGATTCAAGCATTCCCATAATAAGTAATTTACCTTGTCTTGATTAGCAATCCGTATTGCGTCTGTCACAGGCACACTGCCACTCAATCGGAATACTACATCAAAGACTGTATAATAGCTGCATTTAGCAGTAATTCAGCAGAAGGAGCAAATAAAACTAGGAGGGAAAAAAGATTAAACATTTCTGGATAATATCCATAATTTACTTTTTGTCAGATCTTGTTAAGTCTGCAGATAGATAGACTATGGCTGTCTTCAGTACCCAGGCAGCCTGCCTGTCCTCCTGCAGTGAGAGAAAGCATAATCTCACTAAAAACATATAAAGGTTAAGTGAAGGCAGAGTGTGTAAGGAAATGTCTACAGGTTTGTCGTATAAATAATTTATGAATTATTTTAAAAGCCTCATATAGAGGTAGCTGAGCCACAGCAGGAAGTGCAGTGGAGAGCTGCGCTTTGCAGTGCGGAGAAACGGCTTGCGTTTGCTGGATGGTTCAGGGAAATTTCGCACACATTAATAGCAGAATCAAAGCAGATTAATTGTTTCACCCCCATACAGACAATATTCAGTGAGACACTTTGTATTGTATCTATTGAATAGACTGTAATTAGTGTGGCTCTTCCTGTTGTATCATTGAGTAAATTGTAATCAGTGACACAATTCCTGTTGTATCACTGAGTAGACTGTAATCAGTGAGACACTTCCTGTTGTCTCAATTGAGTAGGTTCTATCCAATGAGATACTTCCTGTTCTACAACTGAATAGACGAAACAGTGAGACACTTCCTGTTGTGTCAATTGACTTGACTAATGAGTAAGACTTCTGTTTATTTTGTATCATTTCTGTTTTTGTTTCACCTTCAAGTTGCAATACTCTTATACTGCGTTCCATTTCAACTGGGAAGGCAGAATTTCTGTAACTGGATCGCCCCCTGAAGTTGGAATTCCGACTCGGAAAGTCGGAGGAACCTCAACAATCTCGAGCTAAGAATTCAAGATGGCTAAACCCTTCATCAACAGAAATGATAGCTGTGGTTATATGCTGTTTTTTAGCTCATGTCTTACTGGTGTCTCGTCAAATTCATCATACAGTACTGTCCAGCCTTTGTCTGTGGGCATATTGCTATGGTGTGTGTATTCACAAAATACCACATAATGAGTTGTTATCAACTGGTATTGCTAACAATGGCTAACAATAAACATGGTTTGAACTGGTATTGCTAAATGGCTTTCTGATTTGTGCCGGAACGTGGTTAACTCAGGTGTGACGTCATTCTCAGCTCCAACTTCTGACCTCCGCGGTAAATGGAGCGAAGCTTTAGATAGTGGGAGAAAATCTCATCTCACAAAATTGCAGAAATTAAGGAGCAACTACATTGACACTTCCACCCACTGTTATATCAATAGCCGTATACCTCTATGTAGGGCCTATAAAGTGTAACACTCTCTTCATTTTATATATAATTACAGGGCTATGACACAATATAACGTGCTTAGACAGGATGTGGGTCACACGCATTTTGGAAGTGTCAGATATTTTGCTCTGTGCAACCAGGTTACCAGACATGACCTTGTGGATTTTTTTTTGTATTGCTGATTTCAGCCCTTAATGGAGTACAGTTGATCCTTCCGCACCATGGGGGGGTTAGGGGTGCAGGTCCCCAGCAATCTGGAAAAACCGTGCAAAATGTTTTAGAAGTGAAGCAAAAATATACGAGAACTGCAAGATTCACACTTCCTCCAAAACCACTGTACATGTATTTTATGCATTTTTCAGTTACTAAACATTTTGTGTGTACTCTGTTGGCCGTTGCTTGTCATCTACAACTATCGCCAAATGGTAGCACTTTACTTGGGGGGCCACAAATAATATAGCATTGTGCTATTACATAGGTATTAATTAACCCCAAGCAAAGTCTTAGTTACATACTGATCTAATGTTCGTTGATCATTAATGATTTGTGATGCATCTTTTATCTCAAGCAATTAGTATATTTGTTACTGTATCTGTTAATTCTGTAAACCTTTGTGAACTACTGATGGAACAAATAATGAATAACACAAGTGAAATACTGATCTCATGTTTATTCATCATTAATGAATGGTGATGCATCTTTTATCTCAAGTAGCTACTATATTTGTCGATGATTTTTGCTTCAGTGGTAACTGAGTTACTACTAAGTATTTGTGCCCCCTCAAGTGAAGTGTTTTGCTGAGACCATGATATATCAAAACCGTGATGGGGAAAGTTGTGATTCGAGATCTGAGAATGAAAGATATGAAGAGCCCAGAATAAGGAGCAGGTCTTCCTTTAGCCCCCCAAACAAAACTAATGGGGGAGGGGGCTCTGTAAATCTGGCTTTCTTAAACCAGCCGAGTTTGCATTTGCAGTATTTTATTTGTAAAGCCAGTGGTGCTGCAGCAGAAGCCAGGCTGTTAAAGTGAGTTTAGAGATGTTTCAGCACAGTAAGTGGTTTTACAGTGTAGTCGGTGCCCTCTAGAGTCACAAGCCCCTCCATTCTTAATTTAACAACAGGAGCTTGGCCTAAAGGATACTAGGCAGGTCTGGGTAGAGTAGGGGTTTCCCATTCTGCTGTATGGTTCCACCCAGTTGCTGATCACCATAATGCTCAGGAACAATGAAGAGCAGCACCCCCCTGTTCTGTAGATTACATCTATTATCTTCTATCCAGCCATCCATGTAACACCTTGTCCTGTTCAGGGTTGTGAGGCATCCAGAGCCTATGGTGCAAGGCAGGGAACAACCCAGGATGGGGTGTAAACCCATTGCAGGCCACACTCACATATCAGTCGCACCTCGATTAACCTCAGCATGTTTTTGGTCTCTGAGGGGGTGGGGGTGGACCAGAATACCAGGAGGAAGCCCAATAGCAACAGAGAGAGAACATGCAAACTCCATACATGACATGACTGAGGCGACAGTACTGACCACTGTGCCACCATGCAGCCCCTTTATCGAACCTTAATAGGGCCTATGATTCAATTTGAAATTCCTTTTTTTTTGGATGATCTGGTTCACTGTGAATTAGTTTGAGACCCTTTTAATTGCTGAGTACCTAAAGGCAGTGGCAGAGATAACGGATAATTGTAGTAATAGTAGTATAGTCCTTAAGAAACGGCACTTTGCATGAACTCCCTCAGTAAATATTCAGCACTATAACGGGCAAGTGAGCATTTGTGTATTATGGGATGTTGGATTTTGAAGAATTTGCCAAGAAGATAATTAATGTAAATGAAATTAAAGGTCAGAGGTCGTCATTTCCACTTCCTTCATGTTTAACAGGCAATTCTCTCATTTGATTCTTCCTTTTTCATTATGCGCATTTGACTCTCTCTCTCCACATTAAGTGCTCTCTGTCTAAAACCAAAAAGGGAAAATGTTGCACTGGCATTACTTCATAATGATTTATTTAAAATACTCTAATACAAGGGTCTTGAACTCGTTACTCAGAAGAACGTGCTTCTGCATAAACTTCCTCCAAACGATCTTCTTGATTAATCAATTAGTGAAATCAATTTAAATGTTTTAGACTGATTACTCTTTTTGCCCTAAACCAAATAAACATTCCTTTTTCTATACTTCAGTGATTTGAGAGAAATGCATTACAGATGAAATGGAACTTGGAGCAGTTAAAGCCAGGACAACTTGTTGGCAAGAAGAATCCTGTACTGAGATTGTGTCATTCAATATGGCTGTAAGAGTGTTTCCTTCACTCTCCATAACTTACCTTAACTTCCTCTGTTTTTTTTTGCAGTTCTTCATTCTCCTCCTCCTGATCTTCCTGCTGGAGATTCTCTCTATCATCCTCTTCTTTGCCTATCAAAATCAGGTAAGGATACAGCCCCCAGCCCCTTCTCAGAGTTGATCTCAGTTGAAATGTCAATTTTCCAGAGCAAAGATCGATCTATGCAGGGTGAAACTTCCCCGATTGTGTTTTTGTGTCCTGAAGATAACCTTCCAATTTAATATAGTTTCCATTTACTGGTTTTTGTAGACCAAATTCACATTACTTAAATGGACTCCAAGGCATGATCGTGGACAACGCATGATGTGCTGTAACCTACAGTGTATATCCTGCTACAGACTGGTACCTCACAGTTTGTGTATTGTCACAGCCCTCTATTCCAGAGCATGTGGATTTGCCCCAGTCTACATTACCGCTGCACTAACGCACCAATGGCCACATAATTTCGAAGGTTTGATGACTAAATGAACCAGTGGCAACACAATGTACCTAATCTGATGACCTAATAAGCTGCTGTATCTTTCATTAAACACATAATAACAGCTATAATGGGACAAGCATTGCATGAAAACAAATTGAATTGAATGTGTATGATTGATCAGTAGGCAAATATATGTGCTCCCATAGCCATCGCTCTGCCCTAATACCGCGAGTAAATACCCAGCACTGATCGGGTGAGAAGGAGCCCAGTCATTTTAGATAGTGACATTGCTCCAAATGATAATGAATGGCAGTGGGTCCATCGAATGTAAAACTTATCATTATTATAAATTAATCAATGAACAATCAGCGACTCCGGTATAGCTGGGATTAATCATTTTGGGCTGTGCAGCTGTGGAAAAATAATACATTTGCTCTACATCATTACTATCATTATGGTTTATTTTCCAGCAGCTGCACTGCTGGGATATATTTTACTTCTTATGTACACTGTCATAACCTCATAATAACAGGGTATGTTCTGTCGGAGCCTAGCATTAACACTGCAGCGACTGTCATATTCAACAGTTTCTAAAGCTCTGAAGCATGTTGCCTTTTCCTCTAGTATGATGTCACCAGCAGCCCCTCTGTACTCGTGTAAGCACTGCTGCTTGAAAGCCGACCGTTAGCCAACGCCCAGTTTCGTATAATGGTGGGATAATGTGAGGGTAGAAAAAGCGGGGGAGCCTCATTTTAGCCATTCAGCCCATGTTAGCATTTTACGGATTCAATGGGGAGCCGTCATTTTGGTCTTCGCCTCTTAATCAAAGTCGGCAAAAATGGCATCTCCGAAGGTGACTATTTACAAACCTCATTAAATGTCCATATTCCGGGACGAATTCGGATTAATTGGGCTGATGGCTTAATGCACTAACAGGCACACATTTTTAAGGGTTCGGCGGTGCAGTCTATCAAATTGGAATCCAGGCAGGCACCATCCCTGCAGTAAACAGTGTGTGATATTACTAACAGCCCCAGAGACCAATGTATGTAGGTTACTGGCCATCAGGGTTGGTACTACATGTACAGCAGAATTCAGGGGCACGACTGGAGCGTCCTTTAACTTAAGACCAGCATAGCTACATTTGCATGGCTAATTTATGTTAAAGATGGGGAATCCGCACATGTTCGGTGCAAGCCAGTTTGGACGGCTCTCTGCCGTGTGGCAGAGGGGCGAGCCAGAGACCAGTGTCTGTGCTGCATCCTCTGCCAAGGAGAGAGGATGATGATGGGGGAATTTAATTTGTAGATGCACACTTCTCTTTGAGTGCTTATTAATGGTCTCCTCACTGTGACATAATCACGCCAAAACAAGGCTTTTCCCCGGCTCTCCTGCCAGATGTCCGCTGAGCGGTGAAGTATGGAAGCGTCTCGCCCTCAGCGCTTTTAAACGCCCCGTTGTCTTTGCTCTTAGGTCCCGTTGCTTGTTCCTAACTCTCCTCCCGTCCCAACGCAACCCCCCCCCCCCCCACCACCACAAGTCACTGCTGAATTATTGATGTTGTTGTCCTGTTGGGCCCAGGCTCCGGGGGAAAGAGAATTCATTCACCCCCCTCAGAGCAGCATTGCTCACTCATGCCCTCATCTCTAGGCCAGGCAGGACGTACGGAACAAAGGGGGCTCCAGGGATGTAAACAGCCGTGAACAACAGCCACACATTGAAGCAAAACGCTACAGTTTGAGGCTTGCAGCCACACTTACAGAACACCCTTTTCCTCCTGGTCCCAAGACTTAGTCCGGGAACAGAGCCCTGAAGTGTGCATCCTTGTTCCATTGTTACTTGTTTTTGTAAGAAGATTGTTGAATAAAATGCATAAAGCGGACGTGGGGGGGGGGGGGGGGGGGTTGGTAGCTTGGTAATAAAATATCAAAAGTTAA
>JAODJU010000007.1:13893963-13905866 GCA_026776725.1 Gnathonemus echidnorhynchus | reverse complement strand
GGGGGGGGGGGGGGGGGGGGGGGGGGGGGGGGGGGGGGGGGGGGGGGGGGGGGGGGGGTTGGCAGCTTTGTAATAAATGATCAAATGTTAAGCAGAGGAAAATGAGAATTAACAGCTCATAATACATTTTCATGTTACAAAGCCTCCATGGATTTCGTCTTTTACTTACCATACTGCTGCTCAAAGTGCATTTAAAATGACCCCCCAGTCCTGAAGGTGCCATGCAGCAGTGCTTCTCCCATTTGCCTCTTTCATGTCTAAAACATATTTTCCAAACTGGCGTGATAACCGAACAGGTCCCCCCGATGTCACTAAAGTCAAATGTCAAAGTCAAATTTATTTATAAAGTACATTTAAAACCAACATCTGTTAACTTAAAAACAAACAAGATGAAAATTACAATGTTTACACTAGTGAACTTGAAACATGTCCTCTGGGGTGTGTTGAACATTTGACCTGTGGCCTCTGTTGCTGTAGATAGATCACTACGCCCAGTCGGACCTCAAAAAGGGACTTCAGCTCTTCGGCACAGAGGGAAACGTGGGCCTCACCAACGCCTGGAGTATTGTCCAAACCGACGTGAGTAACGTATAGGTCTCCCTCAAGTCAAAGGTCAAATTTATTTAAAAATTACGTATAAAAACAACATTTGCTGACGAAAAACAAAGAAAAAAATTGAAAAAGGAGTATTCGAGAAGATAAATACAGGTAATAGAGACATGAGATATCAGGTACATTGACAGATTAGGATACGTCAATTAAAGGGCACTTCTTATGAAGCCTGGCTGATGAAGGGCGTAGATGTAGTGATTTAGCTGGTGCTGCCAGTGTTGGAGGAAATTTAAAATGTGGGAGCCTCCCATCTATTGGAACAGTTGATTTATGCAAATTCAGTCGCTCAGTTTAATACTGTACATATTTAGTGATGAAGTACTTAGGGTCACAGCAACGGAAGTGAGAAATCAGAGCCGAAAAAACACAGGGAATGTGGTTCGGTTTGAGGATGGAGTTGTCAAGCTGTCAGTGTGGATAACAATTCAGATGTATGGCTTTACACATTTACACTGCCACTGAAAGGCTTCGGGTTTGTAAACCTGATTTTCAACGTGTCAGAAGCTCAGTCACCGTGTAACAAATGTGATCTCTTTTCATTACAGCAAACACAAATATAAAACACAATTTTAGCACTCTCGGACACGAGGAATACAATTTCTTGAAAAAAATAGACTCTTAATGCTATTAACTGATCAATATAGTCCAGCCTGCTGTTAAGTAAGACATATACCATAGATAAAATATATTGCGTATATGCATTGTTGGAGAAACTTGTTGAAAAATATTGTACAGGCTTCATTTTACAAGCATGTTTATCCTCCTGCTATTTTGTACCATTTTTTTTATTGACAGTTATTTCTCTTGCTTGAAAGTAAAATGTATTGTTCATATGCTGAGCCAATTACCCCTTATCTGTGGTAACAGTTTTTAGCATTCTTCATTATAGTCTCAGCTTTAACAATGTCAGATGTAAGACACCATGAAATTGAAAAAAATTGAAAACGTGGAGAGGAAAAGAGTGAGGAGAAAGTGTGTGTGTGTGTGTGTGTGTACGACAGACAGGCAATGTGTGTAGTTTGTTTCTGTTCTTGTGGAAGGCTTGACAGAACCCAACATGGCTGTTACTCAGTTCCTATCTTGGGCTGGGGTGTTTCCACTGGGTTTGTGCCACAGTTCCGTTGCTGCGGAGTGACCAATCACACGGACTGGTTTGAGGTGTACAACATGACCCGCGTCCCGGACTCCTGCTGCCTGGAGTACAGTGACAACTGCGGCCTGGAAAACCCGGGGACCTGGTGGACTGCGGTGAGATGCACCACGGCTTGGGAGAGAGTCTGATACTGAGGCGGGCACAACAAAAGATCTATTTATTGCAAGGGATGAATGAAAACTCCATCCCAGTTCCTATGCCCCTGGAGATATAATTTGTTGGGGGAGGGGGATAAACTTTGACAGCCCACGTTCCCATTGGCCCACTGGGAGACTGCCTGATATGCCAGATGGCCAGTCCAGCTATGCTCAGCAGTATCCAGATTGGGGCATCAAGGACCTCTTTTTCAAAATTTACATTCGTTTTTTTAGCAGACGCTTTTATTCAAAGTGAAACACGTTTGACAAAGCAGGGTCGGCCAGTCCCTGGAGTAACTGGGGTTAGGGGTCTTGCTCAAGGGCCCAACGGTGACATCATTCTGCTGTTATGAACCAGTGACCTTCCGATCACAAGCACAGCATCCTAACCAGCAGGTCCACGCATCATTCTTATGTTTATATACGTTTATATTGTGTTAAAATAATACACTGGTCTTATTCAATGTGCTGATGATGTTGGGTTTTTTTACAGTCACTATAATTCATTTTATTTATCAATTCAGAAGATTTCAACCGATAGCAAACAGTGTCCATAAATTCATCGAGCCCTACCACCTTGAAGCATTTGGAAACAACGGAGCTGTCTGATTATGTTATTGAAATTTACTTCCAGTTACTTTTCCATCTGACAGCTGAGCCTGTGCAGAGCATCTCTCCCGGGACTCCAACCACTGGAGATTAAATAAATCAGAAATAGTTTTCTGCACAATATCCCCATACCTCCCACTTTATAACACACTGTCAACAATAGCTGTATGTAGCTTGAAAACAGAATATGTAAAGCCACTCTACATATCTCAATCAGTTATTATCAGTCCCAAGTGAAATTATAATCTGCATTATTTTGAAACAGGTGCAAAGGTATTAGCAGATACAGACAATATGCAGTTGGCAGTCTAGTCATGTCTTGCACTCACCAAAGGCCTCTGTTTCCTTTACACGTCAGCCCTGCCTTTGATTTTCTATCCATCAAATGATATATACATTTTCCAAAAGCTTATCCAGTGGAGCCTCGCAGAGGGAAGCAGAGCCGCAGTGGAGGGCACGAGTCATGGTCACACCCTAGATGGGATGCTACCTCACTGCATTACATGAGGACATTCACGCAATCGCTAGCATACTCTAAAGGCAAATGAGAGATGCTAATTCGACTAACTGCACATCTCTGGACCGCGGTAGGAGGCCAGGATGCAGAGGGGAGGCGGATGACATAAAGAGAGCAGGCAAACAAGCCTGGAGGTGTCAGCTGTCAGTGGTACCCAGTGCCTCACCACATTGCCTCCCTTTGAATTTGAAAAGAAGAAAATATTTGAATTTTAAACTCCGATGCATAGGGCAGGCTTATTACTGAGTCTGTTTTTTTTCCCCCTCTTCAGAAATAAAAATTAAAGTAGGAAACAGATTTTAGATTAATTCTGTGTATAATTTCCTCGTGATACTCGTGCATAGCAAACAAGGAGGGACCCAGCCCATCTGCTCAGACCTGAAACATTCCACATTAATTTAATGGGAAACTCACAAGATTGCTGACAGGACTAATTAAACCACAGCTCATTAAAGCCACGCTTTAAATAAGCACCTTAAGAAGCAATACAGTATTTCTTTACTCACGAGTAGTTATTTCTTAATATAAACATAAAAATATTTCTTGAGAATGTATTAAAAATAGGCACTTAAATGTATAGAGTACAATATGTGGTTGGGATGTTTTTATTGCTTATGCTAATTAAAACATTTTTATTAGACGTGGTGGATATGGTAATTAAAAATCATGCCTAGACATCATTTTTTGATCTGTGTTGTGTGTGTTTCTTATGGTGTCCTGTTTGTGAGCATCTGTTTCAATCCCTCACATGTTCCGTTTTTGTGTGCTCTTCAACCACGGCTGTGAATAATGTGCTAGGCGTGTTCCCCCTTGCGCCTGACTGACGTGTGTGCGTGTTCGTTTCACCCACAGCCCTGCTATGAGCGTGTGAAGGGTTGGCTGCAGGAGAATCTGGTGGCCTTGTGGATCTTTGCCTTATGCACAGCCCTGACACAGGTATGACCACTAGTCACTCGTGGAGCTCTGCTGCCTGATGCAGATATTCTTCAATGCCAGGAATTACTACTTTACTCTAAAAAATGAAAAAAGCTTAACATGTTTTGACAGACACAAGAAACTTCTACGTACACATGTACTGTATCTACAAGTAATAGCAACGCTTCAAATTGGACCAGTAACAGATGATGTTCGGTATGTTTCTGCTTGCAGATCCTGGGTCTGGTCTTCTCCATGACCATGTTCTGCCAGGCAGAGAAAACGAACACCTTCTACGCCTAGATCTCCCAGAGTGTTCATGGACGGGGGGCATGCTGGGATATGGGTGACCCACAAAGGCAAATGCCACATCAAGTGGACTTTTCTGTAAGGCTCATTTCATGTCCTCTATGGTGCTTGTTGGGTTCTCTTCCTCAGAATGGCATCCATATGTCAGTCAGCTTCTGCTGTTAATGAACCACGATAACTTTAAGTGACATGTAGACGCTGTAATATGGGCCTTCGTTTCATTACATGAACAAAGCGAAATCACTGTTGAGTTGAACATAGCTAGGTTAAATTCACTTGTTTTCTGACGTTAAGGATTTTATCTGGGGTCCAACAGAAGTTATATTAATATTTAAATAAATATGAATACCCAAACTCAATGCTGGTGTAATTTTACAGATAGCATAGAGAAGAAATCATATCAATATTAAATCCAGGTTACTGAACATCCAGATCTTTATAGGCTGACATTTACAGGTCCATGCCAAGAGTTCAAATTAATGAGCAATGCTTACTATACTATTTTCTCACAAACTGAAATGGCCGAAGTGAATAATTCAGTCTCAATTATATCACCTGATTAAAATGAGCTGTCCATTAAAATACCATTTTATAACCAAAAGATGTCTTTGTGACCTCTCAGTTAGGTAATCAAACCTCTAACTGAATATTGGACTCACCTAGTAAAGATAATTGTCCTTCATCAAGAAATGCGTATTTTGTCCATAAGTGCCATTTATTTTATCACCAGATCATCCAGCTGGAACAGAACCATGAGCTCACACGCTGCATTTTTACTGCATTTTCCCATAATACACTGGAATGGTACATATGGTAGAACCAGACAGACATTTTGCAGCAGTAGGTTTGGTTCAGGTAGATGGGAGAGAGGTTTGAAAGGTATACCTCCGTAACTACCCTGTATGGGCCATTAAACTGATTAAAACACATAACTGTAAAATATGACCAAAATCGTTTTAGAGAACTACAGCTTGTACAATATGCAAATATGCTTCTAATAAGGGTGTTACTTTGTACCTAGTTCTACGCTTATCGTTCCAAGTTTTGGACAAAAACCTAAAGAGACGTGGCACATCGGCTGTCAGGTCCGCCACATCTGAAATCTGCAAGGCTGACATCCCCAGACTTACATGTTTATAAGGACTGCCAGTCCCCCATGAATAGCTATTACAGCTTCAAGAAGACACTGGCAGCACTGAACCAGATGTAATTGTTGCAGCATATTTAGCCGTTCTTTCAGTGATGCAGGCTGCTGAGGATGCGAGCACGTGATAGATGGTCCCAAGGCAACAAAGAACTGATGGGGTGCGATAGGCATAGAACTTTAAGTCTAGACTTGCAAGGCCAAACAGAAGCACTAGACAAGGTGCATTTGTGAGGGTAGATGATTGGTCAGCATCCTGCGCTGTGTTACTGTAAGAGAG
The DNA here is from genome assembly GCA_026776725.1 of Gnathonemus echidnorhynchus. Classification (NCBI taxonomy): domain Eukaryota; kingdom Metazoa; phylum Chordata; class Actinopteri; order Osteoglossiformes; family Mormyridae; genus Gnathonemus; species Gnathonemus echidnorhynchus. The sequence goes on along the minus strand of JAODJU010000007.1, from coordinate 13,900,190 downwards.
GCTGATAGCAGACAGGAAAATGCCAGCTCACTCTGGACTCCTTCAGATTTCAGAATAATTTTAAAGCAGAGCCTGTTTTATTGAAATAGCAGGTGAGGAATGACCCAGATGACTTCAGTTTGCATCTGAGCTACAGTGATAACTAACACAGCGCGTCTGGACCTGAACTGGACACTCCAGTTTTTAATCTCTGTAAAAATGGTAATCCTGGATAGAGGATTTCCACCGCGTTTGCTTGGCATTTACGGAAAAACACTCTCCACAAAACACGGGAAAAGGACAAACATTAAGTGACCCATCTTGCCCAAACCTCCAGGTCATGACCACCATATTTAACTTGGGTGACATCTGGCCCTGCTAACCCATGTAAACGTGCAGATTCCCTTGTTGAGGAATTGGTGCAGTATTTCTACAGGCCCCTGGCAGACAATTGTTCAGTTGATGAAGCGCCATGCATATGTTACACAGGCTGCTGGAGGGCCAAGAACACAACACTGTTATCGTTCATGACTCCTGTACAGGGATTTACATTTCTCCCTCCACATCTTCCTTTTTTCAATCTGCTAATAATTCACTCCTGTTTCAGTCAAATATACATGCATTCAAAGTTTATAGCATGGATAAGCTTTCTATTAGTGAGAGGTGTTAACGGGCCCTATGTCATCTTGCAGCTTCTACAGTAACAACAGCTCCGCTTCGGAACATAACAAGATTCCATTCATGCACAATTCATGTGAAATTATGCAGCTGAATAGTACTGAAATGAATTGTAGCAATGGGACATGATGGGTTTTTTAACCCTAAGCCCAACTTCAATTACTGTCATTATTACGCAGATGTGTAAATAAATGATGAGATACAAAGGCATTACACAGTAATTGCCACGGTTTTAGAGGCAAATTGGGTACAACAGGATGTGACTGAGTGGCCTGTCTGCGGTCAGCAGACAGCAACAGGTGTATAAACATTTTTTAAATCCCCTTTCTTGCTACACTTATTGAGGATTATTTCATGCTTTTATACTGATTATGATTAAGCTGTTTGTATATATTGCTAAAACGCTGAGGGTGTAACACCAAAAAACACATTTTACTGTTAAAAGGCACACCACAGTCCTTTGTCTTCAAGATCAGGTCACACACCACTTGTATACTTACTAAACTCTCATAACCCCCATAAACCCTATTGTTTCCCACACTCTGGGTGAAGAAGACGTTACAATACTTTAGTCTCTTATGGATGATGCCAGTTTCACTCTTTGCTTTGGTTCAGTTTTTTGTCCCATATAAAATTTGATTCTCTTCCTCGTGAGAGTTGCCCAACCCAAATATGCCACACAATCCACCACAGAGGTTCATCAGCCCTGGTACCAGAAATCCGTAACCAAGCTCATTTTACTTATCACCTCCTATTGTCAAATTAATTACCCAGAACAATAGGTGTCTAATTCTCCAACAATAGGTGATTAACGGATAGCACATAAACCAGTTGGATAGGAGAAGGGCAGGACCAGGGCTGCCGACCGATGTTGTAGCAGACTGTAGCTCTTTTGATGTGTGTACACATGTAAATCAGGAAAAAAAAAAAAACGCAAGCTGCTGGATGTTTCTAGAAACTGAGATGTTTGTGTGAGAAAAAAAAATATAAAATTTGTACCACCTTCTAAGAATCTTTACTAAACTGGGACTGAAAAAATGTAAACATATTTATGTAAACAAAACCTTATTAAAGTATAAATAAATTTAAAAAATAAATTCTTACTACCTGTGTGGCAAGCAGATCCTTTCTTGGTTTTTGAATGACTGGGAGAAATCAGACATAGGGAAGATTTAGCAACAATCCATCCCACAAGCCTGGAGCTGCAGGAGGTCAATCTCACTAACTTGGGCACTAGCAGTTACTCAGCAGATCCATGCACAATCAATGGCTCAGCTGTGGCCACTGGCCAGTCGGGGGCTGTGCACAGAGCTATCACACACGCACACACACAGCTTACAGCTTTCAGGAGTACAGTTTGGGGAGCAACCTGTCCTTTAAGTAATGATATTTATTGACATGCTGAAGGAAGATCAATTGATTGACTTGACCAAAGTTGTGATGTCTTGCATCTCCTCTCTGTAGGTAAAATCAGACTAGAGCAGAGGGTGTCTGTACACTGTCCTCACTGTCCTCATTGTCCTCGTCCATCTTCTGTCACAAGAGGTCATAGAAATAGTCCAGCCCTTGTCCCAGTTCCCACATTGAGATTCCAGTTCCCAACTCTGATGCTAAGGACAGTCGCAGCTGGATGAACTAAAAGCAGAGAAATAAATGGTTTTATCTGAGCAGGGGGGGAAAAAACAGACACACGGCCAAAACACAGTGGCAGTGGTAGGAGGGCACAAAAACACACACAAGGTCAGACAGGGCTGGTGAGACGCTCCATGGTGACATGCTCACCTTCAGCGACGGGTAGTAGACTGCGTGCTTAGCCAAGCTCCCCCTGGGATTCCGGAGAGAAACATTTTTGTGAACTTTACCCAAGCCAATTTTTTTGCCTTAATCTTTATATTTTATCTTCATCTTTTTATCTTAACCCCAGTCAGCTCAGGTCACGAAGCCGAACAGACTAGCATATTCTCCTCAGCTGCGTCTCCTTCAGCGGTACCCCAATTCCGATTGTATTTTTACACAGCAAATCATTCTCCATCCATTTTCCATAGTTGCTTATCCTTTGTAGGGCGACGATGAGCCGGCAGGCCGACGCGGGGAGAACATGCAAATTCCACACAAACAGACCTCAGGAGGAAACAGAAACCACTACCCTGCAGGAGTGGGTTACAGTACTGCCCACTGAACCAATGATAATAGTAATAATAACACCCATAATACTACCAATAATAATACTAACAATAACACCCATAATACTACCGATAATAATAGTAACAATAACACCCATAATACTACCGATAATAGTAGTAATAATAACACCCATAATACTACCGATAATAATAGTAACAATAACACCCATAATACTACCGATAATAATAGTAACAATAAGACCCATAATACTACCGATAATAATAGTAATAACAACACCCATAATACTACCGATAATAATAGTAACAATAACAGCCATAATACTCCCGATAATAATAGTAATAACATCCATAATACTACCGATAATAATAGTAATAATAACACCCATAATACTACCGATAATAATCAGACAGAAATGCAGGAGAGCACAGTGGCTCAGTGGGCAGCAGCACTGCTGCCTGATGCCTCCTGGGGAGCAGGTTCTATTCTCTCCTCTGTTCCAGTCCCGCCTCCGCACAGTGCGTGTGGAGCAGGTTCTCCCTGTGTCACATGGTCTCCTCCAGGTAATCGGGTTTCCTCCCATAGTACATGAACATGCAGTTTGCCTGACTGGGGTCTCCGAGGCACCTAATAATTCAAGACTGTGTGTGTATGTGTATGTGTGTGTCTGTATGTGTGTGTGTCTGTGCGTGTGTGTGTGTGCACACACATGTGTGTGTCTTGTGATTTACCAGCATCTGGTCCAAAGTAAATCTCAGCCCTGTCCCCAGTGCTACCCCCTAACCCCCCACCAAACCTGACAAAGTGGCTAGAAGATGAATGGATGGATGGATGGAGAGATAAAAGGGAATTTCAGTATTCATTTTCATTTTACACATTTCTCATGTTGACTGAAATGCCCTTCGATTAAATGATGCCCCCTACCTATATGTAATTACTGTAAGCTATGTAATGAGCATCTTCATGGACTGTTTCCCAGATTTTCAATAACCCACTGAGTATTTATCCAGCATTTAGATCAGTGGTTTTCATATCTGATCCTGGAAACCCCGTACCGGGGGCTATAGAATTGTTCACATTACTTTACCTGCACAGAAGCACCTGCAAAACCCCTGCTTGTGTTTGGGGGGGGGGCGGGGGTTCTTCTCCACAGTTTAGGAAAACTCAACAGAAGATGTAATTAACACACGTACAGCGACGATTACTACACGGGCGTCTCTTGCCGACATCAATGCGGCGAGTAAAAAATTCCTCTGGCTGCCAGTTGTGCACACTTAAGGTCACATTTCTCTGCAAAGGCTAAGCTACAGTGATATACCTGTGCACGAAGAATGAGACCACCTTAAGCACTTCATCAGCAATGTTCTGTGAAGGACAGAAATGCTTATATCCACAAAGCCGCCATCACTCACTTCTGACAAGGCCTCCCATGGCTCCCATGTGCCTCTGGTGGCGGCGTGAGGGACAGCAGAGTCGCCGACTGGCTCCAGGCTTTTACAGCACAGAGCCGCTCTTAGCATTTACCCATCCACTCAGCTAGCAATAAGCTAAGCAGGCACTTTACCCAAAGCATCTTTCATATATTTTCTAAATGCATATCACGTCTCCCCAGAAGGATAACACGAGCTCGGCTTGGCTACTATCTGTTCAAGTGGCCCTGATACGACGGGTGGTGCTTTAATGACCCTTCATACCACGGTGGCGTTGAATTCTCGAATCTGATTGGTCAGAAGGGTGTTGTTAATTCCATTGATCGCACGTGCAGTGCTAGCCAGGTGAATCACATCACAAGCGCTATTACAATCTTTAGCAGAACACAATTTAAAATGAATAGAAACTAAAAGGAAAAAAAAAAGAATACCGTAGAATAACGTAGGCCTTCTTTATGTACAAACCTGTAAGCTAAATGTGTAATGACAGAAGAATAAGGGCTGATTCATATTTTTGCATAGAATCTATGGCATCATTAGCCGCGTATGCTAGACCATAGCCAGACAACTGGAGTGACGTTTCTGCTACGGCACAGGGTGCGCAGCTACGCCGTACCGACTTCATAAGCAGGCTAATGCTGCACTTAGCTCAGCTGCTTCTTTGCCTCCGCAGCCGTGCCCTTATAAATGTATAATGCGTGGCTTGGAGTGCATTACCCTTACGTAGTATGTCTGCTACAAAGGCCTGAAAAGGCGAGACAAACCTCTTGTAGCTGAAGTAGTGTTCCCCCGACTGTTCATCCCACACCAACTTCGGCTTCAGTTCCTTCAGAAGCTCGACGTACCTGCAAAGGAACCCAAAAGTAGGAGATTAGACACGACTGTACTAAGGCAAAACACCATAACTGCATGTTTTAAGTCAATGAGAAATCATTTTAAATAATCGTGATCTGAACATTGACCAAAATAGTCATGATTTTTGATTTTTACCGTAACGGAGCAGCAGTTAAAACACTCAGAAGTCATTTTTCTGTTTCAGTAGTGTTAGTGTAGCGAGTTTTGCCTTTGTGGGGCAGTACAGGTTACGGCTTATCAGCAAATATATTGTTATGTAGTGTGCAGTGTACCAATATGTTGCAGTTTATGCATTATACAGGCTGTTCCATTTCATTTTATTGATACATCCCCCAACTGCTATTATACACATCAATGGTGCATTCCTGTTTACATCATACTTTTAAGGTAAGTGATCCATGGGCAAAAGTGAAAATTATTGGTTCATTTCATGCATGTACCAAAAGCTTTTCAGCATTTTTTTTATTGCTATTAACGGCAATCTTTCAGGCCTTTACTGTCGGCACTGGAAACAAACAAAAAAACACAACTCAAGGCATAAGACAGAGTTCTTGGATCTGACCCCATCCAGATTTTTTGTCTAGGTTATAGCAGAGCTAAAATCGACAGAGCTGCTCCAAAGCACTTCCTGACATAAAGATCGCTGGGCTGCCCTGCTATTTCACAGAGAGGGGCTGAATAAACACACACAGTTAGCTGCGAATTCATCCATTCCACTCCCTTCGGATATTTCATCAGGAGCATCCGGCCATACATCAGAGGGCCGTTTTGCCCCCTCTGATCGCTGGAAACCCAGACTCATATGAATGCTAAACGTCTGGCCATCTTCTCGCTAACGAGAATGGGGGTGAGAAAAAAATATGCTCATCAGAGATGCCTGCAGGGCAGAAAGTGAAAGCAGAAGGAAGGAGGCATAGCATGGAAGGGTTATGTGGTAAATTGATTATTTTAGTTTTTTGTATTTGCAGCAAATGGAGGATTAAAGCAGTAATGAATCAGTCAGTAACAATTTTGCACACACATATACATATTTATATATACACTATATATATATATATATATATATATATATATATATATATATATATATACACACATACACACACACACACACACACACACACACACACACACACATATATA
>JAODJU010000007.1:13865744-13885213 GCA_026776725.1 Gnathonemus echidnorhynchus | reverse complement strand
AACACCCCCCCACCGCCCCCCCCCCCCCCCCCCCCCCCTTTCCACACCCTGTTTTTTACCAAACTGACGACACAAAAGATTCTGCTGTGTTCACAGAATATGGCCTCACTTTACACAACCTTTGCTCCATCTCACTGACAATAACGTAGTCTGTAGTCTTCACGGTGGTGTGCTGATGGGAGAGAATGCCTGGTCAGGTCAGTCTGGGGAAAGTCGGGGCCTCTGCATCTTCCTTAATTGTAGTCTATTTATAGTTATTTACAGTCTGCCACCTGAACGTCAGGGGCGTGGCTAATGAATCCTGGTCAGTTCCTCCACGATCTTGATGACCTCGTCTACCGTAGCCTCCCGTTTCATCCCACTGCCGTCATCGATCTGAAAAGCACATGGACAGCCCACTCGGTTCACTCCCTCACCGAATCACGTACAGAAGTGCAGAAACCACTGAGTCCCAGAATGCGACACAAAGCAGGGCAACAGTGCAGGACCCCTCAGCCCCAGCCTCGACAAACCAGCTTCCTGTGCGACGCAGTCACACTAGAGGAAAACTTTTCACTTATTCTTTGCGGCCGTTTTTAACCGTCAGAGAGAGAGCCAGAAGATCTGCACACATGACATCCTGCCAAGATGAAGCTTAAGACACAAAGTCTGTTGGGAGCAAAGGCCAGAAGCCCAATAGCAATTAGTGAGGAATGAGGCTGTGAATGGAACAGACACTCGTGTGGTTAGTTCTGAGTAGCTATAAATGGGAAAAAGCCCCATACACAGTGAGAGCAGTAGACACCCTGTGACTTTCCACCTCCCCTATCACAGCACACAAAAAAGTTTCACCTGTAGGGTGCTAACCACTTCCTGCATCTTGGCCCGGCCCAGGTCCAGGAAGCTCTCAATCAGGTCTCCATCAATAAAGCCAGTGGCTTGCTCAGTCTTCCGCTCTGTGTGGAAGGACCTCCAGGTACAGCTCGTCAAGGAAGGGACAAAGTCTGCCGCAGGCTATACCGCCAGTGACACACAGGAGTTCTGACACATCCCAGCATGCAGTGGGGTTCCCAACTTACCTTGTCAAATATCTGGCCCAGAACAAAGACCGTTAAAAGACACAATACAGTGGGAAAACAGGACACATACCAAGGTGACCGAAGCCACTCACGTACACATTTATTTTTTTGTAGAAAGGATATAAGCTGTGCTCAATCTTGCCAACGCTCTTAATAACTTTGTTCAGCCGGTTTTGCAAGTCCATCAGCAGACTGTACCAGCCCTCTGACAGAGAAGTGACCAAGCCTGGAACAAAACTATCATTAATTGGATGGAATTGGGGGTGGGGCAGGCACTGCACACTTTTCATTGGCTGTACCTTTTCCATGCTCTAACAGTATCTCCGATTAACCATCCAGCGAGTCGATCAAGTGCATGCATGCCACAGAATACCACCTGCCAGATGCTGAGCGTGGCCTCACCAATCATGCCGTTAACGGTTCCAAACAACACGGACCCCTGAGTGGGGGTGGAGCTCTCGCCCAAGTTCTGCAAGACCAGGGAGCCGTGGCAGAATACGTTGACAAACTCCCCGAGGTGGAAAACCCCAACCTCCTGCAGATGCTGACGCTCCTCATCTGTGGTTGCAGCACTATGTTTGGGGGGTTGGGGGGGGGGGAATGTGATCCATGCTTGCAAAGCATAAATTACAGCAGAATGTCTAGAATTTTGCTAAAACACTATTGCACTTGTTCACTTTTGGAGCTTTCTATTTTAATACACTGTGTTCATTTTGTAATTGTGCACTGAGAGATCAGAAAGTTGAGCTTGTGTGCGTATGGCTCGAGTCTCTGCGGGTGACAAAGTGCTTTGATTAAAGATAAGACGATACCTGTCTTTCTGGCACACAAAGAGGTTGAAGGCATTTTCCGCCCCTAGGAAGTTATCATCATCCAAAATCTCAATGGCGCTCATCCAGTTCGGGTTGAAGTCCCTGGCAATCTGACAGGAGGGGGGAGAGTGTTAGCCAGTATGAAGGCTAAATGGGCATCGCTAGCGTGTAACAGACCATTCACAGCATATCTACACAAATCATAAGCATTTAAACAGCCAAACCCCATACAGCAGGAGTACTGAGACTATAACATACGGGATTATAAAAAGCCTGAACTAACCTTTAAGGTCAGACATCCCTTTGACTGAACTCATGTTTGTTGATTTCAATTCCATATCTACTTTCTTTGACACTTAACCCTATTCATGTTGTGACTGAGTCTATGATTAGACCACTGTTGCTTGGTCCCTCTTCAGAGAAACTAATCAGAACCTCTAAACCAATCACGTACAGCCGTCTGTATGGGCCGATGTGCTCTGTCCTTTTGACTGGTCCACTTACTTCCTCAAAGTTCCCCTCCATGGGTTTGTACGCCAGCAGCAGCACGGACCTCATCAGGTCACCCACCAGGATGAAGTCACCCTTGGTCTTCAGGTAGAGTGCCATGATGTTGTTGTAGTGATTGCACTCGGTCCTCAGCTCCTTCTCAGCTGTCCACTCATACAGACGCACCTGGGGGGGGGCACACGCTCTCCTGTGTCTGATGTATAGTCTGGTGACACATCCCCACGCTCGCTGCACCTTGTATTACATGCCCTTAATTTGCTGGTTCATTTTGGACAGGGTTTCTCAACCCGATCCTTGGAGACCATCAGAAAGTCCACATTTTTGTTCCTTCCCAGCTCCCAAAACACCTGTACCAGATATGCATGGTTCCTGATTGTTTGGTTCAGGGGTGCTGGGAGGGAGCAAAAATGTGTGTCTGAGGATCCCTGAGAACTGGGTTCATAAACACCGACTTTAGGGGACAGAAATGTCTGGGATGCTGCATGATCTCCAAACACTGCTGGTTAGAGAGACAAGACGGCATTTGACCAAAGCGGTCTCCGAGACGTCGAACTGGGTGCAGAGACCACCAGAAGATCAACACTCACAGTGCTGTTGATACTGGCCAGAAGTTTGCCGTTGAACTCCACCATGGAGTAGACTGCTCCCTTTACTTCCTTCTCGGCCACCGTTTGCAGCTTCCCTGTTAGCGGTCGAGGCACAATCAGTACAGACCGGAAGACCATCGTGGGCAACTACACAACACTAGAGGCATGAGATGCAGTCCTAATAAACACAGGCGTATCAGACAACTCCCATAAAGACAACCTGTCCCAAGACCCCTTGTGGACAGTCAGCATGTAGTGTATGCATGAGGATCCAATTGTTCTTACTGTATCAAAGCTTTCATGGACATGACATGACAGCGCACCACAAATTAAAACCACCATCAAATGTTTTGTGAAATAAAGCTCGAGTTGTGTGGTGGGTAGCATGGACAATTTGTTTAAATAACGACATTTCACCAAAAAAATACCACAGAAATACATACAATTGTTTTCTCTTCAAGTAATATGAAAATGCCTTTAGAAGGCGCTGTAGCAACCTACTGACGTCATGTTAGAAACAGGAAGTAGAAACAAAAATGACCAATGGCAGAGCAGGTAAGATGAGTCTCCTCCCCCTCACCATCAGTGTAGTGGAACACAATTATGCGTCCCTGCTTAGGCTCCGCCTCCTCGGGGTACACCATCGCCGTGCCGACGACGAAGTAGACGGCAGGGTCTTTGCCCAAGCGGCAGGACACCATGCTGAGGGCATATTCACTCTGTAGGAACTGGTGGGCATGGAGGACTGGTGGAGAGAGGCAAGCAAAGGCGTTGGGGCAGCCATGCTGAATACAACACATCCAAAGATCAAGAACAAGTGCAAGATACCAGGGTAAGTGGGTTTCTGGTCTTAAGTGGTCAGGTTTACCCTCAAACGTGTGCTGGTCCACCACCAGCAGGCTGTGCACCTCCACCTCCTCCCCGAAGGAGGTCTCATGGGGGGAGGTGCTGCTGGGGAAGAGCTTGCTAGAGCTGACGCTGCTGGACAGGGCCTGGGGGGAGGTGAGGGGGGGAGCAGGAGGACACAGAGTGGGAGGTGTTAGCATGCTAAGAAAAGGCTGGAGTCAGGATGACTGGGCTATTCAAGACTTGGCTAGGAGGACGGGCGTGACGGTCGGACCTGGGTGCTGGCACTGGGCCGGACGGGTGAGGTGGCCCCACTCGCATCCTGCATCTCCACCCTGCTGGAGAGAACCCCGAAGCACTGGGACACCTCCTGGTAGCAGATCCTCCTGAGGGAGGAACGTCCAGACAGGTTTATACTCACTCATTCTACATAAACACATGAAAACAAACATACACAGGGATGCGTGTGAAAAAGCCTAGTAAGGGGAATGAGACTCTGCTTTTCTTGCGTATGTGTGAGGCTGTGCAGTACAGAGCCCCAGTTTCAGGACGCGTCCATCTGGCCGTAAGAAAAAGCACATCAAAGGCAGCCATGGAAAAGCCGTGGAGTTAGCCAGCCTTTTAAATCCCCCCTCCGGGATGGACAGTCCTCAAAGCACAGCTGCAGAGCTCCTGCCCACCAGCCCGCAGCCTCACCTGGGGGATTCGTAAAGCGGCACGGTGCGGATGTGCAGCTTCTGGATCTCGTCGATGGTGCCGATGGTCAAAGTGCTGTTATTGGCAAGCGCCAGGCTGCCGAAAAGGGAGACGGCAGTCAGCACACACCGCGGCAGACGGGTCACACTCCGGCACGGTCACACGAAGCGTGACACAGGAGCGCAAAGGGAGCAAAACTCAAATCAGGCCAGTGACAGACAGTCTACCAGACCTATTACCAGAGGGACCAAAAGACATGCTAGTGAATAAGAATGAATTTGGTGGTATAAACATATTAAAGATTATAAAGCTGTACCATAAGGAATATCGAATACATAAAAGGTATAAATCTGAAGAGGATGACCACAGACACTGAATAGATAAAACTAGATGCTGTCGGATTGACAATACTGTATATTCCAGATGGCCTCATTACCCCTTACCGCATCTAATCCCTAATCCTCCCCACAAACACAACCAGAACAGTCACTCTCCCCTCCTCTCCAAAAAGTCTCTTAAAAGTCCAAATTTGTGTGACTTCTCAGTGCAGTAAGGTTCACCAGATCTGCATCATTGGCCGTCCTTTCCTGTGCTACCACTATGTGGCGTTGCTTCAGTTTTGGTGCGATTTGTCTCAGAATGAAAAGTTCCAGATCTTTAACCATGCAATGTGGCTGCAAAGTTTGAAAAAGACAGCACTTATTTTTTGAATCGCTGCAGTATTGGACGGCAGGCAGGTCTCAAAACCAAATGCATTTCCCGTCCGAGGAAAACAATTACGAGTAGAATAAGAAAGAAAACCTGCTATGCTCCACATAACAGACAGACAATGGGTACCTGTCAGGGTAGCCCTCAGAGTTGAGGGGACACATGTAATTGACCTCCTTGAGGTTGACATTGGAGAAGACCAGTTTGTGGTTGCTGGAGTAAATGACAGTGGGCCGGTCGGAGCAGGCAAACACGTTGGAGGTGGAGAGGGATCGGAAGGTACGCAGGACAGTGGGCTGTGTGCCGAGGGTCACCTTCTTACGCTCGCTGAGGACACCTGTGCGGAAACACACACTGACTGAGCCGCGGGCCCCGTCGCCGCGGCGACACGCCAAGCAGGTGGAAGTGGGGGCCCACATCTGACCTGTCTGGAGATCCAGACCGAAGTAGAAGAGCGCTCCATCCCCCAGTGCACACAGCAGGTAGTGACAGCCCTCAAACGTGGTCATCAGGATGGAGCGAGGGATGATCTCTGCACCACAGGGACAGAGGGACTTTAAGAGACTCAAAGGGCAGGGGAATACAGAGAACTCATTAAGATGTTAACCTTAACGCCTGAGCACAAAGAGGCCTTAGTATTAAAATGCGGGTTGTTAATTGATTCCTATTAAAATGCAACTACAGCTGAAAACACCATAAGACCACTTTAAAAAATGCAAATGACACAGAATAATGTGACGCAAACTGAGTCAAGAAAAGCCAGGGGGGGCACCGGCAGTAGGCATATCCCATCAGGCTTTGCATGCAAGCTATATCTATTGCAAAAGCTCTGGTCCTGCATCATCCTTGGGGGGGGGGGGGTGGTTGGAAGGGAGTCACTGGCCATCGTTCTCACCTCCACCCAGCATCTCCTTGTGCAGGGTCGTGAAGTTGGGTAGCTTGAGGATTCGGGCCGAGATGTCAGTCCAGAGCCCCACGGCGCAGAGGGGCGAGTCTGCCCCCTCACCCAGGGGCGTGATGTCCAGGCAGGCCACCTCGTGCTCCATCTCCGTGGAGCTGTGAAAGGCAAGGAGAACATGCAAGCTGTTATAGCTGTGGGTAGGGGGGGCATGACTATCAAGATATTGAGGGGAAACATCGATTATAATCTTCTCAGAATACATCTAGTGAACAACATTCACGGTTTTTTTTTTTTTAAGGGAGAAACCTCTTGACAGAGATGGAAGAGACGTTCTACAGATGAGTTTCTGTAGTTTTGGGTTTGGACAGATCAATGCGAAACATTAAGTGTCACTGGTGCAGCTAGATTACATGCACATAAATCCTCGGGCTCTGCTGATGATGTGTTCAGTTCTCTCAGAGGAAGTCATAGACTATACTGCCCCCCAAAGTCAAAACACAGCAACTACACTGACACAAACGGAGAAAGGGCTTCAGAGTTTGACTGTGCATCTGCATGTGTAGTAGGTAGGTAAACAATATTGTTTTCTTCAAAAATGAGCTTTTATCATGAGATAAAACTGAGCCTAAGAGACCGATTTCGGTCATAAGTCAATTTTGATAAAATGTGCAGTTACTGGGTTCTGCCTTTGGAGGGCAGTGTACAGTTGTAGGTCTAGGAGTTTGAATGGTATTTAGGCCACAGTGAGTCTAGTTTCTCCCACTGAGATCCCAGACTGGGATTTTCACGGCAGGCACCTGATCTGTTTGAGCTCTCCAGAGTGGATCTCCAGGTAGTAGAGCACGCGGCCCACGGCCAGGACCACCTGGGTGGAGTTGCACGCAGCCACGCTGATGTTCCTGCCCTGTGGCTCCTTCCACTCGCTTACCAGGGCCTTGGTGTTCTGTAGCACCAGCCTCACTGAGCCCGATGTGATCTGTCAAGGCACACAAACACACACCATCAACAACGCGTTTAAATATGAAGAGAGTGTCAGCCTGTTTACCGACGTCCTTTAACGTTACCTGGATGAGCTGCTGGTGAGCCACGTTCCCACAGTAGAAGGTCTGCTGGTTGTCCACAAACCCAGGGAGCTCAGTCTCCTCCACTTCCTCCCCACTCAACATCAGGACCCTGCAGAGATCCATTAACAGCTGGGATTACTACACAGTGGTACGCTACAGTGTCATTAACACAGGCCACTTCCAAACCTGCTCTTGACAGCCTAATCAAAGGCGTTTGGAACGAAACGCCGTCACATGATTACTCACTCTAAATGAGTATTTACGTCTGGTATAAATAAATACTCATTCTCCCAATTAACAGTGTCATAAGCAGCACATCTGGTGCCATTTCAGAATCCCTCATTTGGACTGTCATATCATCCTCCATGTATGCATACAGAAGTGAGGCCTCTGGCATTTAGAGCAGACCTGCACCCCTCTATAGGCTCATTAACACTGAGGCTTCAGCCCTTGCTCGTATCCCCAGGTAGCGCTGGGAGAATAGCTGCCTGTTGGCTGGAATCTCTCACAGCCGCTTTGCCCTTTACCAGGTCGTTAGCGACAGCTTAACGAGCAAATAATACGGCTTCAGCTTCTGGATGTTAGCACTGCATATGCCTGGCCGATGGAAATCCCTCTTGAGTGTTTGAGTCTATGACCTCTATTTAAATGGCAAATATAGGAGCCTCACTGAATTGTATACAAGAAACTGGGTTTAAAAGGTTTGCTTATGCTTTAAAATGGAGAATAAGCATTGCTTCTAGAATTTGCTATTTAAATCTTTGCTTCTATGGGATACTCTCACCACTATTTTTGTTATCCAATTGTGTCCAGAGATTTAGGGCATTCTATTTCAGGATATTGCCCTTGTTTGTTGACAGACCCATTAATTTTGGAGGTCAGTGCAGAACGGCACAGAGAGCCAGACCGGCTTGTAAGGACTGCATCGGACGGTAGGACTGAACTTGGACGTTCTCACCTGGTCTGGCCAACAAAGGAGAGCACCAGCATGTCGTCCGTCTCCCGGCCAGCGACGGAACGCAGTGGCCACAGGCCTGAGAGAGACAGAGACATAGCTGAGTGGAACCCAACGGGGCGGCTCGCCCACCAAGAGGGCGCATGACAGAGAGGAGAGTGTCACAGACCTGCTTTTTTAAAAAAGCTATTAAAGGAGAGAAGGTACAGACAGTCTGTGTTCAAAATATCTTCCTACAAAATGCTATGAGAACAACCTGGGTGGACAAAATCTCTGGTGTCAGCTATTCTGTCGGCCTGTCCGAGTCCCATGTGGGAAACATCACGCTCCTACGCAGTCCACTCAAAATACCACAGAAAACATCAGAAAATCTGTGCACACAGACAAGCGAACTTCAAGAATACTAACAATATTAACTTGCATGTCTTGCATTAACATACTCCACTGTGAGCGGTTAGTAAAATGTCGACTTCACTTCCCCAGCTATGATTTGAAGTCTCTCTTTTTTGTGAGATAAAAGCTTCAGCTCTGCTAACGTGACCATGAGAACGCAGAGATTTTCTTCGGGGGGAACCTTGGATAGCCAGGCTAGATCAAATGCTTTGTAAAGTTACATATACACACAAATATAACAATTTGTTCAGCCAGTTATTTTTTTACTTAAAAATGCCAAAAGGTGTTCATGTCAGATTAAGCCACTGATGCAAGAAATGTATAATATATGCAACCACCATTCAAAAGATTTCGAAAAACCCCGTGGCACCATTCAACGTGATCGCACTCCTTATGTAATGTTTTAAATGGAACACTGCATAGGGAATTGGTTAGAAAGAACAAGGGAGCCACATCAAATTAAGCAACTGAGGAATGAACAGGTGGCGAGCGGAGGATGTGAAGCACCCGGCACTGGCACTGGAGACGGGCCGCTACTGACCCTTGATCCCTGGCAAGTCGATACTGGCGTGCTCGTGGATTCCGATGCCATTGCGGATGATCCTCAGGGACCCCTCCTTGAACGCCCCAGAACAGGTGACCAACTATGGGGGAATGAGCGTGTGCAGGTGAGTCAGCAGGACCAGGAGGCGTCGATGAGATGTAAGCCGTCTCCATGACACTGTGCCAGAACGCTCAGCTTTGCTTCGTCTACGATTAAATCTCGTTTAGGGTTAGCGTGAGCCTGCTCACAGCAGTCTAGCAACATGCATACAGAATTCGACAGCATGTTACAGCGATACTACGCCAAATCGTTCTGGCGTTAAGCTGCATTTCATCTTCGAAGGTTGTTTTTAAGGAGACAGCGAAAGTATCTTCTGAAAGAACAGCTCAGGCAACAATGTTAGGATCTCCGGGGAAAATACAGGTACGGAGTATAAATTGTTCCTCTTGGTAGCTACAGCCCCTGTGGCCAAAGCTCACCTGTCCTTGGCCCTGTCTCTCAAGATCCACCACACACATGTCCACGATGGGCCCCAGGTTCGTAAAGGTCTCCATCACCCCCACGTAGGAGCCCTGATCGTTACTGTCCACGTTCAGCTGGGAAAACAACAGAATGACGTAAGAATGCGTTACCCTGAAACAAACCTGGACGCAGGCTGAGAAGTGAACAGAAAATCACCACTGCACACAAATGACTTTATAACTGAATAAAATAAAAATGAATACTCTAGAGTTAGATATATCATCACAACATTACACTATAGCATTTCCAATATTTTAATCACTGACTAAGATATACAAATGAAAGCTGCAGTGCTATTGAAGGATTATCCATAAATTCCAGGTTAATCAGGCAAATTAACACAGCAAACCAACCTTCACAAGCTGGGAGTCCCCAAGACGAGAGCCAACAAAAACCACCCCATTGTCCAAGTATGTGAGGCATTCGGCAATGGAAGTCTAGGGACAGAGCAGCATTCAGGTCACATAAAGCTCTCACCACCCACACAATTAATCAGTATGACAACGCATTAAGGAAACACCACCCCTTTAATTATGCAGGTAAATGCCTTTAAGAAAAGCCCCCTATATAAATCCTTCAATCACTGGTCACAGAATGAACCGATACTGCATAACTGTACCTCGACCACCTGAGTGCTCAGACGACCCAGATGTTGCATATTTCATCTCAATTTCCATTACATTTTTTATATCCAATACCGCCCCTCCAAACACCCACCTCTCCCAGCAGCTCCACCCGCAGGTCCTTCAGGACCACCGCCCCGTCCATCAGCTCCTCTTTCTCCAGCAGCAGCATGAAGAGCCGGCCCTCCATGTCTCCCAGGAGATAGCGGGAGCCGTTGGGATCCACGCGGTTGTGACACACGATGGTGCTTTGCTGCAGGGGAACCACCATCGCTGTGACCCGCTTCCTCAGAGACGCCTTTACTTACGGCACCCGGCGGCAGGTAGGCGAAGCAGGCAGCTCTCACCTTGATGGTGGGAGGGGCTATGGCCAGGTATTTGTCTCCGTTGTGGTAGGTGATGGACTCCTGGCCGATGATTATCGCTCCTCCAAATGGCTCTGGGACTGGAACAAAGACAAGAGACGCATAGACACTGCAGAAGGTCCGCTAACAAGGGAAAAGATGCAGGACTGGGTGGGATTTATTTAAGAGGTGTGGAACATCGAGAATCGTAGACTGCAAATACGAAACTCATTACGACTAAAAACTTCGTCTTCCAATGGAAAAATATCTGCGTTACATTACGCCTCTAAAATATTCAGAAAGAAAAGAAAACCAAAGTAACCCCGAAGCCACCACCTCGCGTTCCTCCTCCTCCTCACCTGGAATGACCATCGAGGCTTCAGCCTCCACGTTCTCCTGCTTCCAGGGCCCTTTGTTGAACTCCTTTTCCCGCAGTGACACCTCATATGTCTTCACGTGACGTCCTTGGGGGTCCTGTAGCGTGACAAACGCAGTGTCTAAACCTTCTGCATCCACGCGCGCTTACTACCCCGCAACACACATGGAACCACAAAGTTCTAATCGGCCTTCCGCTCATATACCTCCACAAATTGAGTCCCAGAGACATACTCCCGGGTGCGACCCCCCCCCTCAGCACCTACCTGGTAGATGAAGCAGACAGTGGGGACCTGACAGCCATACAGGAAGTGCACGTCGATGACCTGCAGCTCCTCTAGCCGTATGTTGAAGGCTTTCAGCTCACGGTTCTCCCGGTCGAGGGGGATGACCTTGAACAGGCCATCATAGAGCCGCAACCCGATCATGCGACACTCTGGGTCCACGATACCGATGATGCCCGTCTCTGAAGGCCGTCCAATGCGATCCTAGCAACAGAAACACGCGCGATAAGCCAGCAGGTCGCAGCAGTAACACCTCTATCCCTTGAAGCGTCAAGTTTTAGATCTGAATTATAGCCAGTTCCTCATCAGTAACTATAAACCTAATGATCAAAGGTAAGGCTCCTTCACTGGTCAATATACATTCATCCAGGATCGCCGTGGGGGTGGCACCTATCCCCAGCAGGGCGCAGGGCACATACAAAACCCAGACATACAGTGCTATGTTCCTTTACACGCTACTGTCATGCTCTGATAACACGTCATGAACATGTGACATGCATTATCCTTTGGGTTTCCCCCTAAAATGCATGGTGAGGTATTAATATGACTTATTCTGCTGCAGCCTGATGGAACAAGGTGACCAAGCGTAGCCAGTATATGCACATACGCAATTTTTTTTATGCAAGCTTGGTCCCGGGAGTACCTGGACATTGCCGTGGGCCCTGGTGATGATGTCAATGCTCTCCCCGGTCTGCTTGTACTCCAGGATGCAGGCGTTGTACTTCGCCGTCAGGATGAACAGCAGGTCCTTACTCTCACCCTGCACACACAGTGGAGCAATGCAGAATGCCACTGTACAAGCGGAGAACCTTCTCGACGGTCAGTTTGCAGATCTTCCTGCTTGCCCTCCCAGCCAGCTCCACACCTCACCTTTGGCCTGAAGAGCTCCATGACAGCAATCTTGCCATACATGCCCACTTCCTTTACGGGCCGCAGTCCCTCTGCTGTCACCACATAGATCTCCAGTCGTGTGTTCTTGGCAATCAGCAAATTCAAATCCTCAGCGGACGTGAAATGCCCTGGAGGGAAGGGACAGGGATCACATACCTTTGTACTCCTACCAGGCTGATTTTTGGAATCTCGAAGGATGACTGCTTGACGCCGAGCTATTAGGGATGTGCAACTCCGTAACTGAGGCCAATGCGATACAGATCGAGATACACTGCCAACAGTCTGATACATTGAAGATACATATGAAGCAACTACTAATGCGAGACTATACGGTTCACCCCAATGTGATGCAATTAATACAATTCAACACGATGTGATTCAACGCAATACGATGTGATGCAAAAGAATATGATGCTATACAATTCAATATGGTAGTTTGGTTCTTTTTAAGTACATTAAATTAACCAAAAAAGTGGCATTTTTACTTCACATATGTGTCTCTAGCACTGCAATTCAGCAAGCATTATATATTAATAAATCTGATTTTATCAATGTAAAGATGTTAGAAACGATGCATCCCAAGTCCCAAACTGTATCCAGTGAACACTTTTATTTTGAACTTTTATGCCAGTGCACCGCTTCAAATCGGTGAATCTTACCATCTCTACATCAACGTGACCTGCTAATCCAAGTCTAAGGCCAACACAACTGGTACGTGTCAAATTTAAAAATGCAATAATCATAAACTGAAATACACAGTGCACCAATTTCAAAGCAACTGCCTATTTTGCAGAACTGCATTTGAAACTGTCACCAGATAATCATTATCTGTTGAGACCAGTGCAACATCTTGCATTAGTTAATGTGATGGCAAATTTACTGTATTAAACAGGTTTCAGATTCAACTTCAGAACTGTGCCAAATAAAAAAAATGGGACAGAATGCAGTGGCTAGGAAATCTGACTTGCAACCCAATAGCTTCTAGTTCAAGTCCCAGGCGGCACTTAACCCAATTAATCAAAAAGAAAAAAAAACTAGCTCTTAAAAAGGGATAAAAAACTGCAAGCATCATCAGGATTCCCAGACTTTTTCTAACCACTGTTCTTCATGTGAACGGCTTCGTCTCAATGTGATTGCAATGATATTGAACACTCACTTATCGAGTTTAAACTTAACAGTTCTGGTTATGCATGCATAGGGCTTTTGAACGTCACTCTTTAATATTACACACATTAACGTATTTGTAAAAGCCTGTCAATTTAAGTGAGCAGAAACGAAACTCCTAAATAAAACGTAGTCTGCATGAGGTGGCAAGGCATATTAAGTTACCACCACGTTGTGGATATGCTAAAATGCAAGCAAAATGAAAATAAACGGCGAACGCAGCTTGCTGTCTCACCACCAGTTAAGTGACTGAATGTGCGCCATATGCAAAAGCACGACATCGCGGATAATAAACGAATAAATAAAAACCCAGCAGCCGCTTGTCAGCGATTCTCCCGAAACACTATATTTAATAAGTGGGCTCGATAAAGTAAAAGTAAAAAAAAAACAAAGCTGCTTGTATCAATTCCATGTGAAACAACGCAAGGCCCTTGCACAGCCTGAAATAACCCGCGCAGTGCTCTTGAGGAAACGGGATCTGCCTAGCTAGTAACCCCAAATCTCAACGTGACGTCTCCTTAAAAAACAAACGAATTACCAGTAATGCAGGCATTCACGGCCGTGGGTTTCTGTGCGGTAACCACGTAGTTATAAGACATGGTGTTTAGAGACAAAGCAAAGACCAGTTAAGTGGTGAATTTTGTTCAGCCTTCAGCAAGTCCAACCATCGAAATATACAACACACAACAGCATCGTAATAGAGTTCATGTAACGCGGCAATACTCTTTGATGCCCCCTTCCGCTTGGAGGTCCAACTGCTACATGAGAGTTTTAAATTTGTAAATGGGCAATATATTTTGTGGATAAATGTTCAAATTGAGTCGTATTTTCTGAAAAAGGCTAAAACAAATCTGAATCATCTAAATTATCAGGCTCTAATATATAATTAATATGTGAAAATGAACATTGGGACAACCTTTTTTTTTTTTACTGTTTTATTTCCTTAAAGAGAATCAGAAAACCTTATCGGACCACAGGCGTCCGGACTTTTTCTTAAAGGCAGGGTCAGGGTCATTTCAACTTAATCCCACTGCTCATGTCTCACTCCGTAATTTAAGAAGAATTGAAATTGGTGTAGAGCAGGTTAAAACTGACAATAAGTAGATTATTAAAGTGGGGGAAAAATTAGGAATTAAATATTGTCTAAAGCAGGCTGTTGGGCATTCCAGTGATTACTGCTGCTGCACACAGCCACCCTCATACATCAGGATGTAACGGCAATTCTTGGGGCTGCAAAGATAGGATTAGGATGAGTGTGTCTTTGCAAAGGTGTGAGGTGTGATGGAGGCTCGACCTTAAGCCTGTTATTAGTAAGATGCTTGGGATGGCTGTTGACTTAAGAGACATGGGAAATTGCCTGGAAATCAATATAGCTCCTTTGTTTGGTTTCTGAGTATTATATCAAATAAAGAAGTAAATAGCTTTAAAAATTATGTAACCCAGAGTAAAACATCCAAATAATTTTTGGGTTGACCAGTTTTTGAAGCAGCAGCATGAACAGATTTTCTGGGATAGAACTGAAGGTTGTTGTTAGGGCTTTGTGACATTGATTAGATGTTAATGAATCTTTATTATATATTCAGCTTATTATTCTGTGTGACTCTTGAGTCGCTTTATTAAGGACAATTATTTACATACTTTATTTACATACATTGTTGCCAGTCAATATAGTTATTGCATTTTCACAGCATACTTGACAATCTTCCAGGGGAGGATGAAACAGCTTTAAATTTACTAAAGCATCGTTAGTGTTCCATTCTTCAATAATCTAGCTTATTGCCTAATTGTGGTCATTACACTATATCACATACTTTTTATGTTTACAATTCAATATGTATTTGTTGCATTATTTAGTGTGGCAGCAAATTAACTAGCTAGTTTATCAACAGTAGTAAACAGAGTTGGGTGAAGAGAGAAACTTATATCCAGGTTTTGAACTGAAATAGATAGAACAATGTCACCCCCATGCAACCAGAATGAAGGTAATTTAAAACTAATTCAAGTGCTGACACACAAAATAGGATTTTTATACCCTAAGCCAGTAATGACTCCCACAGTATAAAGTGCATGATCAAAGCCTGCATCATTCACAAAGCCTGCTTTGGTTGAGAGTGTTTTTCTATTTAGTAACTTTCCAGAAAGAAATGGTCTATTATTGATCAAATCCTTAGGACAAGCAATATTTAAAACCAGATGTTTAAAGTGTAGTATTGTGTAAAATTTAAAGAGCATTCCCTCAAAGAAAATAAATATTTGAGTGTATTCTCGATTAATAGTTGGGTTTAGGATGTTCTGTCACAGTACTGCATTATTTGGATTTGGTCTTACCCAATCTAAAAAATATTATTTATCATTTGCACTTCAGCTGTTTTGTGTACAAGTTGTTTAAATATTATTTTGTTGCGTGGTCTAGTTATGTATGTTTCAACTCATGTGCAGAAATTACTTGTTACTGACCAGAAGGGGTCAGTATTCAACACTCAGCCAATCCAATCACTCTGCATGTTTGGACCGTAGTCTAAAATAGTTTGACCAAGAACTATAAACCAGGTACCTCACTGAGACAGCAGTATTCTGAAGAATATATAAATATATGTATTTTGAAAACAACATGAATAAGAAGCAAACAGGAGTTGTGTGTGGCTCAGTGTCTGTGCCTATAATCAGAAAGTCGCCGGTATGAGTCCGCCGTCGGCCATACAGTTACATCTGTATGAACCCCTTAACCCCCAGCTCCATGGGTGCCACTGCAGGGGGCTGCCATGCCTGTCTCACCTGTATATGTCTCATAGAGAGCAAGACTGGGTAGACAAAATAGAATCTCCCCACAAGCATCACCAGAGTGTCATTACTAAAAAGAATATGTTGCACGGAAACTCTAATCTTCAGTACAAAATTTCTACAGAGACAGTAACACAGAAAAGCCAGATAGCTGTAGGAGTTGTGACAGGCTTTGAATTATTCATTTTTTTAATCATCTGAGATCTGTTGAATATATGACAGCAGGCTAGGCCACTATATTTCCTCTTCCTGTCCAGCTGATACAATACCTGAAAGCTACACAGCTCCTCCTGCTGGCAAATTGCACACATTTACAGCTGAAGAGGTCACAGATCAGACATCTGTTTATGTCTCCTTCAGGAATATAGGAATACATTTCCTACATTTAATTCATGATAATTCTCCAGTTCTACCCAAGACAAATAGAAAGATTTTTTTTTGTTGTGGGACAATAAAAAATAATAAATTATTTGGCGATTCAGCTATACTAGTACACTTCAGTGATATCCAGACTTGCTACTTTTTCTTGCAATTTTATAGTTATGAAATTTCCAAAGGACATTCAAAACAATCCTTTGCAAGGAAATATTTCCATTATTTTGTGCACGCTTTGAGTCAGTTAATCAGAATTCTGTGTGTGTGTGTGTGTGTGTGGGCTACCCATAGTTCCCCGGAGGTGCACAGAAAGAGCTGGCTCACCAAGCCTTTGTTAAGGCTCTAAAATTGGAGTGGTTGTGCCAACACATCCAGCTGCAGGTGCCAGCCATGCTTGGTGAGGCCTTGGCAGAGGCTGAGTGGGTTGAGGCAATCCTGTCCCCTGCTACAACATCACCGATGTGCAGCTGATGTAGGTGACTGGAATGCGCACAGCCATGAGGGGGAAAAGGCAGCTAGGAGTCCAGCTGGCCAGAGACACAGTGGGGCAAGAGGTCAGGCTTGCTAACATCTCCAACCCCTGCATCATTGGTCTGGACTTGTTGCCCGGAGCAGCCCTTCCTTTTGGCGTTGATGTGGTGGCCCTCTGGTACTGTGATCTTTGTGGAGTCAATGGAGGCTCTGGACTCTGATCCAAAAAATTACCCCGATAAGCCAGTAACCCCACTTCATAGTACAGGCCCCTGGTTTATATGATTTGTAAATCATTGCACTCTGTTTGTATTTTTTTAATCATCTGAGATCTGTTGTCCCAACTTCTTTCGGAAATGGGGTTGCACAGCTGTCACTTTGATGAAGGGGGCAGCCATCTTGAATCCTGAGGTCAGGGTTGCAGACGTTCCTCTGACTCTCTGAGTTGGAATTCTGGCTTCAAGGGGCGTTTCAGTTGAAATTAGGAGGAACTAAATAAACTAGGAACTCAAATTTCAACTGAGTTCAAATGGGATGCAGCATATAGTATCTGACTACTGCTATTTCAGTTACTTTATCACCCTAGTGGTGCCGGCTGGTTTCCCCATTCTCTCCCTGACTTGCACCATGATCATAATCTGCTAACACTGTCTGGGCATCTTTACTACATTCCCTTACACCCTCTACTACCCTCTCACGACCCTAAATGACCCTAGCAGTATTAACCACTTCTCTCACCTCCCTGGATATTAATAAGGCTATATGTAACAGTGTAAGAGCATCTTAGGTCAAGTATGTACAGCAACAGGACTAACGAAACACAAACATAATCAGATATATTGTGGGGGGCGGGACGTCAGGCAAATGTCAGCAATGACATTTGGGTCTTCAGTTTTGATTTCTCTGAACATACCGACCTCAGTATCCCCAGTTCACAGCGTGGATTCTCCATTGCAGCGCTGAGCAGCTTCCTGAATCCTGCAGGTCATTGTAATGCAGGTGAGCATCTGAGCCGACAGTGGAACCCAGAGCATCACAGCATTTGTCTGTCAATTTACACTAAAAAAACCTAAGTTAAAAATATATATATATTTAATAATAATACAATTAGTAGATGAATGGATGGATACAAATCGTAAAAAGTAATAAGATAAACATTTGTATTACACAATTTCCCACGACAGGTGTTATGTCAATGATTTAAGAAACCACAAATAATTACATTTATTAATTAAAACAATTTTATAGGTGACATTAGAAACAATAAAGATATGACAGATGTACTGACCTCAGAGTCTCCAGTTTACAGTGGGGATTCCCCAACACTGCGGAGAACAGCTTCACTCCTGAATCTTTAAGGACATTATCAATCACTCAAGTCCCATGAGCTGAGAGCAGGCAGAGCTGATAGTTGAGGCCAGCACCTTACAGCTGTTATTTTTGAGTCTATACTGATTCAGTCTGAAAAAAGATGTTTTATTAATACGTATGAATATGGTCCTGTTACCCATGAAAATACTCCTTTTAAGTGGCAGATGCACTCATTACTTAATTAATGAAGTAATCCTCTAAGATGCCTGTCACAGCCAACAAGTTTATTTCACCAAAATGTTAAATTATACATATTTTGACCAACTGTCACAGCAGAACACTCACAGCACTGCTCTGGAGATCTTGGTCATCGGCAGTAGACGTGAAAGTGCCAACTCTGATCTCGTGTATTTCGTCAGGTCAAACACATCCTGTATCATCTGTGTTCCCCCTGATTATCTTCTTGATACATTTAAGGGTTTCTTTTACGCTCTCTGCTGGGATAAATTAGCTCTCTGTCTGTCTCAGTAGACCTTGTAGGAGACTTTGATTTGAGTCTAGAGAGATGCCAAAAAGAAAATGGAGAAAAAGATCCAGGTGTCCATTTTGACTCCATAAAGCCCTTTTTACTGCACTTTGGAGGAACTGACTCACTGAGGGTTCTGCAGCTTGCCTTCTGTTGAGATTCCTTCTGCCCGTTTGACACTCATGAAATACAAACGCAGCCGCCAGAAAGTCCTGCACAGTCAGATGAACAAAGCTGTCTATTCTCCTGTGAGATACAGAATCTTCCTCTTTAAAGATTTGTGTGAACATCTGAGTACCCTGAAGCATCACCGACTTTAATGTCATACTCTTTCAAGTCTTCCTCATAAAATATCAAAAGCTCCTTTTGCAGCTTCTGAAATGTCAATTCACTGATCATCAGAATGACTTTTTTTTGTCAAATTCTGAAAGCTTTTGTGGGTTTGCTTCATTGGACCCATTAATACTGTGATTTTTTTCTGAAAAGCTGCATGAGTAGGAAGTGTACATTTAGATGAAATTGACATTTTGTCATGGACACTTTTAGAAAAGAAAATATTCCATCTTCTCAGTAACATAACCAGTCCAAGGCTACATGGTTCTTGCCATGCAGTTGTACAACTAACCCAATCAAATGATGGTGTGATATTCGCAGTGTTGGGTAAGTTACTTTAAAAAAGTAACTAATTACTAATTACTAATTACTTAATCAATGTTGTATTTAAAATA